>NW_024121141.1:225717-443115 GCF_016745375.1 Pimephales promelas
ATATTTAACTGATATTTTTAGTACATTTTTGTACAATTTTTATTCTGTATTTGATTATCAGATACAAATATAAAACATCCCTAAAACAACATGCGTTCACTTGCATGTACACTATGACAAAATGTTATAGGGGTAGTCAGTGTAATGCCCTTTTCACAAGATGTAAAATAAGTCTTTGATTTCCCCAGAGTGTGAATGTGAAGTTTTCGCTCAAAATACCCCACAGATATTTTTATATAGCATGTAGAAAATGAGTAATTGTCACTTTTTGAGGGTGAGCAAAAACGCACTGTTTTGCGTCTGTTCCTTTAAATGCAAATGAGCTCCAGCTCGCAGCACAGAGGGCGGAGCTTCATCGCCCTGTGTCATTTTACCTCAGACACCGACTTGCACTGAAAATTTCAAAAACTATTAGCCTTTTATGTTTAAACTGGAGTCAGTCAATGATGGAGAGACTCAAGAAGAAGTGACAACATGTAGAAGCAACAGGACTGAATGGTTAGTTGATGAATTTATGTAGCTTATGATTAGTTATCGTTTAGTCACTGATTAGCACATTCTGTCTTAATAATCTATAAATCGTGTTCCAGGGACAAGGTTTATGTAAATTGTAGGTTTCATGCTATCACTAACCCCGGATGACTGTCGTGTAGTCCCTACCAGCCGTTTGATGTAGTCCTTAAAAAGGGAATTTCTTTAAAAGCAAATATCTCCCTTTGCTTTGAACTTTGAGCATTGTAACTTTGCAGATGTTGTTTATGCTCAAACAGCAACATTACACACTAACTAAAGTTAGAAAAGTGAAATCATAATCAACCACCCCTTTAAGTAAATGCATGTTTGCAGTGGGAATGTTACCTTCTAGACCATATTTGATGTGATTTGTGTCAGTCAGTTAGATGTGGACAGTTTGTTGAAATGGAGTTCATGACGTGAGCTCCTTCATTCCCCGTCTGTGAACAGATCAAGGAGGAGAAGAAGACACCAGAAGCCGTCGCCACACAGCCACCTCCTATTCTACCGGGAGGATTCCTCAAACAGCTGGTGAGGGAGACCGAGAAAGAGACACGCCACAAAGAGCCAGAGCTTAAAGAGGAGAAGGCGGTGAGATCTCACTTCAGTGGGTGGGAATCTGCTGGAAAACCCAAGTGGTGTTCACTGCAGAGCCAAATGACATCCAGCTCTGGACATCATGGCTGGAGCTTGACCTAGTCCGGCTCCACCTCTAATGGGTGGAGGGATAGAGTTTAGGGTGGGGTTAGACCTTCTAGCTCCACCCATCACAAATTACATCTAGAGAGGAGGAGCAGGACTTCACACTCCACCCATGGCTCTGCAGTGAGCAGCCTCTCGAGAAACCAGGTTATGGTCAAGTTGGTTTTTAAACAAGGAAGCTGGTGATTCTTTGTAACTGCTATTTTACTTCTAATTTTCCAAAAATGAAGAATTCACTCACCCTCATGTTGTTCAAACCTGAGTTTCTCTCTTCTACTGAACACAAAAGACGATATTTTAAAGGAACACCGACCAAGGAACTTTTCCTCTGCGGTCGCCCTACAGGTTGGAAGCGGAATTGTCCGTTACCGCCGTCGTAAATAACTTAGCCTACCGCAGCCTACTGTCACACGCTCGCTTTTTATCCAGCACCGGCTTTGGAATTCATAATGGCCACAGACAATTTGAGGAAGCGGTGGGGGAAGTGACATATGCCGTAAATCAGCCGAATTTTGTAGTTCTTTTTGTGCTACTGCCCGAAACCCGAAGTTACATAGTGCAAGTAAAAGCGATACAGACTACATCAGGCTATGGCAGACATGTCATTTAACCTATTGTAAGTCGATGTACCATCACAAGGGTCTTGGGAATATATTATGAAGGTTGAAAAACTACATAGTGTTACTGCAAAGAAAGTTGGTAACCATCCATTGACTTCCATGTGTAATGGAAGTCAATGGCTACCGTCAACTGTCCGGTTACTAACATTCTTCAAAATACCTTCTTTTGTGTTCAACGGAAACTCATACAAGTGTGGAACAATATGAGGGCGAGTAAATTATGACAGAAATCTTCATTTTTGGGTGAACTGTCCCTTTAAGATTAAAGTTCAGAATATTTGTATTCCCAGAAACATGTAAGAATGTTCTTATCTTTTTTCTTAAGATAGACAAAACTTGCTTAATTTGAATTCCTAAATGTTCTTCATAATCATCGTCGTCAGCCTCGTAAATTTTGAATAACCTCCAACTTGACACCAATGATTGATAATGTAAACAATGATCGGTTATTAATTGTGAGTGAAGTAACTTTTTTGATAAATTTGAAATTCAGTAAAATCTCTACAAAACGTACTATTTGACAGCATTTTGCACAAAATGACTTTATAACACACAAGCATATTAAAGGGATACTCCTTTTTTTTTTTTTTTTTTTGGAAATAGGCTCATTGTACAACAGTTGGATTTTACCGTTTTCGAATCCATTCAGCTGATTTTCTGATATTTTAAAGAATATCTGTAACCAGACAGTTTCTGCTCTCATTGACTTCCATAGTATATTTTTTTTTCCTACTATGGAAATCAATGGGACCAGAAACTGTCTGGTTACTGATATTCTTCTAAATATCAGAAAATCAGCTGAATGGATTCGAAAACGGTAAAACTCAACAGTTTAACTCTGGGGGAGTTGTAAAATGAGCATTTCCAAAAAAAGTGGAGTATCCCTTTAAAATTGCCATGTCAAATAAATAATGTGCACACTTATTATGATTATTACGGTAATCTGCAGGCAGCCCAAAAAGGTGTTTTTCATTTCATTCACTTACAGTAGGTACCTTCTTATAAACTTATGTTTTAAAGTCTTGACTTAAATGTCTTAAAGTCTTGACTTTCATGAATCCAGCTTCAGGTTCTTTGAAACATGTGATGCCACTAACCGGGCAAAACCTTTAGCATTTATTAACTCTACATTATCAGCTGGTTTTCATTGGGTTTCCCAGCAGGGGATGGTGTTGTTGTCATAAGAGTATGACTTACACCCGTCTCCATGCGGATTTTAATGCTCCTCACAGCCCAGTAAACTCAGCGACAACCTGGTCCAGAATTTCTTACTTCCCGACCAAACTCCACCGATACTGGAAGCGGAGATGGCACTTCGAGCAGAGCAGTTGGTGAACGGAGAACGGGGCCGCCACACCAATCTGACAGAGAAGAAAACCTCCTCTCCCAGGAGGATAATGTCACCGGAGAACCCAAGAAGTCCGAGACACGACTCAAAGTCCACCACTCCAGAGATCAACGGGCAGGCGCCCAGCACAGACAAAGCTAAATCTCCAGGTCCACCAATAGAAAAAGAAGTGAAGAAGGAAGAAGTAAAGGTACAACAGGAAGTTAAACCGCTGAAACAGGAAGTGAAAGAGGTGAGGCAAGAGCCTGAGGGTCAACTCACTGTACCCCAAATAAGAGAGGAGCCCAAGGTGCCCGTGGTAGGTACAACCAGTGTTGCTTCACGATGCATTTATATCATTTTTAGACAGAAAGTAGATTGATTTTGCCCATATATTATGAGATCAACGATATTCACTTTAGTTGTTATTAAAAATTTTCTATTATTGTTGTAAAAGTTATTACATTAACATTTACTTGCTGTAAAAATAAAATAAAAAGACTCAACTTAAGTAAATGTTCGTGCTGACTTAAAATAAAACTTATAATTTTAAGTTGTCAACTCAAATATCCAAGTTGTCACTTAGTACTTAACATTTCACGTTGACTAAACTTAAAATTTTATGGCTGTGCGAACACTTACTTTTTTAAATTTGCTATAGTGCATTAAATTATTCCAAATGGCTATTTTTTTAGCATTGTTACAGTATATTTGTAGTGTTATTTTAGGGTTTACTATTTTACAATTTATTAATGATATTTGTAATATTTATTATAAATGTAAAATTTTATTAATATAGTATTTTTATAGGGCGGTGAAACAATTAATCGTGATTAATCGCATCCAAATTAAAAGTTTGTGTTTACATAATATATGTGTGTGTAGTGTGTATAATTATTTTGTATATATAAATACACACACATGCATGTATATATTTAAGAAATATTTGCATGTATATATTTTATATATATTTATATTTATAGAAAATTTATAATATACAAATATAAATATTTGATATATTAATAATACATTTTTCTTAAATATATGAATGAATGAATAAAAAGTTTTTATTTCGAACATGTAGGGAAAAAAAAACAAAAAACAAACAAAACATACAACAAATTTTTTTTTTTTAACTTATACATGTCCGAAAAGGAGTAGGAAGAAGCATAAGCTTATTCAATCCTACCCCATCTTCAACTAATTATAACTAATTAACCGGTTGACCGAATATTTTGATCTATTTGTCTCTAAACACCAAAAACAAAAACAACATACATATCTACCTATGTGTATATACATCTTCAAAAAAAAAAAAAATACATAAGAGAAAATAATTAAAAACTAATAATAATAATAAGAGAGGAAAAAAAAGAAAAATATATAAATAAACTATCACCTAACTAATAATCTTCATCCTCTCTATACCTTTCAAATATCATATTTTTACAATGCTTTTAACATGCAAATGTGTGTATTTATACAAAATAATGATACACACTACACACACATATATTATGTAAACACAAACTTTTATTTTGGATGCGATCAATCGCAATTAATCGTTTCACAGCCCTAATTTTTAAAAATATTTTATTTAGATTTAATTTTTGTTTTTTTGTTATTTTATTATTGTTTAGTATTTTAAAAAAATAAGTACTTTATTTTTCCTCTAATAATTTATTTTCATTTTATTTCAATGACCAAAAATTATTTTTTAATATTTTTTAATAGTTTTAATTTGAGTTTTAGTTCGCAATAACAGCACTGGAATGTAGAACGGTTGTTTTACATCTGCTACACTGTATCTGTGGCCTAATTCTCTGTTCCTCTTTCTCTCTGCAGAGGGATGTGTGGTATGAAGCTGGTAAGGTGTGGTACGCTCACAAAGATGGATACACACTCGGTTAGTCACCTCTTATACCTGTGCTTCAGTGTTCACCTCACATTAAGAGAACAAGCTGTGTTGTTGATGCATCGACTGGTATTTTTAGTAGTTGTGTAGGTTTATCATTCCTGAATTGTGTGTCTGAAGGCTAGAACAGCTCTCCAGGCCTGTGGTGTTAAGTTACTGGTTATGAATAGCATGTTGTCTTAGAGGATGCTATTTACGTGTGGTCTTAGTGCAAACACAATGAACTCTTGGAAAGTCCCAAAATCAATATGTAAATACCGCTCCATTTCCCTATTTTAGCTTAGTATTGCTTAATACACATCTCTTGTGTTGCAAGATTCTCCTCTTTGCATGAAACATAAACTCTGTAAATTGTGGCGTGTTGCTAGCAGGCTAATCTTCTTCCTGTTCAGTTTAGTGATGAATGGGTTCAGTGTTGTTGTTATCTTTCGCACTGAAACTGCCATTATGTTAAGATTCAAAGATTAGCTACCGCAAAAACACTCACACACACACACACACACAGTACTGCATCGTCACCAACCTGAATCTGTCAAGCTCCAAAAAAGAACAACAAAAGCACAATTTAAAAAAATTCATACGATTTTTTGTTAGTAAATTATGCTTTCACACAGTGTCAATGTGGCATGTTTCAGTGTGTGGATGCAGCGGCAGGGAAGATTTTCTGTTAAATCGTCAACAAATGTCCTCTTTGTTGTTCCCCACTGAGTAGAAATCTGATAATTAGTCACCTTTGACCCCTGACTCACAGTCACTCAGCTGAAGCCGGACGAGGGCACACCGGATCTCCCTGGCGGAAGGGTGAGGGTACGACTGGCCTCAGACGGGTCCCTCCGTGATGTGACCCAGTATGAGATCGAACAGGTGAACTTTATTCACTGCTGCTATTTATTGAAGCACATTTCCAATATATGAAGAAAAAAAAATCATGCTTTTGTAAATCATAATTATGACATATTGGCATACAGTAGTTATCTAATTTCGATTTATGGCATAGCATGAACATACATTTTTTTATATCATAGTTGACTGAAGAATGTTGACCTTTTTGTTTTATTTCAATGTCATTATTGACTGTTTAAGCATAATTTAAATTCATTATGTCATAATTTCACTTTTTATGTGTCATAGTTGAAATTAAGTCAGAATTTATTTTTTTATCTCATAATTATGTAATAAGTAATACTTATTGCTTTCGACTTTTTAATCATTAAATGTCAGAACTTTTACTTTTGTAATGTCATAATTTGTAATGTCTAAATTTTACCTTTCATCACAAAAATATGACTATTATTCATAATTTTGTCTTTTCATGCTATAAATATCACTTCAATAATTTCAATATTTCAACTCATCATTTACTTAGTTATGAGGCAAGTTATAATTATGCGATTTAAAAAAGTGACACACTGACTTTGACAATTTCAACTTTATCCCATAATTTTGACTCTGTATGTCATACTTGAACATCAAAGACAGCATTTTTTTATTAAAGACATCCATAACTTCATAATAGTCATCTTAAGTCATCTCATAATATACTTAAAGGAGTAGTTCACTTTTTAAAAAAAACTTTGCTGATAATTTATTCACCCTCATGTCATCCAAGATGTCCTTGTCATTAAGAAATTAAGGTTTTTGATGAAAACATTCCAGGATTTTCTCCATATAATGGACTTCAATGGGAACCAAACCATTAAAGGAGTACTACTCCTTTAAGTCATGACTTTGACTTAGTATATAAATTTCAACTTAGTCTTTTTATGTCATAATTGTCAAGTCAGAACATTGACTAAAAAAAAAGTAAAAGAAATTCATACAGGTTTGGAACAACTTGAGGGTGAGTAAATGATGACAGAATTCTCATTTTTGGGTGAACTATCTCTTTAAGAAGGTCAAATTCTTTTTATTTCAGAATTCTGACATAGTATGTCATAATTATGACATTTCATCTCATAAATATGACTTTTAATGTCATAATTTCAACCGTCTGGATGTACTCATATGATATGCATGATGCATGACCAGTGCTAACATCTTTCGGTGGTTGTGTTCAGCTGAACCCTCCTGAGCTGGACCTGAGTGAAGACTTGAGCGAGCTTGTGAGCATGAACGAATCAAGCGTCCTTCACACTTTGACCAGTCGAGCTAAAGGATATTTACCCCTGACCCACGCTGGGCCCAATCTTCTGGCCCTGTGGCCTCCTCTGTCCTCGCCAGCCAAGGTGAGACCCGTGTAGCCACATTACACATGTACAGTAGCTTCACAGTAGTCATATACAGCACATTTGTTGTACAAATGTATATATCGACTAGTGTAGTTTGCTTACAAAATAGTTCCACTGTATCACTGTGTTTTCGGATACAGTTAATAAAGAACAGCTTTTAAAATGGACAATTATATGCCTTTTGACTTCGGTTCAATTGCAATTAAAATATGTATGTATTTTGTATATATTTATTTTGGTTTATTTTATATTTTGTGTTTGTGAAAAAAATATTTATTTATTTATGTAATAAATTGACTCATTTTATCCAACATCGAAAAAGAGTTCATGTCCTGTAAACTTTTGGTACCACCGCAGAATTAGATTTGTGCTCAGTGCAGCAAACAGACGTTTGTGTGTGTGTGTGTGTGTGTCAGGGTCTTCGGAGCCGACGCTGGGAGTCCTGGGAGGCCCCTGGCCCACTGCAGGCTCTGACGAGGAGGGTGTACGTGTCCATGGTGGGTCAGCGGAGGGACCAGACTCTGGTGGCTTTGGGCCGCTCTGGGACGGGGAAGACCACTACCTGTCAGTCGTTTTCCCAGGAGCTGCTCAAACAAGCGGGAACAGCGGGAGGAAGCCTTACCTGTGAGTGGATACATAACCTAAAGCTACAGTTCACAACAGAAAACAACAGAACGGGAGTATAGTACATCTTAAAACTTACCAATAGAAATGAATCCAACACCCTGGTTTGTGTGTTACTGCAGTAGAGCGTCTGCAGGCGGTGTTTACGGTGCTGCGCTCTTTTGGGTGTGTGAGCTCGTCTCACAGTGAAGCCTCGACTCGATTCGCTATGGTGCTCTCACTGGACTTCAACCACGCAGGACTCGCTGCTGCCGCACATCTGCAGGTGCTCCATCTATCTATCTATCTATCCATCTATCTGTCCATCTATCTGTCTATCCATCCATCCATCTATCTATATATCTGTCTATCTATCTATCCGTCTATCTGTCTACCTATCTATCTGTCTACCTATCTATCTGTCCATCTATCTGTCTATCCATCCATCCGTCTATCTATATATCTGTCTATCTATCTATCTATCTATCTATCTATCTATCTATCTATCTATCTATCTATCTATCTATCTGTCTGTCTGTCTGTCTGTCTGTCTGTCTGTCTGTCTGTCTGTCTGTCTGTCTGTCTGTCTGTCTGTCTGTCTATCTGTCTCTCTGTCTGTCTGTCTGTCTGTCTCTCTATCTGTCTATCCATCCATCCGTCTATCTATATATCTGTCTATCTATCTATCTGTCTGTCTGTCTGTCTGTCTGTCTGTCTGTCTGTCTGTCTGTCTATCTGTCTCTCTGTCTGTCTGTCTCTCTATCTGTCTGTCTATCTATCTATCTATCTATCTATCTATCTATCTATCTATCTATCTGTCTATCTGTCTATCTATCTATCTATCTATCTACCTATCTATCTATCTATCTATCTATCTATCTATCTATCTATCTGTCTGTCTGTCTGTCTGTCTGTCTGTCTGTCTGTCTGTCTGTCTGTCTGTCTATCTATCTGTCTGTCTGTCTGTCTGTCTGTCTGTCTATCTATCTATCTATCTATCCGTCTAACTATCTATTCATCTATCGTCTATACATCTATCTGTCTATCTATAAATCTATCCGTCTATCTGTCTGTCTGTCTATCTATCTATCTATCTATCTATCTATCTATCTATCTATCTATCTATCTATCTATCTATCTATCTATCTATCTGCCTGTGTGTCTGTCTGTCATTCTATCTAACTGTTTGTCTATCTATCTATCTATCTATCTGTCCATCTGTCTGTCTATCTGTCTATCTATCTATCTATCTGTCTGTCTGTCTGTCTTTCTGTCCATCTATCCGTCTAACTATCTATTCATCTATCGTCTATACATCGATCTGTCTTATCTATCCGTCTATCCGTCTGTCTATCTATCTATCTATCTATCTATCTATCTATCTATCTATCTATCTATCTATCTATCTATCTATCTATCTATCTATCTATCTATCTATCTATCTATCTATCTATCCATCTGTCTATCTGTCAATCTGTCTGTCTCTATCTATCTATCTATCTATCTATCTATCTATCTATCTATCTATCTATCTATCTATCTATCTATCTATCTATCTATCTATCCATCTGTCTATCTGTCAATCTGTCTGTCTGTCTCTATCTATCTATCTATCTATCTATCTATCTATCTATCTATCTATCTATCTATCTATCTATCTATCTATCGGTCTGTCTGTCTATCTATCTGTCTGTCTGTCTTTCTGTTATCTATCTGTCTGTCTGTCTATCTGTATGTCTGTCTATCTATCTATCTATCTATCTATCTATCTATCTATCTATCTATCTATCTATCTATCTATCTATCTATCTATCTATCTATCTATCTATCTATCTATCTATCGGTCTGTCTGTCTATCTATCTATCTATCTATCTGTCTGTCTGTCTGTCATTCTATCTATCTATCTATCTATCTATCTATCTATCTATCTATCTATCTATCTATCTATCCATCTGTCTATCTGTCAATCTGTCTGTCTGTCTCTATCTATCTATCTATCTATCTATCTATCTATCTATCTATCTATCTATCTATCTATCTATCTATCTATCTATCTATCTATCTATCGGTCTGTCTGTCTATCTATCTGTCTGTCTGTCTGTCTGTCTTTCTGTTATCTATCTGTCTGTCTGTCTATCTGTATGTCTGTCTGTCTGTCTATCTATCTATCTATCTATCTATCTATCTATCTATCTATCTATCTATCTGTCTGTCTGTCTGTCATTCTATCTATCTATCTATCTATCTATCTATCTATCTATCTATCTATCTATCTATCCATCTGTCTATCTGTCAATCTGTCTGTCTGTCTCTATCTATCTATCTATCTATCTATCTATCTATCTATCTATCTATCTATCTATCTATCTATCGGTCTGTCTGTCTATCTATCTGTCTGTCTGTCTTTCTGTTATCTATCTGTCTGTCTGTCTATCTGTATGTCTGTCTGTCTTTCTGTCCATCTATCCGTCTAACTATCTATTCATCTATCGTCTATACATCGATCTGTCTTATCTATCCGTCTATCCGTCTGTCTATCTATCTATCTATCTATCTATCTATCTATCTATCTATCTATCTATCTATCTATCTATCTATCTATCTATCTATCTATCTATCTATCTATCTATCTATCTATCTATCTATCCATCTGTCTATCTGTCAATCTGTCTGTCTCTATCTATCTATCTATCTATCTATCTATCTATCTATCTATCTATCTATCTATCTATCTATCTATCTATCTATCTATCTATCCATCTGTCTATCTGTCAATCTGTCTGTCTGTCTCTATCTATCTATCTATCTATCTATCTATCTATCTATCTATCTATCTATCTATCTATCTATCTATCTATCTATCTATCTATCGGTCTGTCTGTCTATCTATCTGTCTGTCTGTCTTTCTGTTATCTATCTGTCTGTCTGTCTATCTGTATGTCTGTCTATCTATCTATCTATCTATCTATCTATCTATCTATCTATCTATCTATCTATCTATCTATCTATCTATCTATCTATCTATCTATCTATCTATCTATCTATCTATCGGTCTGTCTGTCTATCTATCTATCTATCTATCTGTCTGTCTGTCTGTCATTCTATCTATCTATCTATCTATCTATCTATCTATCTATCTATCTATCTATCCATCTGTCTATCTGTCAATCTGTCTGTCTGTCTCTATCTATCTATCTATCTATCTATCTATCTATCTATCTATCTATCTATCTATCTATCTATCTATCTATCTATCTATCTATCGGTCTGTCTGTCTATCTATCTGTCTGTCTGTCTGTCTGTCTTTCTGTTATCTATCTGTCTGTCTGTCTATCTGTATGTCTGTCTGTCTGTCAATTCAATTCAATTCAATTCAATTCAAATTGCTTTATTGGCATGACTGTACAAATTACAATATTGCCAAAGCTTGTAACACATAGCATAGTGAAGACATCAATAAAAACAAAGTATTATAACAACTTAAATTGAAATGTACAAATTAAATTAATTGCAAAAAAATAACAGTGTAACAGATTATAAATTCTATGAACGTTTGATACCACAGTGTTTTAACATATATATACAAACATACACACATTACTGAGGGTCACTGTGGTGGACATTAGGGAGACACACTGAGGTCACACATTCACACACATTCACCTACTGTCTCTCAGGCTGTGGCACGCACACACGTATCTGGCAGTCAGTGCTGCGGTCTGTCCCTCTCCTAGTATTATCTTTATCTGCTCTACTTCAGTCATGGCTGTAAAGTTCTGTATTAGTTTATTAAGTTTTTTGAAGTAGAGGTCTCTGATCGAGCTGTATTTGTGGCAGTGGAGGAGGAAGTGTGTCTCTGTTTCGATTTCTCCTGTCCTACACTGAACACACACCCTTTGCTCTCGGGGTAGCCAGCTCTTTCTGTGTCTGCCGGTCTCGATGGCTAGACTGTGTTCACTCAGCCTGTACTTGCTCAGGATCTGTCTCTGCTTTGTGTCTCTCACACTCTGGAGATATTCCTCCATTTCATAATTTGATTTCAGATTTCGATAGAATTGTAGTTTACTTTGTGTTTTGGTTTCCTGATCCCAATGTTCCAGATATGTATTTTTAGACTGTTTAGTAATTTGGTTCATTCTGATTTGTGTGTGAGGAGCAGTGCTGGTCTGAGACTGGTGAGTGTTAGTACGGTTAGTCGGGTTAGTGAGTCTCAGGACCAGCTGACTGAGGAGACTCTTTTCGGGGTTCAGTTCTTGGGTCTGTAATGCTTTAAAATGTAGCGATTCTGTGGGACTTGATTTTAGATGCATCCAGAATTTGAGGGATCTTTTTTGCATATTAATAATCAATGGGAATCGGCCTAATTCTGCCCTACACGCATTATTGGGTGTTTTCCTTTGTAGTTTTAGTATCATTTTGCAGAATTCTGTGTGTAGGGCTTCTGTTGGATGTCTGTCCCATCTAGTGTAGCTCTGATCACTGAGTGGACCCCACACCTCACTTCCATACAGCGCAATGGGCTGAATCACACTATCAAAGATTTTACACCAGATTGGAATCGGTAATTCAGAGTTTTGGAATTTCTTCTTAATGGCGTATAGAGCTCTGCGAGCTTTATCTTTAAGAGCATTCACTGCCAGACTGAAACTCCCCGATGCAGTGATGACCAGGCCGAGGTAAGTGTACTGCATCGTGTGCTCTAGGCCGGTGCTGCCTAGACTGAACTGGTATCTGTGTTCCTGACATCTGGGCTTCTTCTGAAAGACCATAATGTTGGTCTTTTTGAGGTTGACTGCCAGGGCCCAGTTCTGGCAGTAGTTGTGCAGCAGGTCCAGGTGCTGCTGTAGTCCCTGTGCAGTGGGTGACAGCAGCACCAGGTCGTCTGCGTACAGCAAGAGCTTGATGCTCTTGTCCTGTAGGGTGAGTCCAGGGCCTGTAGACTGCTCCAACTGCACCGCTAGTTCATTAATGTAGATGTTGAACAGCGTTGGACTCAGGCTACAGCCCTGCCGCACTCCTCTCTTTTGGGTAAAGAATTTTGTATGTTTGTTGCCAATTCGAATTGCACATTTGTTGTTCGAATACATTGATTTTATAATGTCATAGACTTTACCCCCTACACCGCTTTGTAAAAGTTTGTAATATAATCCGTTGTGCCAAATAGAATCAAATGCTTTTTTGAAATCGACAAAGCATGCAAATATTTTTCCGTTTTTGGTCTGTTTTACGTGTTTATTGATTAGGGTGTGTAGGGTGTAAATGTGGTCAGTAGTTCTGTGTTTTGGAATGAAGCCAATCTGACTCGGGCTCAGGACATTGTGTTCGTTAAGGAAGCTTACAATTCTATTGTTTAAAATACTGCTAAATAACTTCCCCAGATTACTGCTCACACAAATGCCTCTGAAATTATTAGGGTCTAATTTATTTCCACTCTTGTGAATTGGGGTAATAAGTCCTTGGCTCCAGATGTCAGGAAAACAGCCTGAACGGAGTACGATGTTGAACAGTTTGAGCAGCGCCGCCTGCAGCTCCGGTGTGCTGTGTTTCAGCATCTCACCTAGAATGCTGTCAGGACCACAAGATTTATTTCCTTTTAGGCTTTTGAGTTTGTTTGCCAATTCTTCCTGTGTTATAGGGAAGTCAAGTGGATTTTGATTATTTTTAATTGTCTCTTCATAAGATTGTAGATTTAGTTTGATCCGATTATAATTGTCATTGAGTTGTTTTGATGGGATTTCTCTGTATAAGTTTTCAAAATGATTTGTCCAAATTTCTCCATCTTGTATTGGTAGGTCTTGTGGTTTAGCGGTGCTCAGATTATTCCACATATCCCAGAACTGATTCTGATTTATTGAGTGTTCTAATTCTTCTATATTTTTGGTCAGATGGTGTTGCTTCTTCACTCTAATTGTGTCTTTATATATTTTTAGTTTTGAAAAGTATTCAGTTCTTAAGTCAGTGTTGTTTGGTTCTTTATGTTTCAGATTTGATAATTTTCTAAGTTGTTTTCTCAATGTTTTGCAGTCTGAGTCAAACCATTTTTCATCTTTTGGAGTATTTTTTGTGTATTTTTTGCCTTTCTTTTTCAATTCACTTTTCTGTGCTGCTTTATTAAATATGTTATTGATTTCATTTGTAGCCGAATTAACACCATCTTTAGTTGTTTCGAATTTCTTAGTAATAAATGTGTTTATTTGATTTTTTAGTTCTTCAGAACTGAGGGCTTGGACAAACTTTTCTGTGCTGTCCGGAGCCCATTTGTATCTTTGCTGGACCTGATACATTCGGCAGGTTTCCAGTCTGTTTTGTTCTGGTGTGTGACGCGTTTTGATATAAATGTTAGTTTGGTTATGGTCAGAAAGCGGAGTTTGCTGTTTGACAGTGAATGCATTGAAGGAGGATGGGTCCATGTCAGTGATGGCGTAGTCAACTACACTAGCTCCAAGACCTGAACAACACGTGAACCTCCCTAAAGAGTCCCCTCGGATCCTGCCGTTGAGTATGTACAGGCCTGAGTCTCGGCAGAGCTGCACCAGCTCTCTACCAGTTTTATTTACTGTCTGGTCTAGGTTGTTTCTCGGTGGAAGCTTTCCTGTGATACTCGGGGGGTCCTGGCCAAAGACATACTCATCACCCTTTGGATCTATGTCATCAGGTTCAGATCCAGTTCTTGCATTGAAGTCTCCACACAGCAGCACATTTCCCTGGGCCTGGAAATGGCTGATTTCTGTGTGGATGTTGTTGAGGTATTCCTCCTCATGGTAAGGGGAATCCGCTGGGGGAATGTAGATGGCGCAGAGATATATTTCTTTAGTAGAAATGCCAATTTGGTTTATTTTTAACCAGCAATGAAATTTTCCAACTGAGACTGTTGAAATGTGTTTGGCCAGATCCTCCCTGTACCACACCAGAACTCCCCCGAGTCTCGTCCACGGTGGACTGTACTTATTTTGACTGAGGGGACAATCACTTCATAGTAGCCTGAGGGACAGTAGGTAAGCGCATCATTTCGACACCAGGTTTCAGTGAGGATTATGATGTCAACATCTTTTATATGTTTTAGAAATTCTGGGTCTGTACTTTTAGAACCAAACGTTGAAGAGTGAAGACCCTGAATATTCCAGCAACTTATTTGAAATGAACGCATTCGTATTCTAAAAGATGAACCTATTTAGTGAGACAGAGAGAAGATAATTTAAAGTAGGTTACCTGTGAAAATATACATGGTAAACAATTTACATTAGTGCAAAATTATACGTATATATATATATATATATATATATATACATACATATATATACATACATACACATTTTTTTTTTCCTCTCTAGTAGAGAACTGTGTGTTCTTATCTGTTCAGGAGCTGGTTGCACAGTGTTTGCAGCATCTCTCTGATCTGGCTCAGTTCGCTGGCAGGTGTGGAGGTGGAGGTGGTGGGTGGAGCAGGAGGCCGGGCTAAAGCTTCAGCGTAGCTCTGTGCTCTTGGGTGGGGGGATTTCTCTGTGTGTGTGGAGGGGGTTGGTTTCTTCTTCCTAATGGGGACTTGATGGCCAGCAGGTGAACGTGGAGTTGGTGACTGCAGGTTTACAGGTGTGTAGTGATCCATAGGTGGGTGTGAACGTGGTGGAGGATGTGGGATGTTTGTCCAGCTGACGTCTCTCCTCATCGGGGTCGGGGGGGTGTGTCTGGGCATGTAGGGTTGAATTGGCCGGTAGTGTTCTGGAGTCGGTAGCAGATGTCTCGGTGGTGTTGGGGTGCGGCCCAGGGCTGCATCTTTAAGGGCCCTTGCAAAAGTGCGCACTGCATCTCTGTGCAGGTGGAGTCCGTCGTACAGGTGGTGGAGGCCGATGTGGTGGTGGTGGACCAGGTGCACGTTTGGAAGTGAAGAACATCTGCGGGAAATTTCAGTGTTGATGTTGTGGATAATGTGTGGTGGTGTGTCATGTCGTGGGAGAAGTGTGGAGATAACAATCCGGGATTCTGGGAATTTTTTGCTGGTGGTTTCTGCCATTTTCCTGACAGCATCCGCAGTGTTGTTGCGCAGCGAGTGGAGGTCATTGGTCCCAGTGTGGATTATGACACATGAGGGCTGTCCTGGGAAGTCTCTGATGATCTGGTGGGCGTGGCCAGTTGTGCTGCATCGTTTGGCAGAGACTTTCTGATGTGGAAAAAGTTTCTGTGGGTCTAAGAACTTCCCATTAGAGTCCATGAGGAGGAGAATATCTGGATCAGGTTCTGGAGGGGGGCAGGGGGGGGGTTGTGTTTCTGCAGGTGTCTGTGTGTTTGTGACAGGCTCACTGTCTGTGTTTGTGTAGTCTGTAGTAGGAGCTGTACTGTAGTGACGTGTGTTGTCTTCTGTGTTTTTCTGTAACTGCTCTCTCATTACTTGCAGCTGTCTGGAGAAGCTCTCTTCTTTTCTCTCGTTGTCCTCCTCTAGCTTGCGCATCTGTACGCGGAGAGTTTGGTTTTCTCCTTGCAGTTCCCTGAGAGCTCTGTTGAGTTCAGTGATGGTAGAGTTGGTGTCTTTCTTTAGCTGTCTGAGCTCATCTTTGAGCGCTTGGATGGAACTGTTTGTGTTGCATGTGTCTGAAAGTTTGACTTGAGTGTGTTCCCTGAATTCAGCGAAGTCCAGTTCCAGTAGAGCTAAACTGTCTCTCAGTCGCCGGTCTGATGGTGCAGGTGAAAGAATCACTGGGCCTTCCTCCTCAGAGTCTGTGCTGTTTGCATGAGGTTCGTCTCTCTCTTCCTCTACTCTGGCCTTCAGCCGGGGGAAGATCTCCTCGAATGAGTTCAGGCTTGCCTCATTGCCTTGCAGAAGGAAGGTGCCTTTAGTATAGTAGGTTATGGTGAGTATTGGGTTGTCTGTGTCAAGCATTTCATCTTTGCATATAGTTAATCTTCCACCTCGACCAATTCCTTCTTTAAAAATGTTCTTGAATTCCTCACAGATGGCTGATTTCCATGCAGTTATCAAAGTGGTGTAGAAGATGAGGTTGTTCTTGATTCTTCTCCCATTAAGTTGAATGTAGTCCGCATACAGAAGATCAGGGTTGTCTCTGAGAGTTTTCTCTTTGTGTTTTTTTCTGGCCTGTACACTTCTGCACTTCTCCGGGTAAAGCACCTCCCCCGTGCACTCTGTCTGCGCCAGGGTTGCCATGGTGATAGGGCTGGGCACTGAGCCAAGACTGCAGCTAACTTAGCTTTTAGCTTGTAATAATGAGAGATTTTACTCTAATAGATCAAAATATACAGTTTTTGTTTAAGATTTTTGCCAGATGAAGCTAATCTCTCTGTTTAGTAACTGAATATCAGAAGTTTTTCAGCTGTAGTTCCTTTAAGAAAGCCTTTCAGGTTTTGGAGGGAAAACTCCAGTTAGCTGTTAGAGTGGAGACTCAGAGGCTGGATGCTAACCCACAGGTTCAAGTCTTCTTTCTTGTATTAAAATGTATTTTATAGGAAAAAAAATAGTCTTTACCCGAGTCCAAGTTGTTCTTCTGTTGTTTTTTCTTGTTTGTTGTCGTTATCTCACTCTCTGTCTCATTCTTTGGTTCATTCTTTTATAATTTTTCAGGAGCTCATCTTTAGAGTGGCTGATCAGTGGCTGCTCTCTCTATCTATCTATCTATCTATCTATCTATCTATCTATGTATCTATCTGTCTGTCTGTCTGTCTTTCTATCTATCTATCTATCTATCTATCTATCTATCTATCTATCTATCTATCTGTCTGTCTGTCTGTCATTCTATCTATCTATCTATCTATCTATCTATCTATCTATCTATCTATCTATCTATCTATCTATCTATCTATCCATCTGTCTATCTGTCAATCTGTCTGTCTGTCTCTATCTATCTATCTATCTATCTATCTATCTATCTATCTATCTATCTATCTATCTATCTATCTATCTATCTATCGGTCTGTCTGTCTATCTATCTGTCTGTCTGTCTTTCTGTTATCTATCTGTCTGTCTGTCTATCTGTATGTCTGTCTGTCTGTCTATCTATCTATCTATCTATCTATCTATCTATCTGTTATCTATCTGTCTGTCTGTCTATCTGTATGTCTGTCTGTCTGTCTATCTATCTATCTATCTATCTATCTATCTATCTATCTATCTATCTATCTATCTATCTATCTATCTGTCTGTCTGTCTGTCATTCTATCTATCTATCTATCTATCTATCTATCTATCTATCTATCTATCTATCTATCTATCTATCTATCTATCTATCTATCTATCTATCTATCTATCTATCTATCTATCTATCCATCTGTCTATCTGTCAATCTGTCTGTCTGTCTGTCTCTATCTATCTATCTATCTATCTATCTATCTATCTATCTATCTATCTATCTATCTATCTATCTATCTATCTATCTATCTATCTATCTATCTATCTATCTATCTATCTATCTATCTATCTATCTATCTATCGGTCTGTCTGTCTATCTATCTGTCTGTCTGTCTTTCTGTTATCTATCTGTCTGTCTGTCTATCTGTATGTCTGTCTGTCTGTCTATCTATCTATCTATCTATCTATCTATCTATCTATCTATCTATCTATCTATCTATCTGTCTGTCTGTCTGTCTGTCTGTCTGTCTGTCTGTCTGTCTGTCTGTCTGTCTGTCTGTCTGTCTATCTATCTATCTATCTATCTATCTATCTATCATTCTGTTCTGTTTTCTCTGTGTGTGTGTCTTAGACGATGCTGCTGGAGAAATGGAGGGTGTGTCGGAGGCCGGAAGGAGAGAGTAACTTCCTGGTGTTTTCTCAGATGCTCTCAGGCCTCAGCACAGACATGAGGTCAGTTCAGTCTCTGGAGGTCTCTGTGGTCACACTCAGTAGAGGTTTCCTGGCTTCTCTCCTCACAGGCCTGAGTGCAGCATTATTAGACGGCGAAGATCTAAAGTTACCTGTCATTAAACCTCAGATCATTCACCCTATTGTTAGGGATTTGTTTTTGGATACGGTTTCCCCTCAGAGGCACGCACAAGCTCTTCTGCGACCGCCGCTTTGGCAGAATGCCTGCTCTTTTCATAGTTTTGCAGTAAAACAAAAGCTCCAGAGAGCTTGGGGGGGCAGGATCTCATCTGATGTCATTTCCTGTTTAAATTTGACTTTAAACTGTCTTGTTCTCTCATCACAGGTCTGAACTGCAGCTGCATCAGTTAAAGGAATACAACTCATTTGGAATCACATGCCCAACCAAGGTATGAACCGTTTAAACAAGCAGAACACAAAATATGTGAAACGTCATGAATATTAAACAAATATTAGTGTGTGTGCTTTGACATGTGGAGCTTTGGTGCGCATGTCAGGAACACACATCTAAGTCCACACTTCCATCAAATAAAGAGCTCAGCTGTATATTAAAAAGTTTTCTCTAATAAGCTTTAATAAACTTCACTTCAGGTGGACGAAAAGCAGAGAGCTCAAGTGGGTTTTGGGAAACTTCTGGCCGCCATGAACACTTTGGGATTCTCAGCGGATGAGCAGAAGGCCATCTGGCATGTTTTAGCAGGAATATACCATCTCGGTGTCGCAGGAACATGCAAAGGTAAGACAGGACTACACTGATGACTGTATTTTGTGAAGCCAAAAAGAATTTGGACAGTCTTTTCTCAGTCTTTTCCCCCCTTTGTTCTACGGCTTCAGTGGGCCGTAAGCAGTTTATGAGCTTTGACAGCGCGCAGACGGCCAGCGCTGTCCTGGGTTGTGAGGGCGAGGAGCTTCACACCGCCGTCTTCAAACACCACCTGAGACAGTTACTGCAGAGAGCGACCGGAGGAGTCCGAGAGAGACACACCGCAGACCAACCAGAGGAAGGTCCGAATACAGTCTGTCCCTGTTAAACCCAGCACAACCTCGAAGATCCCAGCTAAGATATGTGTAGAGGAACCAGCGATAACACACACATCATATTACGCATCTTTAAAAGTTAAGGCTGTTCTCAAGAATCTCAAGAATCGGTGTTAAGACACAATGCAGAATAAAAGTCAGACTAAAGTATGCCTGCTCTGACCCACCTCAGTCCTTAGTATTACAACATGCAGTTCAAACTGTTGTGTAAAGTTAAAACATTTATGCCACCTTAAACAGTCTGTGTAAAGACACCTAGTTGCCACTCCAGAAGCGCTTCTGTGCCACCTTTGCAGTTTAAATTCACTAAATTTAATTTAGTGTCATTATAAAAAATGTTTGACCACAAAGTGCCTCAATTGATCAGTTACTGATAAAACTAACATTTCAGAGAGCCACATATTAATATGAATATCAACTGAGTAAGAGTTTATTATATGTCTATTATTTAATATATAGTCAGCATATTTATTTGTCTAATTCATTTTACACTACTGTTCATACACAACAAAAATATGTCGCATCAGAAACGGTTTAATATTGATTATAATAATAAGAAATGTTTTGTGCAGCAAATCATCATACTAGAATGATTTCTGAAGGATCATGTGACACTGAAGACTGGAGTAATGATGCTGAAAATTCAGCTTTGAACACAGGAATATATTACATTTTAAAACATATTACTGTAAAAAAACAAACAGTGAATTCAATTTGTAATAATATTTTATAATATTACAGTTTTACTGTATTTTTTAACAAACAAATGCTGGCTTGGTGAGCATAAGAGACTTCTTTCAAAAACACTAAACCATAGTGTTTCGAAACCTTTGACTGCTAGTGTAATTTAGGAACAATAATTAAAAAAGTCCCCAGAAATGTACGTTTATAAATGAACTCAATTTATCAAGATTATTTATTGACAATGTTTAAAGGGTTAGTTCACCCAAAAATGAAAATTAAGTCATTAATTACTCACCCCCATGCTGTACCAACCCGTAAGACCTTCGTTCGTCTTCGGAACACAAATGAAGATATTTTTGATTCAATTTGAGAGCTGTATAACTACCACATTGGCTCCTAAGGGAATGAAAAAACAAACAAAAATAACGACTTTATTCGACTATTCCTTTTCTTCCTTGTTGGCCTGAAACGAGACTATAATAGATTTCCACGACGCATGCGCGAGAATTGCGATCTCCTTCAACTACTTCAGTTCAGTTCTCGCGCATGCGTCGTGGAAATCTATTATAGTCTCGTTTCTGGCCAACAAGGAAAAGTCGAATAAAGTCGTTATTTTTGTTTGCTTTTTCGCACAAAAAGTATTCTCGTCGCTTGATAAACTTATAATTGAGCCGCTGTAGTCACATGGAATATTTAAACATTTTCTTCATTGACTTTCTGGGCCGTCAAGAGCCAGTCCCTTAGGCAGCCCATGTGGTAGTTATACAGCTCTCAAATTTAATCAAAAATATCTTCATTTGTGTTCCGAAGACGAACGAAGGTCTTACGGGGTTGGTACAGCATGGGGGTGAGTAATTAATGACTTAATTTTCATTTTTGGGTGAACTAACCCTTTAAGGTTTTCATATAGGAGTCTATTGTAATTATATTTATCTTAATTTAGAGAGTTAGATCAACATATGTGTGTGTGTGTGTGTGTGTGTGTGTGTTTCAGGTCCCAAACTGAGTGCTGCTCAGTGTGTAGAAGGGATGGCGGCTGGTCTCTATGAGGAACTCTTCACCACTATAGTGTCTCTCATCAACAGGTAAACAACACACAGTGTCCTGGGGCCTGTACCATGATGGTAGTTGAACAAACTCAGGGTTACAGGATTAGTTTCGAGTTGACAAAACCAAACCAATCCAACCAGGCTTTGTTGGTACCATGATGCTGATCATCAACTTTCTCTGTCGACTGAGTTTAGGTGTGACATTAGTAGCGAACAGCCAATCGCATGCTGAGAAAGAGTGAAACTCATTCAAAACTCATTGAAATTAATTTCTCGCGAGAGAGGTAGCGCAATTCACTTAATAAATAAAAGTATTAAAATATTACGAATTTAAATAAATTTACACAGCAAGAAGAAAATAGCTGTCTATGAAAGAGGAAAACTAAAAGAAAAGGTCTCGCTACTGTATATCAGTGCAAGTAAAAGTTATGAAGATAATTTATATAGTTGATAAAGGTATAGAGATATTTTATATTTTATAGCTTCATTTATTGATTCTAAAGCGTATTTAATATTACCTTTATATATGTATTCATTTAAAATCTGCGTAATAATAATTGATGAACTGAAATTACACGTGAGGTCGTTTAAGGGTATAATAATTACAGAAATCATTTCTAAATCATACAGATTTATTTAATAAAAGCCATGATTTTGTCTTTTTAAAATCATTTGCTATGTAGTGACCTTTAATTTGGATTAGAAACAGGTGGAGTGACTTTATCACGTCAGACATGGCACTTTGCTCAGAGCTGATTGGTCCAAGTTCGTTTTGCAACCAACCAGGTTAGCTGTGGAGCGCAAGTTACTATGGTGATGAACACTGCTAAAAGCTAAACCACTTTCATGGTGCCTAAAACCTACGGTTGGTGCAAACTGAACTGAAACATAGCTGGCTAGCCACCTAAACCGGCTTCATGGTATAGGCCCCGGGTCAATGACATGTCTGTGCAGGGTTACTGATGTGGCAGTGTGTGTGTGTGTGTGTGTCCTCTCCCCAGAGCGCTGCAGTCTCAGCAGCTGACGCTGGCCTCTGTGATGCTGGTGGACACACCGGGCCTGAGGAACCCCAGACACAACGCTGATGACCGCGCGGCCGGATTCTCCGAGCTCTGTCACAACTACTTACAGGAGAGACTGCTGGAGCTCTACTACAGTCACACATTCACACAGACGCTGGAGCGATACACACGGGTACTGATCCAGCCTGCGAGACAAGTTTGAAAACAGCGGTGCTATGCCTCAAACTAATATTGAATATGAATATTGCTGATTTAATTCAATTTGATATCATTTCATTTATAAATAAATAAATATATCATTTATAAATATATTAGGGCTGTCAAACGATTAATCGTGACTAATCGCATCCAAAATAAAAGTTTCTGTTTACATAATATATGTGGGTGCACTGTGTATAATTATTTTATATTTATAAATACACACACATGCTTGAATATATTAAAGAAATATTTTCATGTAAATACTGTATATAGATTTATATATATATAATTTATATTAAATATAAATATTTTATATATAAATCATATTTTTTTCTTAAATATACATGCATGTGTGTGTATTTATATATATAAAATAATTATACGCAGTGCACCCACATAAATTATGTAAACTCCAACTTTTATTTTGGATGAGATTAATCGCGATTAATCGTTTGACAGCCCTAAAATATATAAATAAAAATATTCCTACACATTTTCTACGCAACTTCTATTTCTGGATGTTTTACTGCCATCAATCACAATTAAATAGTGAATCTTTCTGATAAGTTTTTTTTTTTATTAAATTTTAAAATAAACTAATATATAAATTAACATTACTATGAATATTTATAACTTATATTTCTGTTTGTTTTACAGCCATTTCGGTATTTGGTCAATAAAGTATATCTAAAAATGCCATATGGCAACCTCAAATAAATATCGAATTTGAAAATAAAACTTAATTGCTGATTAAATTTTACTTTGATTTATGTTAATTTTTTATATATAATTTATTTAATTTAAAAATAATATAATAAGATAATACATAAAATATAATTCCTATGCATATTTTTAACTTTCATATTTATTCCTTTTTTACTGCCGTTTTGTTATTTGGTCAATAAACTATATCTAAAAATCTGTTGTTGTTTTTTTTTATGGCACCATATACTAATTTTGAAGTTTTTATATCGTTGATAACCTTAAACAAATATTGAATGTTTGTTTTTGACAACCTCAAACAAATATTGAATATGAGCCTTGCTCAATTCATTTAATTTAATTGAATGTATTAAATAATATAATACAATAATTCCTATGCATATTTATAACTATTTTATATGTTTCACAACTATTTTGCCAATTTGTCAATAAATAATTGTCTAGAAATGCCATAACTGTTATTTTTCATAGCACCACATGCTAATTTTGTGAGGGGGTTTGACCATTTTTGGCATTCATATTATACATTTACTTCATAATAATACTAACAAATAATAATTTCATATAATTAATAACTTCCTGAATAATTTCCTTAGGAAGGAGTACCTGTAGATTTCTCAGCCCCTGAGATGAGCCCGTCAGAGGTTGTGTGTGCCGTTGACCAGCCAGGACTGCAGGTATCACTCACTGATACTCAACACACTTCTAC
Source organism: Pimephales promelas (assembly GCF_016745375.1). Next base: position 249,878 of record NW_024121141.1, read on the forward strand.
AGACCTCAACCGTGCAGGTCATTTTACACCGCGTGTGTGTGTGTGTGTGTGCGTTCTCAGGTTCGAGCACCGGAAGGCGACTCTCGAGGTCTCCTGTGGGTTCTGGATGAAGAGATGGTCACTCCTGGTTCCACCGAGAGCACAGTTCTGGAAAGAGTGTGTCGGTCCTTCAGCGGCACAGGTACTCCAGTGTGATTCTGACCTCCTCCTCCTATGATGTTTTATCAGACACGTCCTCATCTTTCTGCCCGCTTGCTTCTCAGTGCGCCAGTGTGAGCAGCCTCTGCAGTGTGAGATCGCTCACCTGATGGGTTCAGATCCAGTCCGCTATGATCTCTCAGGCTGGTTCAGTCAGGTCCAGAACAACCCGTCTGTGCTGAACGCCAGCTCCCTGCTGCAGAACTCCTCCATGTAAGAGAATACAGATGATCAGCCATTAAACACTGCTGTGTGGAGGAGCTTTTCCTCATACAAAATTCTGAATATTGAATATCTGAAATGAATTACGTGTCATCTCGCCAATTTTGTCCCAATAAAAGTACCATGAAGAATAGCTGGTATGTACGGAAGCGAATTCACTTGAAGAAAAAATAAATTACTCTGTTTTTCTGAATTAATGAGTTAATTATCTCAGAATTACTAGTTAATTATCTCAGAATTACAAGATAATTTTTAATGAAAAAAGTTTTTCCTGTTTTTCTGAATAATTAGTTAATTATCTCAGAATTATGAGAATTTTCATGGAATTTTTTTACTCTGTTTTTCTGAATTAAAAAGTTAATTATCTCAGAATTTCAAGATCAATTTTCATGAAACAAAGTTTTTGCTCTGTTTTTCTGAATTAACGAGTTAATTATTTCAGAATTACGAGATAATTATCTCGGAATTACAAGATAAGTTTTCATGAAAAAAGTGTTTGCTCTGTTTTTCTGAATTAACGAGTTAATTATTTCAGAATTACGAGATAATTATCTCGGAATTACAAGATAATTTTTCATGAAAAAAGTTTTTGCTCTGTTTTCTGAATTAACGAGTTAATTATCTCAGAATTACGAGATAATTTTTCATGGAAAAAAGTTTTTGCTCTGTTTTTCTGAATTAACGAGTTAACTATCTCAGAATTACAAGATAATTTTTCATGAAAAAAGTTTTACTCTCTGTTTTTCTGAATTAACGAGTTAATTATCTGAGGATTACGAGAATTTCTCTTGGAAAAAAGTTTTTGCTCTGTTTTTCTGAATTTCTGAGTTTTTGAGATAATTAACTTGTTAATTCAGAAAAACAGAGCAAAAAAATCATGAAAAATCACCTGTAATTCTGAGATAATTAACTCATTAATTCAGAAAAACAGTAGATTTTTTTTCTTCAAGTGAATGCAATACACTTCCGTATGTATGACATTTAGAAAAAGATTATTTGAACAAATAGCAAAAATGGCAGGAAAATTTTTTTATTGTCTGGTGTTTGGTTCATTTGGAAAATTCATTTGAAAATCTAAGAAAATAGACTTTAAATATGGGTGGGAATGTTTTTTTTTTTTCTTAATTTTTATTTTAAATAAGACATTTTATTAGTGTGGTGTAAACTCTGGTACATTTGGAGCATTCATTTACTTTGTATTTTATTTTATTTGTCTAGTGTTTAGTTTATTTGAACTCTGGTATGTTTGGAAAATACATATTAGAAAATGTAAGGAAATATACATTAAATATGGATGGGGAGGTTTCTATTTATTTATTATTGGTCTGGTTTTCAGCTCATGTGAACTCTGATACGTTTTGAAAACGCCTATTAGAAAACATAAGGAAATAGACATTAATTGATGACATTCTGTATGAATTGCATTTTTGCATTCCTCCATGTCTCATTTAATATAGTATAATGCTTTCTCATAGCTGCTTGTCTCTGAATAAATTGCCGTTGGAGAGCAACTCGCATTCTTCGCACTCTTGCAGTACGTCTGCGGCAGACAAAAGCAAGTGCTGTGTGTGAGTTTTGATGGTAAATCATATTCAGTAACAGGAATAGCTGTTACCAGGAAACAGTGTTAAACATCTGTGGCTAGTGCTCACAGTGATCATGCTGAGGATGACGTAAACACACACAGCCGAGCATGAGCTTGGTGTCGGCAACTTTTAGAAAAGGCACTTGCATGCTGTCTATTTTAACACACAGCACTGAGAAATGCAGCTTTCGCATAATTAAAACTGTATCATCTTTCAAAATAAGATTTGATCAAGTGGTGTTCACTAAATTTCATATAGGTCAAACAAGATCAACTCATTTCTGATTTCACTTACTGATTATTTGGCACTTTTAATTGATATATTAATGGAGAGATGACAGAAAATAACTTTTTTGTGACTTTTACATCCTTGTTAGTGTAGTTGATGTGTACCCAATTATGATTGCAAACGGAAGCGTGTTCATCCTAAACGCTCAGTGTGAAACGATCCCGATTCTCTCTCTTCAGTGCAGCGGTGAAGGCCGTGTTCGGTGCGCGGGCGTCTGTGCCGCCTCTCTGCCGGGGTCTGGGTGGCGTGGAGGGCGGCTCTCAGCGCTCGCTGGAGAGGAGCGGGGCGGTGCGCAAGACTCTGAGCGGAGGGATGGCGGCCCTCAGGAGACATTCCCAGTGCATCGCTGTCAAACTGCAGGCGGTGAGAAACACACGAGCTGTTATGAAGCCGTTTCCGCCTGTCTTCTGTGTGTGGATCCTCTTCACTCTTTCCGTCTCTCTCTCTCTCTCTCTCAGGACGCTCTGGTGAATCTGATCCGGCGAGCGCGACCCGTGTTCCTGCAGTGTGTGAATGCTAAGACAGATGTCGGTGGCTGTGATGTCCCGGCACTGCGAGTACAGCTGCACTCCACACACCTGCTGCCCGCACTACAGCTGTACCGAACAGGTTTCACACACACACACACACACACACACACACACTCAATCTCTCTCTCACACACACACACACACACACTCACTCACTCACTGTCTCTCTCTCACACACACACACACACACACACACACACTCTCTCATACACACACACTCACTCACTCATTCTCTCTCTCTCACTAGGGCTATGAAACGATTAATCGCGATTAAACGATTAATCGCATCCAAAATAAAAGTTTGTGTTTAGATAATACATGTGTGTGAACTGTGTATAATTATTTTGTATATATAAATACACACACATGCATGTGTATATTTAAGAAAAATGTGTTATTTATATATCAAATATTTATATATATAGTACAAATTATATATATATATATATATATATATATATATTAGGGCTGGGTAATAAATATTGATTTCTCGATATGAATCGATTCTCATTTTTACGAACCGATATCGATTCTTAAATCTCAAGAATTGATTAGTCATCCAGTTTCATTTGAATGAATGGAACATTGTATCGCGGCTGCGCGCATCCAAAAAAAATCGCAATAATCTTTGTCCTTTGTTACTATTATAAAACAAAGTCTCAAATTTCAAATTACGTCCATTTTCTTTAGAAATTCAAAATCATAAATAGTGTTTTGGCGCTGTGGCGTGAGATCGCTCTGGAAAAGCAGCAGCGCTGATCTCTCTTCCGGCTTAATAATACCAGTCACAGCGCCAAATAAACGTGAATGAGCATCTGAAAGTGTGTTAAAAGATAGAGTACAACTTATCGAATATACACCATATTACATGCATATTTGAATAAATCTGGCAAGTTTTTAGGTCAGCCACCATTTAAACGTTTATATTTCATATAATCTTCTTATTATAAAAATAAATAAAAGTGTAATTTAAGTGTTTGTATAGCTACAAAACAGTTCATTATTACCTTCATATTAGGCTAATGAAGCTAGTAGGCTGCAACTAGACTCCCATAGTTTAAAGCATTTGATTCCCTTGAGAAAAATGGCCGTTTATTGTAACTGATATCCAAAATAATCAATATTGAATCGAATTGAATCGTAATCGAAATTGAATCGAATTGCAAGCTTGTGAATCGAAATCGAATCGAATTTTGAAATTTGTCTTAATACCCAGCCCTAATATATATATATATATATATATATATATATATTATATATATAAGCAAATATTTCTTAAATATACATGCGTGTGTGTGTATTTATATATACAAAATAATTATACACAGTTCAAACACATGTATTATGTAAACAGAAACTTTTATTTTGGATGCGATTAATCGTGATTAATCGTTTCTCAGCCCTATCTCTCACACACACACACACTCACTCACTCACTCTCTCTCTCACACACACATACCCCTTTTCCACCAAAAAAGAACTGGTTCGGAACTGGTGCTGGTTGAAAGTTGGTTCGGAGTTGGTTCAACGTGCGAACCTTTTCAGAACCTGTTTGTTTTTCCACTGACTAGAGCGCCCAGGTAACGACGTCATTACGTCGGTGTAGAAACGCTTGCAAATACAACATTACTTTGGGATTATCTCGAACTCGTGTACCAAGAAGGCTTTAAAAACAATTGAAATATGTAATATGAAATATGTCTTTTTTTCTTTCCATTCATTTGTCCTATATTGTGACTTTTCTTCTTTGCTTATAATGTTTTCAATAAAAAAATAAAAATAGAAACGCTTGTGCCAACTTCAAGCATAACAATTACAAAGGCAGACTCCATCTTGTTTCTGTAAATATTTCTGCTGGCTTTGCGATCCTATATTGTGGTCAGAAAAGATGTTTAGAACACATCTAAACCCGCCCCAGCCCCCGACGTAAGCATGACAAAAGAACAGTTCAAGTCCAGCAAAGAGTTGGTGCCGCTTTGGAACCAGTTTTCCTGGCCGAGAACCGGTTCTTTGGCTGTCGAAACACAGAGAACAGGTTCGCGTGCAGGCACCGGCTCCAAACTGGCTCTCCAAATGCTTTGGTGGAAAAGGGGTAACACGCACACACACACACACACACTATTTAGCCATTCAGGATTACTAGTTATTTATTGAATGATGAAAACCACCATTATGCTTTCCTTGTCAAACTCCACTGACTGTAAAAACACCACTGACTGTTCAACTTTCTTGAATGCATAATGTTGCTGTTAGAGCATGAAAAAGGTCAGCAAATTACAAACCACAAAGTCCCTGCTGAAGTAATTCTCTATATCAGTGTGCACTGTTTCTGAACTCGATTGCAGTCTTATACAAATCACAATATGCCTCATTTAAATAATTCCCGCCCAAGGCATACACAAAATAAAGGGGCGGGGCCTGGTTGAGTTGGTTAGTAGAGCATTAAAACTCTCAGTTATGGTAAGGGGCGTGACATTTTCCAGACAGGCTCGAAGCAGTTGACCAATCACAACACACTGGTCCAGCCGACCAATCAGAGCACGTTGCACTTTCAGAAGGAGGGGCTTGATAGAGACAGGAACTAAACAGGGCGTTACTGACAGACTGGGACAAGAGGAGCTGCAAAAATAATGCGTGTTTAAACCTGTTCTAGTAGAGCCCAAAAACAAGAATTATTCAGAGATATGTTTAACTGATGTATTAAATAATTATAATAATTTGGCGTTTGTGCTACAGACATGCTTGATACCTTTGGTTGTTTACTGCACTTTTACAGACTCTGTATGCATCTGACATGGCATCTCGAGCACACCGAACATAGCGACCAGTATCTATAGCATATTTTTCAGGATTTATACCAAATGTCCTTACAGAGATAGCAAGCTCTTCCTCTCTGTCTCTGTCTTGCAGGCTACCCTGAGCACATGTCCCTGGGTGATTTCCGCTGTCGTTTTCAGGCCCTCTCTGCTCCTATAATGAAGCGATATGGTTCTGTCTTCATTACCCCAGATGAGAGGAAGGTCTGGACGTCCTGAATCACACACGCGCCTCATTACCCTCTGTTGAAATGTCATTTCTTTTTAATGATGTCAAATGATGACGTTCTTTATTTGCCTGTTGATTAGCTTGTTCATTGATTAGCCGGTTTTTGCTTGAACAGCCCTCATTGGTTTGGAGGAGTTCATGAGATCTGTGTGTTTATGTTTACATCCCTTTATATCAGGCCGTGGAGGAATTATTGATTGATCTGGATTTGGACAAGAAAAGCATCGTTTTGGGAGCAAGCAGGGTGAGCGAGAGTCATCTATCTATCTATCTATCTATCTATCTATCTATCTATCTATCTATCTATCTATCTATCTATCTATCTATCTATCTATCTATCTATCTATCTATCTGTCTGTCTGTCTGTCTGTCTGTCTGTCTGTCTGTCTGTCTGTCTGTCTGTCTGTCTGTCTGTCTGTCTTTCTGTCTGTCATTATATCTATCTATCTATCTGTCATTCTATCTATCTGTCTGTCATTCTATCTATCTATCTATCTATCTATCTATCTATCTATCTGTCTGTCTGTCTGTCTTTCTGTCTGTCATTATATCTATCTGTCTGTCATGCTATCTATCTATCTATCTATCTATCTATCTATCTATCTATCTATCTATCTATCTATCTGTCTGTCTGTCTGTCTGTCTGTCTGTCTGTCTGTCTGTCATTATATCTATCTATCTATCTGTCATTCTATCTATCTGTCTGTCATTCTATCTATCTATCTATCTATCTATCTATCTATCTATCTATCTATCTATCTATCTGTCTGTCTGTCTGTCTGTCTGTCTGTCTGTCTGTCTGTCTATCTTTCTGTCTATTTATCTTTCTATCTATCCGTCTATCTATCTGTCTGTCTGTCTATCTATCTATCTATCTATCTATCTATCTATCTATCTATCTATCTGTCTGTCTGTCTGTCTGTCTGTCTGTCTGTCTGTCTGTCTATCTGTCTGTCTGTCTGTCTATCCATCTATATGTCTGTCTGTCTGTCTGTCTGTCTTATCATTTTTTCTGTCTATCCATTTATCTATCTATCTATCTATCTACCTATCTATCTATCTATCTATCTATCTGTCTGTCTGTCTGTCTGTCTGTCTGTCTGTCTGTCTGTCTGTCTGTCTATCTATTCATCTATATGTCTGTCGATCCGTCTGTCTGTCTGTCTGTCTGTCTGTCTGTCTATCTATTCATCTATATGTCTGTCGATCTGTCTGTCTGTCTGTCTGTCTGTCTGTCTGTCTGCCTGTCTATTCATCTATATGTCTGTCGATCCATCTATCTATCTATCTGTATGTCTGTCTGTTGTTTTATCTCTCTGTCTATCTCTCTATCTTTCTCTCTATCTATCTGTCTGTCTGTCATTTTATCCATCCATCCATCATCTGTCTATCTAGTGTTTGTTCGTTATATTATTCCATCCATCCATCTATCACTGTTAGAAATTTCCCTACAACAAAGCAGGTTTTATTTTATCCTTTTCTTTTGTTTTCAAGTCATCCTCACTCCGCTGTGTGTGTGTGTGTTTATGAAGGTGTTTATGAGGCGTGGTGTCCTGAGGTCTTTAGATCAGCAGAGAGATCAGTTGTTGAGCGGCTGGCTGGTGCAGCTTCAGGCATCCTGTCTGGGTCATCTGGGCCGCCAGAAATACCGCCGCATGAAGGTGAGTCTCCCCGTCCTCGTCCTCTGCTGAAACGGCCCATGTTTATTGATCTGCAGATAGTGTCTTCAGAGATCACTGTGTTCCTCTCAATAGAGACCAAATGTCCGGCGAGGACATAATATGGGCAATCAAACTAAAGGATGACATTTCTACTGCTGTAATCCTTGATTAACTTCATGCTAGAATGGCCACAATCTTATACAGTTGTGTCAGTGCGGGTCTGATGCGGTGTCTAATGTGTGTGCTGATCTGGGATCAGGTTCAGCAGATGGCAGTGTGCTGTATTCAGAGAAATTTGCGAGTCCTGACCGCAGTGTCGAACTGGAGATGGTGGAAGCTGCTGTGTAGAGTGCGCCCCCTGCTGGACATCAACATGGATGACCAGCGGCTCAGATCCAAAGAGGTACTGACCCCATTCAACAAGGACATGTTCACACCATACATCACATTTAAACCACTAAATGATCACATTATCATGCAGTACTCATGTACAATGGAAATTGTGCAATTAAAAAAAAAAACTTGATCTATCTATTGTTATTCTTTAGGTTAGCATTGCAGATTGTGATGTTGTGTATTAGATTTGTTTCACTCCATTATAACTGTATAACGTTCGGTTGGTCAGGATGAGATCACTGCTCTGAGGAGACGTCTGGAAAAGTCCGAGAAAGAACGAAACGAGCTGCGTCAGTCCGCAGACAACCTGGAAACTAAGGTATGTGTTTGTGTCATTCCCCTTGAGCCACATATGAAATGATACTGTCAAGATCAGAAATCCCTGAATCAAATTTCTTAGCGGTCGGTGTTCACAGTGATGGATGGAGTCTGGTTATGAATTCTCATCAGTGAAAGCATATTAACACAAACTCACTTGTGATCGGCTCATGGAGCGCTAATCTCTGTCATATGACTGCTGATGATGAATGAACAGCTCTTCTGCTGAGACATTGACAGATGATGGTGTGTGTGTGTGCAGGTAACGGCTGTTGTATCTGAATTAAGTGATGAGCGGTTCAGAGGGGAGGCCATGAGTCAAGCTCTAGACACTGAGCGCACGGAGAGATTGCGTCTCGCCAAAGAGAACAAGGAACTGCAGGTACGACCCACCCATCGTCCTGTCTAGCTGTCTCTGTTTCTAATTGGTCAAACTGAATCGCAAACTATTCAGTGATTTGGCAATGTGTTATGATGGCATTATTCAGACTTACATCCTACTTATACTAGTTATCCATTATGCATAATGTGCACAGTAAGCCATTTTTCTGTATTTATACAATAAAAAAAATATTAATAATTCAATTCACCAATTTTTAGATAACTGGTGTGCATTCTTCATACTGTTTGACACAATAGTCAAATATTTGTATTCATGCAATACCAGGATTACCTACTCATTTACTTTAGCCAAAATATTCTGCATAGCAGCACATCTTGCTTGAAATGCTGTATCCCACAATGCAAAGTGCTCAACATGACTGTTATAACCATAACAAATTATTATATGAATTAATAAAAACACTGGACACCACTTATGTAATTAAACATGCAATATAGTGAGGTCATGAGATAATTAGCATACTACATTTTGAAACGCATATTGTTGCATAGTTCATACTGAAATAGGCTGGTAGAAGTATACTAATATTCCAGAATAACTGGCTGAATTCATCTGTGAACTAGATTTTTCATACTAGCATATTACTATTACTATTTCTGCCAAATAGTGATGTGCTATTTACTTTCAAATACAATGCTAGTGTACTTCTTACTGGGTACTGTGTAGTATATACTGTATTGCACCTTGTAAACAGTACGAATTATTTGAACATAACTTTTTAAACAGTAGTATTCTACATTATATTGTCACATGACCTCATTAGAAAGCATCTTTAATTGAGTGAATGGCATCCAGTTAGCATCTTTCATCAGTTATTTTGTATTTTTAAATCTCTTCTGTGTACAAATACCTTTCCTTTTGACAGTACAATCGAATGAGTCAAGAACGCGATTAAAGGTACAATATGCAGGATTTTTGTAGTAAAATATCCAAAAACCACTAGGCCAGTGTTATATATTTTGTTTAGTTGATTACTTACAATATCCCAAATGTTTCCAACTATTTGTAAATCGTAAGAAAATCGCGGTTTTTAACCAAGGAAACGGGGCGTGTGAGCAGGGGTGAGGAGTCGCCGGTCAATGACGTCATATCCGCCAGGTTTGACCTCGTATTGCAATAGTAACCATGGCGACAGACGTGGACAACTGGGTCGGTTATGCCCGTTGTGCGTGCTCAACAGCGTGAATGTCACTCGCAGGGTTTTGTTCAAACATTATGGAGGACTAAAGAGGACTAAAACGAAGATCAACATCTTTCCAGATGCCAAGAGCTCCACGTCCGCGACTAACTTTTTTGACAGAGTGTTCACAAGGCCTTTTGAGTGTTCACAAGGCCAGTTTAATATAGAGTCTAGGCCTTCAGAAAAAAAATATTTTTTGAAGAAAATTAGCACCATCTGGTTACAGTATAGAGAAAAAGCATAGAATTATGGTGTAACCACTAGATGGCATGTACTGCTCTCTATGGAGAGGCATGTGAATTCACAATTTTTTTTTTTTTTTTTTTTTTTTTTTTTACAATTTCCCATTTATTTCCTATGGGGGTCATTTTTGACTAAAGACCACAAGTGTGACTAAGACCACTTAGCATGCTCAGATCATGACCTCAATTTTTTTTGTGTGTTCACATACATAATGCCCAACATGACATCATGACTTTTGCGTAAACATATACGCCACTTTCGAGTCAGGTGGCGTGTTATCTCCACGCATTTTGTGCTATCCGCGTCATTCCGCGTGTCTGAACACGCAGTCAAATCTCCAGTCATAAATGCCATTAACCCCAGTGACGGTTAAGTTTAGGGATGGGGTTGAGGTAAGTCATATCTTTTTTTTACCTAGGATGGTAAGGGAACAGTCATAAATGCCATTAACCCCAGTGACGGTTAGGTTTAGGGACGGGGTTGAGGTAAGTCATATATTTATATAACGTTAAGTCAACGGCGTTCATAAACACGCTGGAAGGCGATTATGCGTCTTGATAGCACGCCAAAAATGGAAATACGAATTGGCGTGTCATACACACACTGCTTCATGAGATCAGTCTGTAATGCCATAAAAGTCAAGAAGTTTCGTAACATTGCGATGAAGCTGTGATTTTTAAAAATTCCAAACATACTTATTGTAATCAAAATGTATTGGCGTGTATGTGTAATATAGTGTGTTTGTATGTGTGTGCGTGTTGGTGGGTGTGTCTGTTTTGCACTCTAGATGTTGTAGAGTGTCACCCCTTTCCTGCGGTGTACTTTTTTTTTTTAGAATTGTGGCCGATTTGTCGATTGTACATATTTTTTTTTGTCAATTTCCCATTCATTTCCTATCTGTCATTTCTGACCAAAGAGCACAAGTGTAACTTTTTTTTTTTACGACCACTTAGCATGCTCAGATCATGACCTCAATTTTTTTTGTGTGTTCGCATACCCAATGCCATAAAAGTCACCAAGTTTCGTAACATTCCGATGAAGCTGTGATTTTTAAAATTTCAAAAATTTCAGGGTTAATATATATAAAAATATAAAACTATTCAATGTTATATAGTTCAACATGATGAAAAGTTAGAATATGATCTGTATGTTATTCTCTAATGTTGATCTAGCTTAGTCTCATGGAGCCAACAAACAACCTAACTAATATTCAACACACTCAAATGCCGTTTAGTGTGATAGTGAAACTGTTGGAGCAAGTGAAGCAGCGCTGCGTTATCTCAAGTTTAACTCCTCTAATAAACTGACCTGTGTGAGTAATTCAGCGTGTAGTTTGGTAGAATTAAATGTCCTTATTCCGGACATCTATATCCGCGGGACTCGCGTTGAGTGTGACGTGGGTATACGTCTAGCAATCGCGCCCTGCTTCACACCACAGTCATGTTAAAAACATTAATGTATTCACTCATCCATAAAAGATCAGCTTGACGACCAGTGTTGGGAGTAACGCATTACAAAAGTAATACATTACAGTAACATATTACTTTTTGCTGTAACGCAGTAGTGTAAGGCATTACTAATCAATTTTCAGTAATATTTTACTCTTTACATGTTTAGTGAGGCTTGTATTACAGTTGCATTACAGTGTATTGTCTGCTTTTACTTCTTAAAGGCAACAGACTGTGTGAAAGTTTTAAAGCAGTCTTTTAGTGCCAGTTCAGAGCGGTCGCGTCTGTAACATTGTTTTTTCCTCATAAATGCGAACACGAAAACTAAAATAAAATGAATATTTTAAGTTCTATGGAGACTGGAGAGCCAACCCTTCCTCATCCGATTTGCGCAGTGTAATTAACAGAATTACAAAAAATATATTTTGCCTCCTATTTTTTTGTCACGCATGAATGTGTGTCTTTTCCCTAATATTAAAAATAAAACATACACTGATATTTGTCTAATGTCTGGAAGTAGCCTATATACGTTTCAATACATGTATTTTCGGAGAATTTTTATTTCATGTTTTGACTGCAAATGTCATGTCCATATAATGCTGGACTTCCCCAATTTTAAATAATTTATTGTGGTAATTTTGTGGTGTAGGTCTACGTATTTTATAATGTTAACTTCAAATAATACTAATAGCCTAATTTAAAGATAAGGCAGCATTGGGTCTGGACGGTAAGGAGAACAACGCTGGAGTTGGAAGAGGTGTGTCGCGATTCTGTAGGTTCGTGGATCTGAGTCGTGTGGCGAATCGCGATTTCGGTTTCATATTGCATATCGTTACAGCCCCAAAGTTAAGTTCTACTTGGTTATTTTGGTGAAAGTAACTCAAAAGTAATACATGAGTAATGTAACGCATTACAATTCTGAGACAGTAATATTGTAAGGTAATGAATTACTTTTAAATAACAGTAACAAGTAATACCTAATGTATTACAGTTTGGAAGTAACTTGCACAACACTGTCTGTATGTCGGTGCCATACATTACCTAACATTTTTAGGAAACTTTTCTTATGAAAATTTAAACATAAAATGAAACTATTTGTATAGTGTAACTGATGTATAGATTAATATCTTGCCTTCATGTTCTTCTAGATCTTTTTTTTATTTATTTAGTTTAGTTTTCAGATCATTGTTCTTTTCTCATTTGTATTGTGATGACATTGAACATATTGTTAACACATGTTGTATATTGTACACAAGTTGTATGTCATAATAATTTGAATCTCTGTGTTTTGCGGGGGAAAAGTCAAAAGAAATTAAATAAAATAATAATAATATAAAATATATTTTTATATAATATTATTTTAATAGTATAGTTTATTTATTTATTTTTTTTAAATAGGATTTAACTTCTTGTCAATAAAGGTTTTTTGCTGTAAGCACGTCCTGTGACCAAGTCCCAATCGGGTCCGTCACTTATTTGGTTCCCCGGAAACATTTCCGTTGTGGACCGTGTTATTTGCAGCGCGTTTCTGTATTTGATTGTGTTGTGAGTACTTGGAGCACACGTGTGTTGTGGAACTGATGAAGATGTTTTTCTTAATTTGCGGATGTTTTTTTGTATTTGCATGCGTTTTTATCAGGTTGCAGCGCGGTGAGCTCTCTCGGCCACCGTAAGTTTGAGATTAAAACCTTTCCCTAACCCATCCAATTAAACGGTTCGTTTTTTTGCTCCTACATCTTTAAGAAATATCTTATTCTGCATGTAAACTGTAGAAGTCAATAACACTGATGAGCCAAAACATTACAAGTCACGGGTGAAGCAAATATCGTTGATCATCTCCTAACAAGTCCACATAATTAAGTCTGGGTAGATTAAATGTTAAGCAAACAATCAGTTGACAAGAGCCATATTGGCATGGCAAAGCGACTGGATCCGAGTATCTCTGAAACGGCAAGTCTTGTGTGTATTTCCCGGTCAGCAGTGGTGAGGATTTACCAACAGAGGTCCGAAGAGGGACAAACCACAAACCAACGCGTAGGGTTGTAACGCTACACAAAAGTCACGGCTCGGTATGTGTATACGACACCAGACGATGAATAAGGGTCTTATCTAGTGAAACGATCGCTCATTTCAAAAATAAATAAAAAAGTTTACGTTTTATAAGCACAAATGCTCGCCTTGCTCTGTTGTGTGGTGCGCGTTCGTGACTCTCCTGTCCGAACTCGTTTATCAAAATGAAAACAAGACATTTCGTTCATATTGTTCATTGAATGAACCAAATGACTCGAAAAAGATTTGTTCATTTTGATGACCCTTATTCATCGTCTGGTGTCATTTAAAGCCCTTTGAAGCTGCACTGAAACTCTCATTTGGACCTTGAATCGTTTGGTTCCCATTGAAGTCCATTATATGGAGAAAATCCTGGAATGTTTCCATCAAAAACCTTAATTTCTTTTCGACTGAAGAAAGAAAGACATGGACATCTTGGATGACATGGGGGTGAGTAAATTATCAGCAAAAGTTTTTTTTTTAAAAGTGAACTACTCCTTTAAGGGGTCTTGTAGAGTCCATACCACAGTGGGTGCCCCGTGGCAGCCCAAGGAGGACCAACAGCATATTAGGTGTACAGTTTTTAAACTAACTATTTATTCCTATTAGCCTGTGAAAGATGCATACAAAAGATTCAGATTGTCTCATTGTGATAGATTCATATTAATGCATTGAAATGTACAGCAGAATAAAAACTATCAAGATTAAATGAAATGATCAAAATCCTTTGAGAAAAATGAATTACAGCCAGCTGTTTCTAACATGAGGATCATGATGTTACATGATGTTAGTGTTGAAGATATATGTAATAGCATCTGTTTTCTTCTTTTTTGACGACGGAACAAACGTCACTAATATATCAATGTGTACGTTCATATTCTGATTCATTGGATTCATTTGTCTTACAAAGTTCAGAACGGGTCGTTTTTGCAACTTGGACTGAATAAATACTTATTTGTTTTTTTACTAAGAAGGGAGTTTTGAGTTCTAATCAAATTATGTTCTCATCATACGGCCACTTTAAGCTTTTTATAACCGATTTGTCAGCAACAAGTGAAACACTGATGAAAATAACATTAAGTCTGACACACATACATTCTGCTCTGGATTTTGGCAGAGACGAGAGTCTGTTTAAGAATGCAAATGCACAGCGAGTGAGCCGTGGAGGTGAGCTCAGGACAGAAGACTGACCCAGATACAGGGTAAAGCTCGTTCTGGAAGGCGCTCCTGGAGTTTCTCTGTCGGGCCACAGCTCAATGAATGTGCAGTGCACTGAAAATAACAGATGACGGGGGACTCAAGGTGGTCCACTTTCATCTGTGTAATGTGTTAATCAAATTAATTACATCAAATGTTTCCATTAAACTAGAAAGAGCAAAACTAGCAGTGATCAAAAAAAAACAAAAACATTTTGTAATGTTTTACAAGTGTCAGTGTCTTTGTCATGACAAAGACACTGACAGGTTATGATGTTGTTTATGTCAATATGTCAGAACAAAGACGTCTTAAACAATGTCATTATTGAGCGAAAGACTCTTAATGCATAAACCCTACTTCATATTCAAGACATATGTCATGTCATGGTTATGAAGGTGTCGTGTCAGTCTTACGCCCAGCCCTTCAAGTAAAGTGTTACCGTGAACACACACACACATTTACTTAGCTATGTAAATGGCGACATTCCATAGATGTAATGATTTTTATACTATACAAACGGTATATTGTTTCCCATCACAGAAAACTTTCTGCATTTTTACATTTTCAAAAAGCGTTGAATTACTTTATTTTTACACCAGTTTTACAAATGAGGGAGGTTTTTGGAGATATTGGGCACTTCTGAACAAATTTGTCCCTAAAATATAGTTAAAGGGATAGTTCACTTTGAAATTAATTTTTGGTGTGTTTTAGCTGACCTCAAGGGCATCCAAGATGTAGGTGTCTTTGTTTCCACAGTATTTTCAATTTTGACATTTTTCAGTCAAACCGTTGTTGTCTATCAGTCATACACTGGAGGCTAAGGGGGTCCACCAAAGAGCATGCACAGAGAAGTCAAAATTAAACATGATTTAATGAAAAGTTTTACCTTTCACTAAACATATTTAGATATACGGGAAACCGCAATGGAAGACGATTTCGGTTAGGGCTGGGTATTGACACAAATTTCACAATTCGATTCGATTTCGATTCACAAGCTTGCAATTCGATTCGATTCCGATTCGATTCAATTCAATATCGATTATTTTGGATATCGGTTACAATAAATGGCAAACTTTCACAAGGAAATCAAATCTCTTAACTAATGCTGTAAACTATGGGAGTCTAGTTGTAGCCTACTAGGCGTCATTAGCCTAATATGAAGGTTATAATGAACTGTTTTGTAGCTATACAAACACTTAAATTACACTTATTTATTTTTATAATAGGAAGATTGTATGAAATATAAACATTTAAATGGTGGTGTAACGTACGGACAGAGACGGTCGGATCCATGTGCAGCACTTTATTCAAACAAGCAGACATGAACACAGGCAAACACTTAAACAAAGGGGCAATCCAGAAACTCGTGGTCAAAACAGGCAATGGTCGAGGCAGGCAGCACAGGTTCGTGAACAGTCCAGGAAACAGGCAAGGGTCAAGAGTCCAGGGAAACACGGAGACACAGAACAGGGAAGAACGCTCGGAATTGCACGCTTACAGTGTAACAAGACTTCGCAAGGGACACAGGGAAAACTCAGGCTTAAATAAGGAACTCAATAACCAATAATGAAACACAGCTGAACATAATGAAACACAAAGAGTCCATGGGGAAACAAACATGGGGAGAGGGTGCCCTCTAGTGGCTCTCGAGGGCACCACGGCTGCTGATCGTCACATAACCCCCCCTCTAAGGAGCGGCTTCCAGACGCTCCTAAGAGCTCCGGGGGAGGTCAACGGGGGCTGGGATGGAGGGCCAGGCCCATGGAGAGGCAGGAGGCCAGGCACATGGAGAGGCCTGGGACCGTGGAGCGTGGGTGACCAGGAAGGAGCAGGACGTGATGGCGGCCAGGGCGGAGCAGACACAGGCGAGGTCCATGACAGCCTCGCCTCCATGGCCCTCACGGACTCAGAGGTCCATGTCAGGATCACCTCCATGGCCCCCACAGAGTACCTACTGCCCCCCCCAAAAAAATACTTGGGGAAATTCACGGGAGGGGCCTCTGGGTGGTGAACGGGTACAGGAAAGGCCTCCCGGAGCTTGAAGGGTGCAGGCAGAGCGAGGCGCAGAGGCGGGGCCGGCAGAGCGAGGCGCAGAGGCGGGGCCGGCAGAGCGAGGCGCAGAGGCGGGGCCGGCAGGGCGAGGCGCAGAGGCGGGGCCGCAGGGCGAGGCGCAGAGGCGGGGCCGGCAGGGCGAGGCGCAGAGGCGGGCCGGCAGAGCGAGGAGTCTGGGCACGCTCACCGGGGCCTGGCGAACCAAACGAGTCCTCCTTCTCCTCCTCCTGCGGCGGCGCGTCACAGGGCTAGACACACTCGCTGGGCTGGACAACTCGCTCACTTGAAGAGGAGATGCAGCGCTCACTTGAAGAGGAGATTCAGCGCTCACTTGAAGAGGAGATTCAGCGCTCACTTGAAGAGGAGATTCAGCGCTCACTTGAAGAGGAGATTCAGCGCTCACTTGAAGAGGAGATTCAGCGCTCACTTGAAGAGGAGATTCACTCACTTCAACAGGAGACTCGCCCACTTGAACTGAAGACTCACTGGACAGACTAAATTCAACACTGGACACACTTGATTCACTCGGCTCAGCACTTGACTCACTTGACTCGGCACTCGATTCACTCAGCTCGGTATTTGATTCACTTGATTCACTCAGCTCGGCACTTGACTCACTCGAGTCGGCTGGCACGCGCTCAAACTCCGGTTCGACCCGCGACACCTCCGCTGTCCTAGAAACAGCACTTTTAACAGGGCCAGTGCGGGATACGGGCTCAAGGGGTCCGACATGATGAGTGGTTTTGGCAGGAACGATATGCTTAGAAGCTCCTCTGACGGTCCTTAAGGGAGGATCAAACAGTTTAGCGAGCTGAGGCTTATGCTGCGTGCGGAGTGAGTGAGAGAAATCCGCCGCATACGAAACTCCCCGGCGCAGGGAAAAGAGCAGTTCCTCGAGACCCTCCTTTTCTGCGGGGAGTTCAAAGCCTTTCTGAACAGGGCGGTAAACACGTCGAAAGGAGGAAACGACATCCGACCTGGTTCCCAAAACGTGCCTGCCCACTCCAGAGCCTTTCCAGTCAACAGTGAGCAGATGAAAGAAACGCGGTCGGTATCCGAGGCGTATAACTGGGGCTGATGTTTCATATATAACCTGCACTGCTGAAGAAATCCTTCACACGCTTCAGGTGAGCCATTAAACTTCTCGGGAAACGGCGTACTGGAATTACTGCATGCGGTACTCACACAGGGTTGCGGTGGAACAGGTGCAGCGGGAGCTTGGGCTTGATTAGTGCTTGTGCTCTGCGGAGACCATGACTGCACGGAGCTAGCTAGTTCCTCGAGGAGAGAAGTTAGTCTCGCCAGCTGAGAACTATGAGAGGCTAGCATTGAAGCTCGGGTCTTGACCACGGCGGATAGATGCTGAAAGTCTGCTGGATCCTCGTTTGGCGAAGTCTTCTGTAACGTACGGACAGAGACGGTCGGATCCATGTGCAGCACTTTATTCAAACAAGCAGACATGAACACAGGCAAACACTTAAACAAAGGGGCAATCCAGAAACTCGTGGTCAAAACAGGCAATGGTCGAGGCAGGCAGCACAGGTTCGTGAACAGTCCAGGAAACAGGCAAGGGTCAAGAGTCCAGGGAAACACGGAGACACAGAACAGGGAAGAACGCTCGGAATTGCACGCTTACAGTGTAACAAGACTTCGCAAGGGACACAGGGAAAACTCAGGCTTAAATAAGGAACTCAATAACCAATAATGAAACACAGCTGAACATAATGAAACACAAAGAGTCCATGGGGAAACAAACATGGGGAGAGGGTGCCCTCTAGTGGCTCTCGAGGGCACCACGGCTGCTGATCGTCACAGGTGGCTGTCATAAAAACTTGCCAGATTTATTCAAATATGCATTAAATATTGAAGAACATTAAGATTATAATGCATATGTAATATGGTGTATATATTTAGCAAAATACTCCTCTCTAGAGTTATTTTTTTCCAGCTGACTAACAAGTTTATGTGGGTTTTCTGAGGTAAATGTGACGATACATGACATTGATTACAAGCTGTTTAATTGACGTCTTTCCACGGTTGAAATGCAGATTGAGCGAATCAATGTGACATGATAGGGATTTAGATAAGTTGTACTCGATCTTTTAACACACTTTCAGATGCTCGTTCATGTTTATTTCGCTCTGTAACTGGTATTATTAAGCCTCAAGAGAAGCTTCTCTTGAGCTGCGCCAGAGCGATCTCACGCCACAGCGCCAAAACGGCAAAACGCTATTTATGTTTTTGAGTTTCTAAAGAAAATGGACGTGATTTGAAAATTGAGACTTTGCTTCATATCAATAGTAACAAAGTACAAAGATTATTGCGATTTGTTGGATGCGCGCAGCCGGCGAGACATCCATTCATTCAAATGAAACAGGAGGACTAATCGATTCTTGAGATTTAAGAATCGATATCGGTTCGTAAAAATGAGAATCGATTAATATCGAGAAATCGATATTTATTACCCAGCCCTAATTTCGGTATATCTAAATATGTTTAGTAAAAGGTAAAATCTCCATGTAAATATTGAGTGACGTCACACGCAAGCGATCACTTCCGGCGTAACATTGAACTGATTCAGTTCGGTTCAGTTGGACAGTGAACAACTGATTCAGATCACTTGGACGTCACTGTGATTACACGAGGTAAAAACGATATAAATACTGTTCGTTTTCTCACACAAACCGCTCGTTTCGTGTCTTAGGCCATCAATGTGTACTTACATTTACGAGTCATTAAATCAGGTTTAATTTGGACTTCTCTGTGCATGCTCTTTGGTGGACCCCCTTAGCCTCCAGTGTATGACTGATAGACAACAACGGTTTGACTGAAAAATGTCAAAATTGAAAATACTGTGGAAACAAAGACACCTACATCTTGGATGCCCTTGAGGTAAGCTAAAACATATCAAAAATTAATATCAAAGTGAACTATCAATTTAACTAGGTATACACAGTGGGCGATTAGGTGGCTTGCTCAAGGGCATCCCAGTCATTACCTCCCGGTACAAGAATCGAACCCTCAACTTTGGGTTACCAGCCTGACTCTCTAACCATTACATCACGACTGGCCGCTCTGCATGATCAACAGAACAAAACATTCTTTCAAGTGAAAACAATTTTCAAAATGTATTCACAGCGAAACACAAAACATCTGTTTACATACGCATTTCCCCCCTCAAGTCAGCGTTGAGTAGATGCTCCTTGGCAGCAGTTCCAGCATTGAGTCTTAGGTCTCTATCAGCGTTGCACATCTGGCCACTGCGGTCCTCATTCATCTCTGCAGATCAGTCAGATTGCATGGAGATTGTGAGTTAACAAGTCCACCCACCAATTCTCAATTGGATTGAGATCTGACTTGGCCACTCAAGGACATTAACATTGTGTTTAAGCCATTCCCTGGGCTTGAGGTTTATACTTGAAGTCATTGTCTTGCTGGAAAACAAATCTTCTCCCAAGTCACAGGTGTCTTGCAGACTTTTCGTCCAGTTTGTCTGCAATCATTTGACTCTCGCAAGCCTTCAGGCATCCCCGGGATTCAGGATTCACAGTGAGGATAGTTCATCTCTGACGATGCACAGTGTTTAACGTACGCCAAACATGGCATTTGCTTTGATGACCCAAAAGCTCGATTGTGGACTATAAATCCACAACATGCCTTCTGGAAAACTGTAGGCCAGATCTCATATGACAACAACAGTGCCTTTCTCTTTTTGCTGCTCTGCCATAAAACTACAATACTACAAAACTACAATGTTGCATGCTCATTCTCTCCAGTTTCACTCACGGAAACTTGTAACTGCTTCACTGGAGGCTTGGTCGCCTCCTCCAGTCGTTTTTTGTGGACAGATTCAGAGCTGTGAACATACTCTTTCCATTTGTTAATTATTGATTTAACTGTTCCACGAGGGATATGGTATAAGTTCTGCCATAACACTGACTCATCAGAAGTTGGTCCTTCCAGAGAGATGTGTATTTATACTACAATCATTTGAAACCTTGAGTACACACAAGCAAACTACTTGATGATTTAGGTGTGTTGGGGTGAATGTAAATTATTTTGGAATTTATTTTATATTCTTAAATATTTTGGATCATTTTGAGATCTGGTTTCACTTTCCCCTTAGATGAATTTTCTGTTCATCGATGCCAAACTTTCTAAATTCAGTTCTATGTGTTGATTTGGACTAGTCTGGACCAGCACGGAAATTCAGTTAAACTGGTCTGTCCAGTAGTCCTCCATCAATAGACCATTTTGCAAGATGTAAACAACACTGGTCCAGAAGCACTTCCTGTTTCAGTTTTTTAATACTACATAAAATCTGGGATAAAATACAGCCAACAGAACATATAAAACTGAATCAGAAAGTTAAACAAACATCTTTAAGATGTTTTCTTTACATGTGAAATAAAGAAAACAGTTACAAACTGAAACAGGAAGTGCTTCTGGACCAGCGTTGTTTACATCTTGTGAAATGGTCTATATGAACCGTATCACCATGAATAAGAAAACAAATTACAAGTTGCTTGTTCCTACACTGTAAAAATGAATATGCTTTATCTAATCAATAGAATTGTGGTAACAGATTACAAGCAATGTTATTAATTAAATTCAACAAATTAGAATTGAGTAATAATTAATCAAATTGTTCCTTAAAAGTTAACCATTTAAAATGAGTAAAGTTTACACCAAAACATTAAACAAAAATATCTCACTAACAGACAGATGTCAAAGATGAATGAAGAACTCTTTTTTTTATATTGCCAACATTGAAGACACCTAAAACAAACACTGATCACCATAATGGTGACTTAAATTTATGTTTTTTTTGGTTGTTGTTGTTGTAAGTTTTACTAATTTTAAATGGTTAACTTTTAAGGATATTAATTTGATTAATTATTACTCAATTCTAATTTGTTAAATTTAATTATTATCATTGCTTGTAATAATGTTGCCACAATTTTTTTGATTAGATAAAGCATATTCATTTTTACAGTGTATTTATGATACAAGAAATGGGGAAGAAATGCTGCTTGTTTAATTTACTTCAGTAAAATGAGGTAAAGCAACAGAAATGCTGAACATCTGAATTATTTTAAACTTCATTTCATTGTTTTCAGTCCATTCAAATATGGACATTTAAAAAGGTTTCTGTTCTTTCATTCAACTAACATGTAATTGCAGTAACATTATAAATGTATGTCTAAAATTGTGTCACAATTTTAAGTTTGTGAAACTTTTAGTTAAGTTAAATTTGACTCACTAAATAAATTTTCATGTATATTTCACACATGACGTTTTACTGCAGTTAAGATTTGCCAGATGACGAAACCTTTGTCTAAGATGCTTTAAAAACATTATATTTGCAGTGAATCATTCAAAGCATATTTGTGGTTCAGGAAATCCGTGTTTAAAAAAAAATCAAAGCTTTGTTTACAATATGATGTCACATCTCTCAAAATGTACCTTGAAATTGTCGGTCAGCCCTGAATCACTGTAAAATAACCGGTTATAACAAAAGAAACAATAGACAGCAGTGCCACACCTGTTACGATGAACTGCTTTAGTTTACGCTCAGGTGCTTTCTGAAGTAGATCAAAAATGAACTTAGATGCAATACAAGAGAAGAGGCACACGAATATGTTTTAGACCTTCGACTATGCAAGCAAAGCTGATAAAGTCCCTGACGTAATAGAACTGCATTCGAAAACATTCAAACTTCATTTTTACTTAAAACGTAGTTCTCATGGCGCGAGATGCATGAAAAAAACACGCGAGTGACAACGTTTAAAAACGTCCATCTAATTTAATGCAAGTTGTTTACATAGGAATGCAATTAATTGCACTATGATAAACAATAAACATCACAGTCAGATGAAATAACATGTTCTGTGTAAACGGCCCCGTACCGGACCAGGCCTCTAAATAGCAGCTGGCCATCAAAGCATGAAGCCAGAGAACTACATAAGATAATTAGAGCATGAACACACTGAAGTCCTGAGACTGGGGCAAATGGAGACAACTCTCTCCATTGTTTACTTAAAATATAGTATATTTGTCCCAGTTGTCTCCATTTGTCATCAATTACACAAAAATAAGAACCATAAGGTTATTAATCATCACTATATCTGATCATCTGATCAACAGGGAATGAAATCTTGTATAAATTGCAACTGTGTGGAAAAAGCCCTCTTTAAGAAATCTACAAACCTCCTGTCTCTCTATAGTTACCACAGGTTTCTGAGCCTAAGACCGTCTGATGCACAAGAAAAAAAAGAAAGTTGTAATCTGATTGAATGGCACATAAGCAACTTAGTGCACAGGTTTGTATTCGTCTGCCAGGAAAGACAACGGAAGTGTGCATAACTACTGTTACTACTGTTTTTCCTGACTAATCAGTTGTGCAAAAGTTTCTTGTGGCATGTTTCCTAGGGAATGCAAAATAAAAGACTTAAAGGGGAGTTCACTTTTAAAAAAACATTTGCTGATAATTTACTCACCCCCTTGTCATCCAAGATGTCCATGTCTTTCTTTCCTCAGTCGAAAAGAAATTATGGTTTTTGATGAAAACATTCCAGGATTTTCTCCATATAATGGACTTCATTGGGTATTAAACGGTTCAAGGTCCAAATGAGAGTTTCAGTGCAGCTTCAAAGGGCTTTAAACGACACCAGACGATGAATAAGGGTCATCAAAATGAATTAATCTTTTTTCAAGCCATTTGGTTCATTCAACGAACCAAATGAATGAAATGACAAGAAAAAAAGATTCGTTCATCTTGATGAACAGAAGAGTCGTGAACACGCATCACAGATGCGGCGAGCATTTGTGCTTATAAAACTTAAAGTTTTTTTTATTTATTTTTTAAATGAGCGATCGTTTCGCTAAATAAAACCCTAATTCATCTTCTGGTGTCATTAAAGTCCTTTGAAGCTGCACTGAAACTCTCATTTGGACCATGAACCGTTTGGTTCCCATTGAAGTCCATTATATGGAGAAAATCCTTGAATGTTTCCATCAAAAACCTTAATTTCTTTTCGACTGAAGAAAGAAAGACATGGACATCTTGGATGACATGGGGGTGAGTAAATTATCAGCAAAAGTTTTTTTAAAAGTGAACTACTCCTTTAAGGCCATTGCACACTGAGTCCGAAATTTACGTATGCGTTTTTTTCCGTTTTCGTGATTCGATGGTTCTGAAAAAACACGTCAAAACACAATACAAACTCCATTCAAACTGCTTGCTACAGATGCGAACGCAGAAAATCAAACCCGATTTGATTTTTGTTTATGATGGACGAAAGTTTCAGAGGCAGTGTGCAAGAGCGATTGACATAACGTGAGGATGTATTCATTTTTCAACGTGCAAAATTTTCGGACGCGAATTTCGGACTCAGTGTGCAATGGCTTTTATTCTTGCACAGAACGAAAGGTTCAAAAAGTTTCTTTCTAGAATTATTTCTCTTTCTTTCAAATACACAAAATGTTCATTTATAGTGGAAAAATTGTGTATATGTTTTTTTAATTGTATATATATATATATATATGTGGCACATTTCCATTACCAGTACCAGCTCGACTCGGCTCGCTTTTCACTCCGTGTTCCATTGCAGACAGTACCACAAATACTACCCGGTCGTCATAGCGACGCCTTTCGTTCCTCGTTGCCCTATCAAGCAGTCGCTGGATCCTCTCTTCGGCAACCAAACAAAGGAAAGTCTGCACCTCCTCGTTTGACCACGGCGTATTTTTCCGAGTTGCCATAATAATAGCAGTTAGTTTAGTAACTATCTCTGCCCAAACTATTTTAAAAAGGCGGGGATATTCTGGACACTCCATCTGGCGCGAGTAATGATGACGCAGTGAATAGTTACGATTCTCTCTGACCAATCAGCAGTCGGCATTATTTTTACGGCATATTTTAGTATCGCCTCAAAACCTCTCCGGAGGTGATCCAAAAAAAGTACCCGAAAGCAGGAACAGGTACAACTTTTACACAGTGGAAAACCAAACAAAGCTGAGTCGAGTCGAGCTGGTACTGTGTAGTGGAAAAGCAGCAAAATACACAATTTTATCCACCATAATGAACCTTTTGTGCATTTGAAAGAAATTCTAGAAAGAATCTTTTTTAGAAAGAAACTTTACACAGTTATTCAAAGTGGTCAACCAATCAGCATGCTTCAAAGATGCTTGTCTTTGATCCTTATCAAAGAAAAGTGTTCACGACCTGGATGTTCTGCCTAATGAGAGGAGGCTGACTTTGACTGGAGAAGGGGATTGGACTGAGTCACTTGGAAGCATCTTTGCCATGTTCCCACGGGAGGCGGCTGGGACACGGAACAAGCTTTTAAGTGCTTGGAGATCGTGTAAGATTCATCTGTCAGACCACAAACATTTGGGATAGAGGAAGCATGGTGTGCAGACATACATAAATCAGGAGAACTTTTAAAAATACTCCCAATAAGCGCTCTAAACTTAGCAAGAATTATCACTTCTCTTTCATCGCGAACAATAAAACTATATTTTTAGATTAAAAGTTTTGTTGGACACTGATTGGAGCCTGTAATATGTTCCCAGTGTCACAATGTACCAATATGATCACAGCTTTAGCAGCTGCCACCTATATATTTTAGGGAATGACTTGTTTTCAATAACAAAAACAAAAATAAGAATGACCTAAAATAAAATATAGGAAAGCATACATTTGTCAAACCCAAATAGCCACTAAATCTCTATAGACCAGTTTGTTCTTTCTTCAATTTACTTCAAGACCGCAAAATGAATGAGATTAGAACTCTTTATGCGTTCAAAACATATTTAATATTGACAGGCAGATTTCTGACCAACTAAGGAAGCTATTTATTTGGCCCATGCTGTGATTAAATATGTTTTTCAATTACGGGGCACATGAATATAGGGATACTGTAGTAGGATGTTATTCCATACCAATAACATTAATCATGTCTAATCAAAATATTGTCCATGATTTGTATCCACGGAAATGAATGGCATTACACCACAAGCTCATGGGTTTGGAATCTGAAATTTAAGTGTTAAATTGCAGGTCAAAATGCATCACTGCAAGCTCATCGAGTTTGATTTGAGAATAATTTGTAAACAAAAGCCACACAGTGAGCAGTGTTCAAGCACCGGCCAGAGACTGACCGACACACTCTGTTCTGAACTGCTAGTCATCATCACGGCACAAAAAACATGATGGGAAATCTCTGTCTCATGGGTGATAGGAATCCTTCCTCCCTGTGGGAAAATCAATATTGTGGTCAAATGTAAAGAATGCAGAAGGGCTGCAGGCACACTCATCTCGAATTGTGAATGGATGAAGAATCAAAGCGTGTCTGTTCAGGCCATTCTTTGGAAAAAGTCAGAACGAACTCTAAAGATTCTCAGACAGCTTTGCTAAAAAAAAAAAAAAAAAAAATGGATGGAAACAGCAAGATGCGCATAAAAAAACCCTGAAAATGAGTTAATCGATAAGGAACACGTATAAACTCACTCTTAGAAGAAAAGGTACTACATTTGGAACCCCTAAAAGGTTCTATACGGAACCCTTTTTAAGGATTCTTTGTAACCAGGAAAAAAGTTCCAAATGGAACCTTTTGGGTTCATTCATTATCGTTTGTTTTGTCCTTTCCGGATTAAATATTTTATATTATTGACAAACATCAAGACCCTAAAATATATTTATGAATGCATGTGAATGATCACAAACTTCAAGATATGGGGGTTAGAAAATGTATATATATATAATATTTTATGTAGTTAATCAATATCACACGAAGAGTGCCATTTCAGTTTTTCTCCTCCAAAAATCAGCATGATTAAAATGGTGATATTAAGTTACTACAACAGTTTAATAAACAATCATTTAATTACAACTACAAAATATTGCAGAATAATGTAACATATAAATGAAAAACAGCCTATAAAGAACTTTTGTGCCAAAATGGTTCTTTCATGTCATTATAGAACCTTTTTTTAGCATTAAAAGGTTCTTTGGAGTTGAGTAAAGAACCCTATGCTTCATATATAGAACCCCAATGAACCCTTTTTTTCTAAGAGTGTGTGATGGAAACACATTTATTGAATAAATCCCTCAAAGTGTATCAAAAAATCATGTGACTTTGCGATGGGACGGAATAACTGGACCTGCCAGTGTACCGATGTCGTCGCACAGGATCTGAAATACTTTTTTGGTTGTTCCCAAACAGCATATAACGCACTTACTGTGTTTCGACTGCGCACTCTGAGACGCAAATAATGTATTATATACGAAAATTGTTGTATACAATGACTTCTCCAACGCATTCTCATCCCATGGCGTCTTATAGGTGACGCTTTTGAAATTGCATCTAAATCTGACGCACATGGCACCCTTTCGCGTCAAAATAATACGCTTCGGTTATGGGTAGGTTTAGGTCTGGGGTAGGTTTAGGGTTAGACCACTAGGAGGCGCCTTCTTGCCCATATATATCTTCGTATCATATTGACGCTAAAGGCCTGTTCACACCGGGACGAATTTCGCGTGCGTTACGGTGTGCACACCGCTGCGTAAAAGCGTCATTTAAAAAAAAACGCCTCGGGTTCGTTTTTTTAGTTTGACGCGCTGCGTCAAAAACTATCCGACCAATGAGATTGGCGCTTTTCCTCACGTGTTTGAAGCTTCTGAAGTTATAGTAAAACACAACTTGGGGGTGCTCAAACACAAAACGGTCTTGCCGAGCACAAATGTGCAACGGCGAAGAAGATATACGCGTCGCCGTCTACACAGCCAGGAAGAAACAAGACGAGGAAGATGCGAGGCAAGATGAATGTAGAACTGCTGCTCTCGTCGGTGTTAGAACATAAAGAACTATATGACAAACACGACAGGGACTACAAACATCTTGATAAAAGAAAACTGATATGGAGTGGTATTGCAGAGCAAATTGGCGCCATCTAATGTCAGGGAATGAATTTGCATGTTCACTCATCATTTCCTCGCCAAACCACCTTTAAAAGAAGCATTATAAAAATAGTCCATGCGACTCATATATTCCAAGTCTTCTGAAGCGATACGATTTTAAGTCATTACTGAGTGAAAGGCTTGACCTCTACCCTAGCTAAAAAACAATAATCCAAAAGCTAACAAGGATGGAAATGTCCATTTGTAAATGGATCAATTTTGAGTCAGATATTTTCAAGGAATTGGTTCACAATCAAAAATCTTAATGAGTTGTAATGATTCATTCATAAATCAGACTAGTTCAGTTCCTGGGTCCACATAGACTTTTTTTTTTGTGGTCTTTTTGCGCTTCACTCCTTGGTCATTGAAAAATGCATGAAAACAGCATTTGTTCCATGGAATCACATGAATGTACATTTTTGGGACAACTTTTCCTTAAACTGGGCTCAATGTTCTTGCCTTTCTCATTTACACCAGCCTATTTTATTCAGCTGAAGAGCATATTGGTAACCAGTTGATCTTGAAAATCTGAAAGATGATCCTGTAAAGAGCGTTGCACCACAAAAAGCCCATTGTCTATAGTCTATGAATAAAATCTACCTAAATAAATAAATGGCTCATATCTCTGATGATTCTGGTATCCAGAGCAAAGAGGACCTCTATAGACAGGAAAACAGATTACATCTGCAGCACACTACAGTATACTGAAATATCAGCATCCCTTTACATCATAGAACTGAAATAAAATAAGCATAAACACAGTAGACCACACCAAAGGTTTACAGATTAACAATGGTAAATAATATAGACAAGCTAAGACTGTTCTAAAACAAAAGTAAAATGCCAATAATTGTGTACTATACAACACAGACAGCCATAAATTAAAACCAATTGCCCGAACGACTCTTTCATCTCATAAAAATGCAGTGTAAAGTTCACAAAATGCACCAAAATACAGAGATTTGAGAGCTGCCGAAACCTTTCCCCTGAACAATCCTGTTGTTTAGATACCTGAAATGGATCATTGGAAGAAAAAATAGACAGAAAAAAATGAGTTATAAAAGCTTTCAAAGATGTTTGTTGATGTTGATATATGCAAATGTTTCCCAGGTGCCTTGTGAAGCAATTGTGAAAACAACAAGCAATGGCCGAGTGGCAGTCCAGTAAAGGTCATTCTGGGACAAACAAACTCAGATGAACACAAATGGTCTTTCATTAAAACAATGCATGTGTGATCATTTCAAGCCAACATCTTGACCTCATGTCAATCCTAATTATCAATACTCTATATTGCATTTAGAGTCTCAGTCTGAACATGAAGGACTAAGGTTTATCTGCAGTGGCCAGGATAAAAAAGCATCTGATAATTACAATTAGATAAAAAAAAAAAATCATTTCTTATCCAAAACACACAGTTTGTGGCCTAAATTACACAGAATAAGTAAATCTGAATGGCTGTTAGATTCTGTTTGACTTTCTTCTCCATTAAAAGTGGGTGTTAAAAACAGACTTTGCGTACAAGTGTAAAAGTGATAGAGAGACTGAATTGTCATTTAGCTGTACGCATTGGGCTGAACAGATACGTTTCTGTAGAGATAGTAGTTTGTGTAATATTGTAAACCTTTTTACTTTACTCGGCAAATTCCATATTCACAAAGCGAAATTCTCTAAAGCAAAGCCATGTTTTACATTTTTTCAAATGGAAACTGACATATATTTTGAGTCTATGATAAGGGTTAAAAATAAGAAAAGCGATATCAGCAACTGAATTATACTCTAAAATATTTAGGTGAAAATCTAGGAATATATTTCTCTTGTTATAGTTAGTTTGTAAGTCTGTCTATTTAAGCTATGTCTTTTTATTTATTTATTTGTAATTTTTTTATCTATTTTTTTCTGATGTTTATATAATTTTATTTTTATATAATTTTATTCTGATGTTTATTTTTATTTATTTATTTTTTGCTGTATAATTTCTGTTTACGAACTGTGATGATTGTATGTTTGTAATCTGCATTCTAATAAAAAAAAAAGCAAAAAAAATAGACTGGTTTTGAAAGCAAAAAAAACAACAACAAAAAACAGATACGTTTCATGCAAAAATCAGAACATGCATGGAGTGAACAAGCCTTTACAACTGATTGGCGTACATTTCACAGATGTTTTATTAAGTTTGTTTATGTGCAGATGTGGACAGTCCATGATACGATCATTACTCACCTTCTTCTGAGTCCGTAATACATATTTACATTAATGCAAAATCATGCGTCATGAGTTCCCTGTAGTTTAAATTATGGCAGTCAGTTAAACACGTTATTAACGCCGTTAACGCAAACCCATTTTAACGGCGTTATTTTTTTTTATCGTGCGATTAACGGTCTTTTTGTTTAGCAAACTTTGTAGTTTTTTTTTTTTTTCACATGATTTTGCAACAGGACACGGCATGCGCAGCGCTGAGCTTTTTTTTTTTTTCAGTCTATGTATGAAACCCATTCATTTCAATTGCTTGCACCGCGCAAGGGCGTTTTGTTGCTTCGTCGACCAAAAGCGCCAGCGGATCTAGCTAGACCGGAAACAAAACAACAGGCACAAAACAATAGGCTTGCGAGCCGGCCAAATAGTTGGTTAACGTTACGTTTTGAGTGGATGACAAGCGCGCGACGCCAAAATGGATGCCAGTAAGATTCTGAATGGAAACTTTAGTTTTAAAAAGTTGAAATAATAATAACCCATTTCAAATGGGACAAGTCTTAAAGGAATATAGTTCATCAAAATGAACGAATCTTTTTTCAAGTCATTTGGTTCATTCAACGGACGAAATGAAAGAATTGACTCAGAAAAAGATTCGTTCATTTTGATGAACGAGTTTGAACAGGAGTTCACAGAACAGAGCAAGACAAGCATTTAAGCTTATAAAACTTAAACTTTTTTATTTATTTTTTAAATGAGTGATTGATTCGCTTGATAACACCCTTATTCATCGTCTGGAATCGTTTAAAGCCCTTTGAAAAGTTTGCGGTTTGCACTGAAAGTGTCTTTTGGACCTTGAACCGTTTGAGTCCCAGTAAAGTCCATTATATGGAGAAAAATCCTGGAATGTTTTCATCAAAAACCTTAATTTCTTTTCGACTGAAGAAAGAAAGACATGGACATCTTGGATGACATGGGGGTGAGTAAATCATCAGTTTTTTTTTAGAAAGTGAACTACTCCTATTAAAATGCTCTGTACCAGAAACCCTCCAAAAGACGTAAATCTCAAAATCTCGACATGTAAAATTCTGCCAATCTGTTATAGCATGAATTCTAATGAACAACATTTGGATCACAGCAAAGTTGACATGATTCCACCCCGGGGGTGTTTTGACTCACATGTGAAGATCGCTAGATGTTGCATTCGAGGTGAAAATATTGGACTCACACTCCGCAGTCTAAAGAACACCCATCATTTGTTACAGATGGTTTAAGGTCCTCAAAGCAGAACACAGACATTTGAGAGGATTCTGTGCCAGCAGAGTCTCATGACTGACCAGATTCTCATTTGGGAATTCATTAGGCTCGGGCCACTGCTCTGGGCCGGTATTTTTCCTCTGTTCTTCACCTCAAGAGGCCCAATGGCCATAGAGGGCAGGTAAAGAGAAGGACACTCCATAAGTATCAGCTCCCTTTCTTTGTCCATCCCTTCATCGACATCTTGAAGAGTGTCCCTCTACTCACACATCCCTGGTTTTTGAGAAACGCATTTAAAAGAGGACCCAATGCGCACCAGAATTTATTAGATGAGACATGACGTCATGGATTCTTGGGAGTCAGTATCCATGGGACGTGCTTTCATACGTGAAGTCATCGACTGACTGGGCAGCTGCTTTAGGTTACGGATGATCATCAGTTGAATATCTCCACCTGCAGATCATCACATGAAGACGTGCACAGCTGTGCTGCTCCACACCATCACCCAGGACTATTAAAGAAAAGACTCTCCAATTCTGAGAGGAAGTTGAGGTGATGACTTGAGGACGAGTACAGATTCCCATAACCACTAGAGGCGTATCAAAAGGGGCATATCAAAATGCCTTCCAGCTCGTGAACACGCTTACGGGCCAGCACATGTGTAGTGACATTTATGGAGCCGTGTAGACATACAAAGTTAACTTTCAGAGCAGGGTTTCCACGTCTCTTCACCCTCGGAAGATGGCAGGATGTTTGGGGACCGTTTGGACATATAAATGTCCTCCCACAAGTCAGAAGACATAAATTATTCTGTATCACAGCGCTATCACAATACATCAGGAGATGCTTTTAACTCGAGTCTGAAACTTTGATAATTCCTTTTGGACGGAAACAGGCTCAGGCTTATGGAGAGGAGACATGGCGAGCCGGTTTTATACTCAGATGATGCAACTCTCAACCTCTGCTTTTATGCTACGTTCATCCTGTCAGTCCAAATCCAAATCCAAATTTTGTGAATCCGTTTGAAATCCGATCAGATTTTTCATGTGTGAGCGGCAAAAAAATAATCACATGAATCACGTGATTTTTTCATTCTGTTTCGAGTTACATCCATATGTGCTTTGAAATCCTATTCAAATGCAGTACGGTTCACTACTTAGCGGTATGATGCAGTGTCTTCCGGCTACGTCGCCCGTGATCTTTTGAACGTAATTACGTATTACGTGACGTTACAAACGCGCCTCACAGAATAGAGCAAGGCTAGCATTTGTCCTTAGAAAAGTACAATTTTTGGAATAAGTTTTGAAATAACCGATCGTTTCGCATGATAAGACCCTTATTCGTCGTCTGGTGTCGTTTAAAGACATTTGAAGCTGCATCTGAAACTGTTATTAACTGTCTTTTCGAACTTGGACCGTCTGGTTCCCATTGAAGTCCATTATATGAAAAAAATCCTGGAATGTTTTCATCAAAAACCTTAATTTCTTTTCGACTGACGAAAGAAAGACATGGACATCTTGGATGACGTGGGGGTGAGTAAATTATCAGCAAAAGTTTTTTCAAAAGTGAACTACTCCTTTAACATGGAAATCACTCGTTACAGACACTCTATTTGCGTTCGGTGTGAACGCAGCAGTTACATAATAAAATACTGGTCACAAATAATTGGTCACTTTCTAAATAGTAAAAGTATAGCGCATCTACTAATAATTATATATGAATAAAGAGTTTTTTTACCGATGCAGATGCTATAAACGATGCATCGCGATACAAATGCCAACTTGTATCCGATGCACACTTATTTAAATCGATGCATCGCATCGTTAGCTTTTATGCTGATGCACGGATGTGAATTGGTGAATGTAGTATTTACATCAACGCTAAACATGTGATCGGGTTAATCTGCGCGTTTAGAAATCACAAGCTTCAGAATATACATATTTAAATATTTACGTCATTGCACATGTGCAGTCATTTCAATTTTGTTTTTCGATCTGATCAAGTGTTTACATGTCCCCTCGATCGGATTAGAAAAGGAATAAACCACCGCTTTAAATCCGATCGAAACTTCATTCGGATCAAGCTCAGTCAGATCGGTCAAGCTGTTTACATGAAGGCAGTTCAATTGAGCGGTCAATATAACAGATTATTTGGTTGCATGTTAACAGCCACTGTTGCTCACAGATGGACATCTTTGGCCATTGTGCTTGACAGCGCTCTAAAAACATGGTTAAAATAAGGTCGGCTTTTAAAGGAAACCTAGCATTATTTTCTCCATTCAACTGCCCTGTGTCTTTTTTTAATTATGCTTTCTGGACAGACCCTTGCTGAGCAGTCCCTTAGGGATTTCATTTTAATTTGGGACGTAAACAATTATTTTAACCAGCATAAGGAAAAAATCCATAATCAAGGTGCAGGAAAAGTGTCAAAAGCACAATCAGAGAAATTCCTATCCAGATGGATTGGATTTCTCCAAGGACTACAGAGTTAGCCAAAAAACATTAGGTGACTTACTCCGTAATTTTTAACTGAGGTTGTGCAAGAAAAAAATTGACATGTTTAAAGGATTATAATCACAAAATCCATCTGTAATATATATATATATATATATATATATATATATATATATTCAACTTTCTGTAGTTCAGTCCAAATAGGGAGCACAATAGGGAGAGGGGAAATGGGAACGGGATACAATATGGGCCAGAATTAAATCCTGGTTTCCCAAAACGTGTACTACACAGTCCCTCCAGGATTTCACGTTTTTTTTTTTTTTTGTGATTTTTGCAATCAAAATGACTGATTTTGTGGTGGTAATTTCCAAAAATGTGTGAAAAAAATTTGCGATTTATATATAACATTTACCATAATAGTATTCAGTCCTTCCAGAAAAACGCGGAGTTTTTTTGTGATTGTTGCGGGCAAAAATTGATTGATTACGCGGTAAACTACTGGCAGCTGTGGTTGCCAGCATTATACCGTAAATTTATGCAATTTTATGCGATGAAATTGCAGGAATTTGCAAAAATTGAGGGAACTTGCAAAAATTGTGGTTTGATGAAAAAGAGAAAAAAAGTGATTCCCCCAACATCCTGTTCTCACTAGGCTAATGTAAGAGTCATTTCTTATTACTTCCTTTGATAAGCAAGCATACTACATCATAGAAAGTGCTGGGAATATTTAATTTCTCATCTTGTTTTATTTCAGACTATAACGAGTGTAAATAAGGTGTGGCCCCTTTAAGAGCTGCGCGGTCCCTGTTGAACTGTCTGCAGTGTTATATTATATGTGCGCCTCGAACACCCCATGTGTGCGGGTAATTTCTGTTTGATGCTACTTCTTTTATCTTATGTTGTTTATTAAGTAACGATGTGACGGTAGAACGTGTGACAGACAGTTATACGAGTTCGATTTGTAAGATGTCAATCGCCTCCGTGAGTCTGTCCGGCGTCGCGTAATTGCGTCACTTCATAACGTTCCCATGGAAACAGGAGGAAATGGCTGCTCTTGTGTGAAGCAAACGGAACATTTTTCAACTTTCTGCTAAGATACATGTGACTTTTTTTGCAACGAAAATGCGAGGATTATGAAATTATGCAAACCCCGCATATTTTGCACGGAAATCGGCAATTTATGCGGCGAAAGTGCGGCGTATTTGAAAAAATGCGGCCCCCGCATAAATATGCGGACTTTGGCTGATTTTGCATTGAATTCAGCGATCGCATAATCGCGTTTTTCTGGAGGGACTGACTACAGCTCGATGTGTTTTTGTGAGCTTGTGTGCTAAACCCCAGACTACCGTTCTGACAAACATCCTTATTGTTTTAAACAGCATTTGAAATGTTCCTATTTTTGTTTTAGGAGTTCCCAAAAACAGTTTAACGTGCATGCAAGGATAAGAAACACTTTATTTGTTTTATAATATGCATTTATTTTTAACTGATTTGCTCAACGACTCCCAAATGATTCGTTCGACGATTCATTTTCCCAAACACCTCCTTTGAGTGACGCGAATCTGCGGCGATTGGTCAAATGACCCCGTCAGTTGTTATTGGTAAACCGTAGGCAGAGATTGTCGGAAATGGAATGCCCATAACCAGGATTATAGCTTGTCAAGTGTTGAAAATTGTATATAGTGTTTAAACAAACGTGTCAGAAAAAGTGCACTTTCCACACGGTCCCTTACCCGTGTCGCCGTCAGGAGCGAGCTTTCCCCACGAAACTCACATTGCGGTGGCTTTTGAGGGGCAGTGCTTATTATATAGAGCGAAGTCATATTTGGCTAAGTCGTTTAGGAGGTAATTGCCATTTTTCAATGAATGTCTAGGGAATATATAAAACAAAACTATCTTTACCCCGCTTTGAAGCTGTGCGGAGTGTACACAACACACAAAACACAATATAACTATATTGTGCATGCTACAGAAAACATAACAGCAAACATTATTAATAATACTTACAGATTGTGATTCGGAGGAGGACGAACCTGATCCATATACACTGGATACTGAGCCCTCCTTCAGGAACAACTGGCTTGCGAATCCACATTTGAATTATTTTATGTTTTTGAATGATTCGTCATTAAAATGATGAGAACACAAGGTTCGGGCTATACTGTTGCAAATATGAACTCTGACCACTGATTCTTCACATGCTCGTCCCTGGACAATGGAAACAAGTGGCTGAACTGTCTTTGCAATGTAAAACACAGCGTCTTCTCGACATGATGCGATTCAGCTGAAGTTTTTGAATGTGTTCTAGACGTCACTTCAAGTCTGCACGCGCAGTTGTTGGGAGCGGCCAATGACCTCGCTACGTCATGATGTAACAGCTAATGACTCGTTTCAAAAACAATTCATTTCATAGACTCAGAGTCGACGCTCACTTTTGAAAGACAATAACTTTATATACGGTGCACTTTCAGATATAAATCTTTGCAGGAAGTTTTCATTCCCTTAGAGCTATATTCCACACTACATGAACAGTCATTTTCAAAAATCCATGATAGGTGCTCTTTAAATACACTTTTATTGAGCACTGGAAATAAGTCAGAAATGTGATACGACTGTACTATAGACCTGTGAAATACCTGGACACCCTATATCAGTGTTTAAAACAAGCACAATAAGCACCAAAATCATACATCTGTGTGAAGTACGTCAGAAATTTAACAGGTCATCAGTATACCGTCGGGTATTTGTTGTATCACTTTGCGTCAAACCACAACCAGTGTAGACAGCATCACTGACTATAATGGGTTCTATAATAGTTCACTTATGTTGTTCCAAACCTGCATGCTGTTATTTTTATATTGAAACACACACACACACATCTATATGTTGTATAGATTTGTTGCAATACCGCAGGTTGGTCACAAGGCAATAACCAATGATGCTTGATGTTATTGATGGATAACTTGCATTAAAATATTGTGCATTGTTTTGAGAGCTGCATAAAGACCTTCATGATCAATCGAAGAGAAAATAACTTGCATTTCAGTTGTTCATTACACAAATCTATCACATAACTTTATAAAGATGAGATGTAGAATCACACCTTTTTGTTCCACAGACAAAATCATATTAAGAGGTTTGGAATGACATCATTTCCTTTACACAATAACATATTTGTATGTGTGAAAGGTCAGTCTATCCGTAAGTCATGCGATCAGGCCACCCCCAGTGAAGTGATTCAACCATATGAATCACCACATTGATTTTCATTTCAATTCATTCCTCTGATCCTCATTTGGAGGTGCATTCATTCGGAAGCGTATTTGCTCAGTACAGCTACGAATGCTGCTTAGTTTAACTTTTGTGCTAGTACTTTAATGCAGACCAGATGTCCACTTGTAGAATTCACTTTTAGTGAAGCCCACTCCAGTCAACAGCTGTTTAGTTTAATTGACTATGACCACCGGGTGGATCCCATTGCACTGTTCATGTGAAAAATGCACCACAATCACGCTCTTCCCTTTCATCACTCTGCTCCCGCGGAGTTTAATCCCAACGAAACAAAGCAAACAGTCCACTGGCTGGTCAAACGGTATGGCACAGTGACTCAGAGAGATGAAAGGAGAAGGATGGGAGAACGTAGTTTACTGTCAGGACAAACAGAGCAAACAGACTGAATATAACATTCAGCAAGCACACGCCGTTCTGTTGTAGATGCTAGAACTTCCTCCAAGATGTGCCAATGAAGCATTACCAAAAAAAAAAAAAAGCATTTGACGTGATATTAAGGGCTGCCAAGGACAAAGAGTTGTGGTTGTGGAAGCAGACGAATATGCGAATGTTCCACGAAATATTTTCTGAGAAAATAAATTAGTACATCTTGTTTGACTGACTTCAGCAGATTTGCAATTACTTCAATTTATACTTCCTTTTACGTATCAGCTGAATTTGTAAATCAACTGGGTTTTTTTCTTTATCCCACAGATGGTTACTCTATACAAAAATATCAAAGATGGGTGGACTTTGGAAGAAGACCATGGGAAAATCAGAGGCTTGGGAATTCACACTGTAATTTACACCAGTCCTTTCCCTGACATTCACACAAAGGCTACAATAATTTTTGTTACCCCTGGATTACCCGTTTATTCTTGCTACAGAACTGTCCAAGAGCAATACCAGCAACCATAAACCAACATCCCATAGAAGTGTCATCTAGGTTATGTTCTTGACATTTATTGACTGCAAAACTAAAGTAAACTGACAATCCTCT
This sequence comes from Pimephales promelas, assembly GCF_016745375.1. The sequence goes on from NW_024121141.1 coordinate 287,827, forward strand.
TTTGGCATTCAGTTACTGTTCTTGTTGTGATGAGAAATAGATATTACCAATATATATATATATCTATATATATACACACTCACCTAAATGATTATTAGGAACACCTGTTCAATTTCTCATAAATGCAATTATCTAATCAACCAATCTGGCAGTTGCTTCAATGCATTTAGGGGTGTGGTCCTGGTCAAGACAATCTCCTGAACTCCAAACTGAATGTCAGAATGGGAAAGAAAGGTGATTTAAAGGATTAGTTCACTTTTGAAAAAACTTTTGCTGATAATTTACTCACCCCCATGTCATCCAAGATGTCCATGTCTTTCTTTCCTCAGTCGAAAAGAAATTAAGGTTTTTGATGAAAACATTCCAGGATTTTTCTCCATATAATGGACTTACATGGGAACCAGACGGTCCGAGGTCCAAACGACGACGAATAAGGGTCTTATCATGCGAAACGATCGGTTATTTCAAAACTTATTCCAAAAATGTAACTTTTCTAAGGACAAATGCTAGCCTTGCTCTATTCGGTGAGGCGCGTTTGTAACGTCATGTAATACGTAATCATGTTCAAAAGGTCACGGGCGACGTAGCCGTAACTACAGAATCAAAATCGTCCGACATTGTTGTTTTACCTTTTAATTCCTTTTTTGTAAACGGTGTTTGAGTTAGTTTGCACATTCAACCTATGCGTTCAACTTGTAAACACTCTGACTCTGTACTTCCGGCTACGTCGCCCGTGACCTTTTGAACGTAATTACGTATTATGTGACGTTGCAAACGCGCTTCACAGAATAGAGCAAGGCTAGCATTTGTCCTTAGAAAAGTTACATTTTTGGAATAAGTTTTGAAATAACCGATCGTTTCACATGATAAGACCCTTATTCATCATCTGGTGTCGTTTAAAGACATTTGAAGCTGCATCTGAAACTGTTATTAACTGTCTTTTGGACCTTGGACCGTCTGGTTCCCATGTAAGTCCATTATATGGAGAAAAATCCTGGAATGTTTTCATCAAAAACCTTAATTTCTTTTCGACTGACGAAAGAAAGACATGGACATCTTGGATGACATGGGGGTGAGTAAATTATCAGCAAAAGTTTTTTCAAAAGTGAACTAATCCTTTAAGCAATTTTGAGCGTGGCATGGTTGTTGGTGTCTGAGTATTTCACAATCTGCTCAGTTACTGGGATTTTCGCACACAACCATTTCTAGGGTTTACAAAGAATGGGGTGAAAAGGGAAAAACATCCAGTATGCGGCAGTCCTGTGGGCGAAAATGCCTTGTTGATTATAGAGGTCAGAGGAGAATGGGCCGACTGATTCAAGCTGATAGAAGAGCGACTTTGACTGAAATAACCACTCGTTACAACCGAGGTATGCAGCAAAGCATTTGTGAAGCCACAACACACACAACCTTGAGGCGGATGGGCTACAACAGCAGAAGACCCCACCGGGTACCACTCATCTACACTACAAATAGAAAAAAGAGGCGACAATTTGCAAGAGCTCACCAAAATTGGACAGTTGAAGACTGGAAAAATGTTGCCTGGTCTGATGAGTCTGGATTTCTGTTGAGACATTCAGATGGTAGAGACAGAATTTGGCGTAAACTGAATGAGAACATGGATCCATCATGCCTTGTTCCCACTGTGCTGGCTGGTGGTGGTGGTGTAATGGTGTGGGGGATGTTTTCTTGGCAAACTTTAGGCCTCTTAGTGCCAATTGGGCATCGTTTAAATGCCACGGCCTACCTGAGCATTGTTTCTGACCATGTCCATCCCTTTATGGCCACCATGTCCCCATCCTCTGATGGCTACTTCCAGCAGGATAATGCACCATGTCACAAAGCTCGAATCATTTCAAATTGGTTTCTTGAACATGAAAATGACACCAGATCTCAACCCAATAGAGCATCTTTGGGATGTGGTGGAATGGGAGCTTCGTGCCCTGGATGTTCATCCCACAAATCTCCATCAACTGCAAGATGCTATCCTATCAATATGGGCCAACATTTCTAAAGAATGCTTTCAGCACCTTGTTGAATCAATGCCACATAGAATTAAGGCAGTTCTGAAGGTGAAAGCGGGTCAAACATAGTATTGGTATGGTGTTCCCAATAATCCTTTAGGTGAGTGTATATAGATGAGGAACAGTATTGGACCAAGAATTGAATCTTGAGGAACACAGAGCAGTGGCAGATTTATATCCTTGTAAAGTGATAATAATTTCTGTCGCTGATATAGGAAATGAGCCAGGAAAGAGCTGAACCTGTGATGCCGATATCGAGAGATCAGTATTTCATGGCAGACTGTGTCAGATGCAGCGCTTAGATCGAGAAGCATCAAGATGTTTATTAACTATGAATCCATGGACAAAATAATGTCATTAACCACCAGAAGGAGAGCAGTTACAGTCCTATGGGCGAAATCCTGACTGAAAAGGTTCAAAAGGTGGCACAGCTTACCCTACGCTCCTCATTACAAGGGTCCATCAGCTTGTCAATCTATCTTTTCCAGATCACAATTCCATACTCAACTGAATGAGTCAGTCACAAAAATACTAAGGGCTTTTGAGGTTACTCAAATTTTCCAATGGTTTTCCTCCCACCAAAAAAAAAAAAAAAACAGCAGTGAACTTCTCTTCAACTGTTTCTGTGCTCATTCATTGTAAATACAAGATCCACGAGGAGCAAAACAGTTAGTAAGGAATGAAGTTCATCATGTGCACTACGATCCAAGCAGCGTGTGTGTGCCGAGCCTATCTAGTTACAGTACACGGGTCTGTCATTTTCACAAGGGCCCAAGGCCATAACAATGGCAAAGATCCTCGAGTATTCAGCCAGGAAAGTACAACTGAAGTATACGCTTTCAGAGAAAACCTCCATTACTCACACACTACAGTGACCGAGACAATTCAACCTTCCTGGACCTTCTCACGTGACTGGACCAATTACTGTAGCAAGAGTCTTGGACCTCAACAGGAGACTGTAGGACCTCTGTGACCTGCTGCATTGCTCCTTGCAACATCTGTTTAAGCTCCACTGCTTGGCTCTACACTCATTTGAGTGCATTTGAAGGTCCACGGGGCCCGGAAACATCCCTTTACTTGTAAACATTTGGTGGAAAACTCTGCTGTGAGACAACACCAAGGTCGGTAATTATCAGTTATTGTGTGCAGCTGGTTTACTCCATGTTCACATCCACTCATTGAGAGACATATTGCAGGAAAACAAAAGGTCCTCATTCGTTTTTCCCACTTCATTTTTTTGTCAGCAACTAATGTCGTCCTTAAGGCATTACATTCATTCTCATTCATAAAATTCATTGAGTGTTTGTGGTTTCTTGGCCCTTTTCACAAATACAATACACTTTGAAGTCCCATGGCCATTTAAGTAATAAAGGCACACATCAGATGTGTTTTTTTTTCTTAGAACTAATATCGGTAATAAAATGAAACTACGTATCCCTCCTTAAAATAGTGATTTTTGGCCCACTCCATCTCAAAGATCTTGACCTTTTTGACTGTAACCAACAACTAAAGTGAAATCGCTCTGAAAGAAAATCGCTCGTTTTGTTATGAAAGCACTGATAGGGGCCCCTGGACAAAGTTTTGCTTCGGACCCCCAGAAGTTTAAGACCCGATATCTTTTTATCCTATATGTGGAATTATGAGTTTTGGCATGCATAAGGCGAAAAATGGACAAAGTTAAATGATACAGATTGAAGCTTTCAACGTGGTTTAGCAGTCATGTAGTTGTAGTGTTGGAAAAAAAGGAAGAGCAATTCCAAAAATAATTTTTCAAAAGGATGATAGCTTGACCTCATAAGTCACAACAACCTGGAGATCAGGGCGGTGTGGATTTCACTCTGAGCCCTGCATGGATACTTGGAACAAACTCAGGCTTAGACTGATTATGCAGTTCAAACAAGATTCAGATAAACAGGGTTTCATTCACACATGCACGCACTCAAACAAAACAATAACATCCAGTTATTCAGTTCGACTTGGAAGCTCAAAAAAGGAGTTGACTCTTCTCCAGAAATTCTTCTCCTTCCTTTTTGTCTTTTGTTTTTTTCATCCGTGTGAATACTCAGCATTCAACCATGCTCACATCTGGGAGCCATTTTGTCCAAGTCCAACATCTGTGCCTGGCACCTGATACGACTGGAATGATGCTCTGGAAATATCCAATATTAATATTAATATTTCACCGGACTAAATCCAGGTGTGTGGCTCAGCGGGCGATAACCTCTGCGTTTTTGCTACATTCAGACACCAAGACTGACGGCCAATAGCTCCAGACCAAAACATAACCCGACTTTCACGGACGTGATTTTTGAAAATGAAGTGTAAGCAACCTGATCCTGCAAGCCTGGGGAGCATAGAGGAACACGTCAATGGATGTCAAGCAAACGTCACTGGAAACGAAATGGGGCTATAAAAAAAACATTCGAATGGTTCAATTCTTCACTTGTTGGAAGACAGGGAACCAAAAGAAAAGGTCCGTCAAAAAACCAAAATGACGACGGAAACTCAAAACACAGACAGTCTGAAACGCCAAACAACACTTTCGCTACTCATTTCCCCCCTACGTTCAATGGGTTATAAATTAAGCTGTAGTCATTTTACCAAAACCCAAACATGCTTCAAAGGACCAATGGAAGATGAAAATAATGAGAGGCTCAACCAGAAGTTCTCATCTGTGCATGCCAGGATAATTTCTTCAATACTCAAAAAACCGACTTCAAATCCCATTTGGAAGACCAAGATCTGTGTGGTTGATCAGCTTCCATTGATGTAGAACATTGTTTGTTTGTGTAATATCACAATCAAGTGAGAACAAAAGTGCCTGTGAGCACTTAAATGTTCACAGTTGTTGAAATTATATTCAAATGCAAACATCCCCACCGGGCTCCGGGGGAGGCCGACGTGCCTGAGAGTCGAGGAGTCCTGAGTAATGCGTGTGCTAACTTTGTAAATTCTCTAGCTTCACAAGAGGAAAATGACAAGAAAAACAGGAAGGGTTTAAGTTATGCATGAAGAAGCAAGAACACTGACTTATAGTGTTTCAACAAGCCAAAGTTATGGATGAAGGTCATCCGAACAATGGCAGATTTATTGAGCCGGTTTAGTTTCCATCACTGGTCAGAAGTGTTCACCTCCTACATCAGTTCATCAGGTCACATGACCTACGTGAGTTTCATTGACTGCCCTACCCACATTCCATCTGCTTTCCTCATTTGTCTAGTCGTAGCGCTCCTCCTCGTCCACTAAGTCTTAATATCACCCACTCGATCTTGCTCTAATACGAACCTCCCCATCCATATCCTCTCCATCTGGTTTTCTGTCCTGTACATGTGCAGCTGTCCCTTCTCCTGAATCATCTCCTTAGCTCGCTCTTCACGTCTGTCGGATAATTTCCTCTGTGCCCTTGCAGCTACTGCTGATTTCTCCAGTGAACGCTGGATGTTTTTGGTTTCGCCGTTCGGTCAGAAGGAGCAATGGCTAACAGATTTGTGTTGTCCTCTTGACAGATATGATCTCCAGATGGAATCGGCAGCTTCGGCTGTCAAAAGTTCACCAGAACGCAATTTGTTCTCGTGAAACTCAAGACGATAAGGACGCAGGATGTTCAATATGTCTTCAAATGGACACATTGCTTGCAAAAAGTCATTGGAGATGAACCAACCAGATTTACAGTTGTAAAAACACTGAATGCTGAGACTATTTTAAGTCAAAAATTCGTACAAAATAACAAATATGTTATCAAATTGTATGACATTATTGTTATACTATTGATATTGTGTTTGTGATACGATTAGTTAAATGGACGGCTTGTAACTGAAAGGTTGTACCAGAGTAAAACAATTATTTTGCTCTTAAACAAGGCACTTACAGTAACCTCATGCTACTCCAGGGGGAATGACCCTGGTATACTGTAAGATCATATATTAAATAGCAAAGTAGTACACTGACAATGATTGACAACTTAAATATACAATAATTGAATGGGGTCTGGTTGATCTATATGTCAAAACAGACATGAAGCTGTTTTGACACAGTTAAGCTCAGAGCGGCACATTGATTGCGGTGTACTGTACTGATTATAGACCATTTTGCAAGATGTAAACAACACTGGTCCAGAAGCACTTCCTGTTTCAGTTTGTAACTGTTTTCTTTATTTCACATGTAAAGAAAACATCTTAAAGATGTTTGTTTAACTTTTTGATTCAGTTTTATATGTTCTGTTGGTTGTATTTTATCCCAGCTTTTATGTAGTGTTAAAAAACTGAAACAGGAAGTGCTTCTGGACCAGTGTTGTTTACATCTTGCAAAATGGTCTATACAAATTATTGACAATCTACGGTGTATTCAAATTAATTGATGGTGGCGGACTTTTGTGTTGTGTATGATGTTCACACGAATGAAATCTGAACTAAAAAAATTATTAAAAAAATATATATATTTATTTATTTTTCCTGGAATCAATGATAAATACATATCTGACCGCTGGAACGAACCAAAAAAAAAAAAAAAAAAAAAAAAAACAGAACGATGATTTATGGTGATTTTATTTCCGTTAGACCTTCGTCTAACGCTGATACATTAAAGTGGAGGGGCTCCCCTGTTCCAAGATGGCGGCTCTATTGACGCATTCGTTCAAATGAACTGCCGTAGCCAAGGCGACATATAGTGTAGACATTATCATAGTATAACAGGCTGCTACAATATTACTTTATTGATTGCAAACAATAAGGATGGAATTAAGTGTATGTACAACTACAGGCACTTTTGAGGTTGATTTACATTTTTGATGACAATATTATAATGCATTGTGGTACTGTGTCAGTTTGTTGAGAGAAATGTGTATGTTCTAGTAATCTAACACAAATATATTTGTTCTCTTGTTGTAAAAAACTGCCGAAACGTTGAAATGCCTTCGATTAGACAACTATGAATGAGTAATATGTTTTCAAATTCTTTGAGTAAAGAGGCTAAATATAGCAAACCACATAGAAAACATGAATTATTGATGATAGCCTCACTGGAACTTCAATGAGTGTTTCAAATCCCCAAAGACAAAAACAATATCTCATAACTCCGATCATTTGATGCGATCGAGCCTCCACACGCTGATGGGACCTTTAAGTGCAAGCACTCGCTGTACCAACATGTGGTAGGAATTAAACAGTGTGTGTGTGTATGTGTGGAAGGAAACTTCTGCATCTTTGGTGTACAAAAACGGGTTCAAATTCCAGCAGTGTTAAATTCCTTGCTCTAGGGGCCTGTACATATGATAGTGTTTCACTTTTCACTTTATTAGCTACTGATGTGGATCAAAGAAATGTTCTTGACTCTTGTTTTGTAACTAAGCAAGTTTTGCTGATCCCGGCAATAATAATGGACGCTTGTTGTTCACAACTGCATGATGTTGTAGATATTACTAGACGATCTATTACCCAGGGGAGTTACTAAGCAGATAACAGGCAATGCAACTAACTTAACTACTGTACAATTTTCAGTAGCATGACAACAATAGTTAAGCTAGAAACTTTTCCACTAAAAACTCGCCAAGTAGCGATAGATGAGACAAAAACATTCTAACTTATATTCAGTATTACAAAGTTAAATTAGCTTTGGCAATAAGTAGATGGATGGATGGATGGATGGATGGATGGGGAGACGGACGGATGGATGGATGGATGGATGGATGGATGGGTGGGTGGATGGATGGATGGAGGGATGGAGGGATGGATGGAGGGATGGATGGATGGATGGATGGATGGGTGGATGGATGGAGGGATGGGTGGATGGATGGATGGATGGATGGATGGATGGATGGATGGGTGGATGGAGGGATGGGTGGATGGATGGATGGATGGGTGGATGGATGGAGGGATGGATGGATGGATGGATGGATGGATGGAGGGATGGATGGATGGAGGGATGGAGGGATGGATTCTTAACACCTTAAAATAAGGTTCCATTTATTAAGGAAAAATGAAAATTACTTCTAAAGCATTTATTAATCTTAATGTTTCAACATATGCTACAGCATTATTCATAACCAAAAATATATAGTTTATTATTATATTTTATGCCCTAATATATATATATATATATATATATATATTAATGCTGGGCAACGATTAGTCCCGATTATTCGCATCCAAAATAAATGTTTGTATTTACATAATATAAGTGTGTGTGTGTGTGCTGTGCATGTATATATTGTATGTATATTTATACATAATTTATATTATATATATAAATATTAATATTTTATATATAAATAACATGTATACGGCTAATATATTGTACAATACATAATATAATGCATTACTAATGTAACATTAACTAATCCAACCTTATTGTAAACTATAACCAAAAATATATAGTTTATTATTCTATTTTATGCCCTAATATATATATACACTGTATATATATATATATATATATACACTGTATATATATATAATTAATAAATTTTTCTTAAATATATTGGTGCATAAGTGTATTTATATATACAACATAATTATGCGCAGTAAGCACACATGTACAAATGATTTAAATTATATTTAAAAAAAAAAAAATATATATATATATATATATATAAAATTTAAATCATGTAAAATGTATAAATATGTTATTTATCATATTATTTTATTATTATTATGTAGCTTCAATGTAGTGTTGCACAATGTATACAAATAACATAATAATAATTATAAATAATAATATAGCTGCGAGCAGCGATGGCGGGCCCAAGCCGGTGGCACCGCAACCCCGGTTCCTTTAGTTACCTAAAGGCATCCGGGTAGCGGTGCCGAAGGCTTTGGCCCTTTTATGATTAAATGTTAAAACGGCTTGCCATACTCTGTCATTTCGACTAGTCACAATTATGTTACAGATGTCTTAAATGATAATACAAACTATCCAAAATGTAATTACGAATAGACAGAAAGACGTTGTTGATATCTACAATGTTAATTCCGGACAGGCAAACTTAGCTTTTAAATGTTAAAAGGGCTTGCCATACAGGGACGTAGGCTCAGAGAGAGGCTCACCATATTCAAACCAAAATATCTGACTTCCTCTTGGTCCGAGCTAATGACTATGTATTAGAAAGTTGTCCGGCTTGAGGAGTACAATGTATATACCGATTTTTGTAACTGTAGATAAAACTAACAACCCCACTTTTGTCAAAAGGTGGCGCTATTTAGTCCTTGCACATTGCCCGTTTCTGAAACTTTGCACATGTCTACTGGCTAATAAATGTGATGTATCTGTTGAGTTTCAAGCAATTTCAATTTCAATTTGACTGTTGAAAAGAAGTGCGCCGATTAGATACTCAGGATCGGTATCGGCTCTGACACTGCCATCTTTGACGAGGCTGATTCAAATTCTATATTGTGCATATATACTATTCTGTTAGGCACAAAGGCACAAAAACTTTCTAAAGTACCATAAAGTTTTTGTGTACTGTATTATTAGTGTTCTGAAGCTATTATGTGATATAGAAATTAATATTTAAGTCATTAAATTCAAGAACACAAACTTTTCCCTCTCTGCGCCTGTCAGTCATTCTCCATTCAGCATTCAAACAGCACGTCACATTCGGTTACAGTCAATGATGAAACGATCTTCAATGATTCAATGTTAATCCTATTATACTGGATCTTTAAGATAAAGGTCTAAAGGTCTATATTTTCGAATGAAGAAACTTTTTCTTGCTGGACTTTATTGCTGTAACTTAATCGTGTTACTTTCTACCGGGTGTCGGACGCTGTCGGTTAGATCACAACACTAGAGTCAGAGCACTATAATTGTTCTTCACGCACACAGTAACTGAAATTTAAAACCTTTAAAAGAAAAGGCTCAATAAACTATTGCATAGATAGATAATGTATAATACACTGTTCATAAATATGTATTTCCTTTGTGCTTTGAACTTTTCAATACGGACTCAATGCGCTGTAACTTCATGTGGCTTCAAGCACATCATTCTCCGCTCGGGATGCACATAAGTGCTTTGTGCTGCACCGTATTGGAGCCGTAATATCATAATGCAGTGACGTAATGACAGATTATTAATTGCCTTTCAATTATATGTTGCTTTATAGCAGCCATGGCTATATTTTTTTTTAATGATTTTTGTTATCTTGTTTTTCATGAATGTATTTTTCAAAAATAAGAGCAATGTGTATTATCTATTATTAATATGGTTTATAATAGCATTTTTGTCATAGATTATGACAAAGTAATCATATGATCCACCAGCGAGGAACCAGCAGAACAGAGTGAACATTCTTTCTGTTTAGTTCAATCCTACTTAATAGGAATTTATTTAAAATGCTCGCTCTACTCCACACCATTAATGTCTTGTGCGGACATCCGTATCTCGACTTTCGGTTTTAAGTAAGCGATTTAAAAGCTCCCAAGTCCCAGCGGAGTCACACGTTGATTAACCGGTGGGAATATACACAATAGGTCTACCTGATATTGAACACAAGAGGGCAGTATAGCACTACGTATGACTCAGATTATTATTTTTTTATGAATTTTACAACAATTCTGGCTGTTTTTGAACGTAAACACAATTCTTAAATGAAAAAAAGGAAAAATTGGGGAAGTTATAATATTTGTATAATTTAATTTAGAAACAAATGATGTATAATTACATTTTTAGAAGATATGAGGCTTTTAGTGTTTACTTTTTTGACATTACTTTAATCGTTTGCCATAGTTGCACATGTCTATTGGCTAATAAATGTGATGTATCTGTTGAGTTTCAAGCAATTTCAAGCATGCTAAGAGTCCCAAAAGCATAAAAAAATAATGTTAAAGTTTGTTTCGTTGCCACGGCAACAGTATCAAAGATATCAAAAATTCATTCACAGGTCTACATCTGCCGTGTATTTACATTATACAGATGAAGTTTAAAGCAAATCGGTTAAAAATAAGAGAGTGATTTCAAAGCATTTTGAAAGTGACACACTTCCTGCTGCCAGTTGGTGGCGCTATAACTTTGACTCACAATAGTCACATCCATGTGATCGGTCTCTTACAGCGAAAACACTGCTGAAGTTTCATCAAGATCAGTTAATGTATGCTGAAGTTATAACACACATCCTGTTCCATGATTCTCGCCATAATTTCGTTTCCTCGCCACGGCCAAAACGTTCGAGATATAAAAAATCCCGTGGCACTTTTTCATCCTTAATGTCTTGACTTCACGCTGATCGAGTTTCGTCGAATTTGGTTCAGTGCTCTAGGAGCAATAATTTAAATTCCATTGCATGTGTTTTAAACACAACCCTAAATAGCCGACTTCCTGTTGGGCTGGGGTAAAAAGTAAGAGTGTGAAGTATATATGAAACGATGAGATCTATATGTGTACCAAGTTTCATATTATTACATGCAAGTGTGTTTGATTTATGGACCAAATTTTCAGACCAAGTTTATTGACCAAGTTAATCTGATTAATAAACTAATTATATAAAACTATTGTCAATTCACTACAATTAAACTAGTTATATGCCTTTACTTATAAAAAATAAAAATAAAAACTTATTTAAAAAATACCAGGCTTGAGAAATGTATTTTCTTTATGCAGGTCATACACACAGCAGTGAAATGGTTAAGCCCCCTCCCCCTGCACACACACACACACACACACACAGACAGCCAGCCAGCCAGCCAAAGACACAGAGACATGTAGGCTCAGAGTGGCCATATTCAAACAAAAATATCTGACTTTCTGTGGGTCCTAGCTAATAAGTGTCAATTAGAAAGTTGTCCGGCTCGAGGAGTACAATATACATACCAATTTTTGTAACTCTAGTTAAAACTAACCACCCCACTTTTGTCAAAAGGTGGCGCTACTGAGCCCTTACCACGCCCGTTTCTGCAACTTTGCACATGTCTACTGGCTAATAAATGTGATGTGTCTGTCGAGTTTCATGCAATTTGAAGCATGCTAAGGGTCTCAAAAGCATCCTAAAAGCATCCTAAAAGAAGGGTAAAGTTTGATGCGTCGCCACGGCAACAGTTTCAAAGATATCAAGAATCCATTCACAGGTCTACATCTGCCGTATGTTTACATTATACATATGAAGTTTGAAGCAAATCGGGTAAAAATAAAAGGGTGATATCTAAGCATTTTGAAAGTGACACACTTCCTGCTGCCAGTTGGTGGCGCTATAACTTTGACTCACAATAGTCACATCCATGTGATCGTCCTCTTACAGCGAACACACTGCTGAAGTTTCATCAAGATCAGTTAATGTATGCTGAAGTTATAACACACTTCCTGTTTCACGTTTCTCGCCATGATTTCGTTTCCTCGCCACGGACAAACCGTTCGAGATATAAAAAATCCCCTCGCAAACTTTCATCCTCAATGTCTTGACTTCACGCTGACCGAGTTTCGTCGAATGTGGATCAAAGCTCTAGGAGGAGTATTTGACATTCCATTGCGAGCGTTTTACAAACAAACCTCAATAGCCAAATTCCTGTTGGGCTGGGGTAAAAAGTAAGAGCGCGAGGTATAGATGAAACGATGAGATCAACGTGTGTACCGAGTTTCATATTATTACATACAAGCGTGTTTGAGTTATGGACCAAGTGTTCGGACCCCGTTCCAGGGGGCGCTGACGAGCTGCCCTGCCACGCCCGGGTACCATCTTCAGCCCGGCTCTGATGGCCGCGGGTTCTGACCCGTGTGCAAAGTTTCAAGAGTTTTCGAGCACGTTAAGGGCCCCAAAAGTGCCCAAAAGGTAGCAAAATAATAATAATACTAAAGAAGAATAATAATCCCAAGGAAAACAATAGGGCCTTCGCCCTTTCAGGGCTTGGGCCCTAAAAATGCAATGAACCATATAATTGTGCATATTGCAGTTAGGGGGGCAAAATAAAGTTACGTTGTCATGTTCTAGGTATGTTGCAGAAGCAGCCAAACTACAACGTCAACACGGACAGGTTAGCCTTGACAACCAGAATATTAATACATTTGTGTTTCCTTTTGTGCCATAAACACTTGTCTGTAGCGAGTTTAGGTCCAATATAAAAATCCGTGTCCTTTAGCAAACCCACTGGTTTAGATCAGTTTCAGACCCAACACTAACCTGAGGGTTGGAGAACACCTGCTGAATGCTGTTGATAGGGCCACAGGGGACACCGGTTCCTTCGAACCGTCTCAACCACTCTCCGGTCGTGTCCTCCATGAACCTGAGGGAGGACAGAGGCATGAACGAAGCTTTGAACAGGGACAGAAGGGAGCGGTGCTGGAAAACACGATAACAAGAGCTCAAATGCAAGTCATATGTGTCCACTTCCTCTCTCTGTCAGGACAACAGCACTGTGTAAAACCACCGACACTCTTTTGAAAGATTTGACTTAATATGCCCACTATAATTAAAGTTAATCCAGGCTTCTTTTTCTAGCAATATACAAACATATAAGGTTTCTCATTTTATAAACATAATCCTCACAAAGCATGTCTTCAGTGACTGACGCTGATTCACTCAGTCAGAATGTGCCCTTTGAATTTTCTACAGACGTTTTAAGGTATTTCGGTACACAGCAATCCCATTGTTGACAAAAGTATAAAGCGTGTGGGAACAAAATGTTTCAATGTCAAAAAACATTAATTTAGCTTCTTAACAGAAAACTTTTTCCAGTTCTCACACATTGACCGCAAAATGCATCAGACGGCCCATAGCAGAAAAGTAGCAGAGACAAAGGGACATTTTTAGTTTGTAACTTCGCAGATTTCTTTCTCTAACCAATAATGTTCCCAGCATCAAATGTTTGAACATTTAAAGACAATTAAATGGTATTTATTACTCATTTTACTTTTGATTGAGATTGTAAAGATGCAACAGGTTTTTTTTTAGCATATAAGGACTTTCTCAGAAAAAGCTGACCTATGGCTTCGTAAGATTATAAATATACTGTATGTGTTTTTACTTCCTCAAAACAGTCCCTGTGCCAAACAACAATCAAACTAAACTAAAACTATCAGGTAGAAATATAATTCATTCATGAAATATTCTGTCATCATTTACCCACCCTCATGTCATTTTAAACCTTCTTTCGTTCATCTTCAGATTTTTGATGAAATCAGAGATTTCTGTCCCTCCATTGACACTTCAAAACGTTCATGAAGAGGTCGTGAAACTTATCCATATGAATTGAGCGATTTAGTCCAAATTTTCTGAAGAGACTCGATCGCTTTATATGATGAACAGATTTAATTTAGGCTTTTAATCAAATATAAACATTAATCAACACACACACACATCAGTTGTTTTAAATGGAAGGTCAAACATCTTTGCTTGACGGGCAAGAACCAATGAGGTTCATTCTCGTGTTACGCATCACGTTTGAGCTTCAGCGAGAACCAATGAGGTTCATTCTCATGTCACGCATCACGTTTGAGCTTCAGCAAGAACCAATGAGGTTCATTCTCGTGTTACGCATCACGTTTAAGCTTTAGCAAGAACCAATGAGGTTCATTCTCGTGTTACGCATCACGTTTGAGCTTCAGCAAGAACCAATAAGGTTCATTCTTGTGTCACGCATCACGTTTAAGCTTCAGCAAGAACCAATAAGGTTCATTCTCGTGTTACGCATCACGTTTAAGCTTCAGCAAGAACCAATGAGGTTCATTCTTGTGTCACGCATCACGTTTGAGCTTCAGCAAGAACCAATGAGGTTCATTCTCGTGTTACGCATCACGTTTAAGCTTCAGCAAGAACCAATGAGGTTCATTCTTGTGTCACGCATCACGTTTGAGCTTCAGCAAGAACCAATGAGGTTCATTCTCGTGTTACGCATCACGTTTAAGCTTTAGCAAGAACCAATGAGGTTCATTCTCGTGTTACGCATCACGTTTGAGCTTCAGCAAGAACCAATGAGGTTCATTCTTGTGTCACGCATCACGTTTAAGCTTCAGCAAGAACCAATAAGGTTCATTCTCGTGTCACGCATCACGTTTGAGCTTCAGCGAGAACCAATGAGGTTCATTCTCGTGTCACGCATCACGTTTGAGCTTCAGCAAGAACCAATGAGGTTCATTCTTGTGTTACGCATCACGTTTGAGCTTCAGTGAGAACCAATAAGGTTCATTCTCGTTTCACACATCACGTTTGAGCTTCAGCAAGAACCAATGAGGTTCATTCTTGTGTTACGCATCACGTTTGAGCTTCAGTGAGAACCAATGAGGTTCATTCTCGTGTCACGCATCACGTTTGAGCTTCAGAAAGAACCAATGAGGTTCATTCTCGTGTTACGCATCACGTTTGAGCTTCAGCTAGAACCAATGAGGTTCATTCTCGTGTCACGCATCACGTTTGAGCTTCAGCAAGAACCAATGAGGTTCATTCTCGTGTTACGCATCACGTTTGAGCTTCAGCTAGAACCAATGAGGTTCATTCTCGTGTCACGCATCACGTTTGAGCTTCAGAAAGAACCAATGAGGTTCATTCTCGTGTCACGCATCACGTTTGAGCTTCAGAAAGAACCAATGAGGTTCATTCTCGTGTCACGCATCACTTTTGAGCTTCAGCGAGAACCAATGAGGTTCATTCTCGTGTCACGCATCACGTTTGAGCTTCAGCAAGAACCAATGAGGTTCATTCTCGTGTCACGCATCACGTTTGAGCTTCAGAAAGAACCAATGAGGTTCATTCTCGTGTTACGCATCACTTTTGAGCTTCAGCGAGAACCAATAAGGTTCATTCTCGTGTCACGCATCACGTTTGAGCTTCAGCAAGAACCAATGAGGTTCATTCTCGTTTCACGCATCACGTTTGAGCTTCAGCAAGAACCAATGAGGTTCATTCTCGTGTCACGCATCACGTTTGAGCTTCAGCAAGAACCAATGAGGTTCATTCTCGTGCCACGCATCACATTTGAGCTTCAGCAAGAACCAATGAGGTTCATTCTTGTGTTACGCATCACGTTTGAGCTTCAGCAAGAACCAATGAGGTTCATTCTCGTGTTACGCATCACGTTTGAGCTTCAGCAAGAACCAATGAGGTTCATTCTCGTGTTACGCATCACGTTTGAGCTTCAGCAAGAACCAATGAGGTTCATTCTTGTGTTACGCATCACATTTGAGCTTCAGAAAGAACCAATGAGGTTCATTCTCGTGTTCCGCATCACGTTTGAGCTTCAGCAAGAACCAATGAGGTTCATTCTTGAGTTACGCATCACGTTTGAGCTTCAGCGAGAACCAATGAGGTTCATTCTCGTGTTACGCATCACGTTTGAGCTTCAGCGAGAACCAATGAGGTTCATTCTCGTGTTACGCATCACGTTTGAGCTTCAGCAAGAACCAATGAGGTTCATTCTCGTGTCACGCATCACGTTTGAGCTTCAGCAAGAACCAATGAGGTTCATTCTCGTGTCACGCATCACGTTTGAGCTTCAGCAAGAACCAATGAGGTTCATTCTTGTGTTACGCATCACGTTTGAGCTTCAGCAAGAACCAATGAGGTTCATTCTTGTTTCACGCATCACGTTTGAGCTTCAGCAAGAACCAATGAGGTTCATTCTTGTGTTACGCATCACGTTTGAGCTTCAGCGAGAACCAATGAGGTTCATTCTCGTGTCACGCATCACGTTTGAGCTTCAGCAAGAACCAATAAGGTTCATTCTCGTGTCACGCATCACGTTTGAGCTTCAGCAAGAACCAATGAGGTTCATTCTCGTGTCACGCATCACGTTTGAGCTTCAGCAAGAACCAATGAGGTTCATTCTTGTGTTACGCATCACGTTTGAGCTTCAGCAAGAACCAATGAGGTTCATTCTCGTGTTACGCATCACGTTTGAGCTTCAGCGAGAACCAATGAGGTTCATTCTCGTGTCACGCATCACGTTTGAGCTTCAGCAAGAACCAATGAGGTTCATTCTTGTTTCACGCATCACGTTTGAGCTTCAGCAAGAACCAATGAGGTTCATTCTCGTGCCACGCATCACATTTGAGCTTCAGCAAGAACCAATGAGGTTCATTCTTGTGTTACGCATCACGTTTGAGCTTCAGTGAGAACCAATGAGGTTCATTCTCGTGTCACGCATCACGTTTGAGCTTCAGCAAGAACCAATAAGGTTCATTCTCGTGTCACGCATCACGTTTGAGCTTCAGCAAGAACCAATGAGGTTCATTCTCGTGCCACGCATCACATTTGAGCTTCAGCAAGAACCAATGAGGTTCATTCTGGTGTTACGCATCACGTTTGAGCTTCAGCAAGAACCAATGAGGTTCATTCTCGTGTCACGCATCAAGTTTGAGCTTCAGAAAGAACCAATGAGGTTCATTCTTGTGTTACGCATCACGTTTGAGCTTCAGCAAGAACCAATGAGGTTCATTCTCGTGTTACGCATCACGTTTGAGCTTCAGCAAGAACCAATGAGGTTCATTCTCGTGTCACGCATCACGTTTGAGCTTCAGCAAGAACCAATGAGGTTCATTCTCGTTTCACGCATCACGTTTGAGCTTCAGCAAGAACCAATGAGGTTCATTCTCGTGTCACGCATCACGTTTGAGCTTCAGCAAGAACCAATGAGCTTTGTTCATGTTCACTGATCAATGTTTGTATTAGGGGTGTAACAATACATCGACATACTGTAGATCGATGCATCGATCAAACGTCTATCGATACGATGCACCGATACCACACATAAAATATCGATATACGGTACCTTTATTTTGACACACTACACATCCTCACGTCACTTTTCTCCACTGTAAAGACATCGCGAGTTTGTTTTACACACAGTCTATGGTTTTACAGCAGAAGCGACAAGCCACAAAAAGTCTATTTTAACAAATCAGAGCGCAGTATTCAGGTCAGGTGACAAGGCTGCTTGTCACTTTGAAAGACACGCTAGCTGAGAGGAGTTTCGTCAAACATGACTAAAAGTGATCGAGGATGGATTTCAGTGAACTTGATGAACCCGTGATATCTTCTTTGGCTCGTAAAAGGAAAATAAAAGTTGAAACTTTTTCACATAATTTTGCTAAAACAGCACGTTTTAGTGGTGAGTGAAAAGCTCTCTGTATTGCGTGTACGTTAATCACAACAACAGTCGTCAGCTGTTGTCAGCTGAGGAGATTAACGTTACAGATTAACCAAGTGTTTTATTATGTATCATAGCAATTACTTTGCTTATTTATCTCTGAAACATGAAATGTGGAGTAATCTGCTTTTGCCACATATATATATATATATATATATATATATATATATATATAAATCCTTTTAATTAACTTTAATATAACAGAAGAATTCATTTGCAAAAACATATAACTTCGCTCTTGTTCGTTTTCATCATTTGTTTTTTTTAAACTTGTAACAAACAACTTGTAAATGTTCAAACATATCTCCAACTTGTAAATTTTCAAAGAGTTTAATTAAACTTTCATGTAATATATTTGTGAGTTAATAAATGTAACTGGTGGTGTACACTTGGCACATAGTATCTAAATATTGATTAATTGATCGATACAGCCCTGAGTCGAATCGAATGGTAATTG
Source organism: Pimephales promelas (assembly GCF_016745375.1). The sequence continues at coordinate 306,367 of NW_024121141.1, forward strand.
TATCGTATAATTTTTTGAGGTATCGGCAAATATCGTATCGCTGGCTGACAGAATCGATATCGTATCGTATCGTGATTAAATGTCCGATTTACACCCCTAGTTTGTATGTGAATAAAAGCCTAAATTCAATCTGTTCATCACATAAAGCGATCGAGTCTCTTCAGAACATTTGGACTAAATAGCTCAATTCATATGGATTAGTTTCACGATCTCTTTATTAACTTTTTGAAGCATTAAAGTGGTAGTTGCGTTAAGTGGTAGTCAATGGAGGAACAGAAATCTCTCAGATTTCATCAAAAAGATCTTCATTGGTATTCTGAAGATGAACGAAAGTCTGAAGAGTTTGAATAGACATGAGGGCGAGTAAATGATGACATTTTTGGTGAATTAACCCTTTAAAGTCGATTAGCCCATACAAGTGGGAAGGTGACGTCAGTCGAAAAAGGTGGTCAAGTGGAGCAAGCTAATACATGTTGATGAAGACGCTATCCTCAAACATTTACTGACTGGAATCATGTGCACTGATGAATGGTGCACATTACTCACAGGTTTGGTTTTGATTTCACGTTGACGTACCTCTCAGACAGAATGTGCAGCAGCTCTTTGCGGTGCTGGACTCTTAACTGGTTGCTTTTGTACTTGGGGCATTCGGCCAGACCGTTCATGCTCAGGACCTTAGGCAAACAGACACGTTTTGTGAAGCCTTTTCCCATCAGTCAAAACAAATGCATATAGCTATAAAATATGACTGTGACTGAAATGTACAAATAAAGCTTGGGTAGATTTATTAATATGCATATTTTGAGTCCATAATAAAAGGTCTCTGCTTACTTTGCACACTTTCATAAATTGCTGGTCATTTCCCGCTGCCACAACCAAATATCCATCTTTGGTCTTGAAACCCTGCAAACATAGAGATTTAATAAGCATACAGAAGAGACTGCCAGATAAACTGTGTAAGTAATAAAGACAAACCTCACATACCAACGGCCATAAACAGAACGACAACATTGAAAACTTTGATATGATAAAATGTGTAACTAGTGCAACAGTATTTCTTGCAAATCTGCATCTAATGTTTATTTTCTCTAGGGTTCGCCCACTTAAAGGAATAGTTCACCCGCGGAAAAAAAAAAAAGCACAGTCATTATTTTCTCATCCTCATGTTATTAAAAAAACCCATAGCTTACTTTCTTCAGTGAAACAAAAAAGGAGATATTTTTGTTCACAAGTCCACAACTGACCACAACTTCTCATAATGAAACAAGAAACAACAGGAGTTTATTATGGTATATTTATAGTAGTGTAGTAAATCAAAAGTCTTATACTTTTGTCGTACAGGTTTTTAACTAAAAAAGCGGACGATGATGGCATAATGGACCCTTTTCACAGACTGTGATGAAACGTTTACACAGGTATCTAGTAATTTTTTAATATATATTAGGGCTGTGCAAAAGTTAATTGCGATTAATCGCATCCAAAATAAAAGTCTGTGTTTACATAATATATTTGTGTGTACTGTATATAATTATTTTGTATATATAAATACCTATGCATGCATGTATATATTTAAGAATTATTTGCGCTTAAACTCTGTTTATATATATAAATACATAATCTATATTATATAAATATAAATATTTTATATATGAATAACACATTTTCTTAAATATATACATGCATGTGTGTATATTTATATATACAAAATAATTATATACAGCACACACAAATATATTATGTTAACACAGACTTTTATTTTGGATGCGATTAATCGCAATTAATTTTTGCATAGCCCTAATATATATATATATATATATATTGTTTTTTTTGTAAATTAATACACATTCATAACACTATGTTTGCAGTGAATAACAAAATGTTTCTAATACAACGGCTGAGGGCTCTACATTTAGAGCAAATGCAAATACAAAAATTATATTTTGCTGTCATCTCCCATAAGTTTACCCAACTATGATGACTTCCGCTTCTGGGAACCCTGGAAATATGAAAAGGATCCATATTCATTTAGTAAAACAATTTACTAAAAGATATCGCCATACAATACTAAAAGATATCATAAACACTCTAAAAATGCTGGGTCGTTTTAACCCAACTTTGGGTCAAATATGGACAAACCCAAACGTTGGGTTAAAAATGCAATTAAAAAAATGTAACCCAATGGCTGGGTTTGTCCATATTTGACCCAAAGTTGGGTTAAAATGACCCAGCATTTTTTAGAGTGTATACATATACAGTATCATATACACATATTACATATGTATGGTGTATATATATATATATTTCAATGTGTTGCAAATAAGGCAATATCTAATTAAATATGCACTAATTTGGATACATTTCCAGAACCGAAATTTCAACACCAGATTCGAAAATGTTTCGTTTTGTTGACATATTGGAGATAAAGTTTTTTTGAAGGAATGTTGGATCTCTCATAATCCCTTCATAAATCAGATAATTATGGAGCCCCTAAAGGGACATGGTGAAGGACAATTTAAATTTGTCAATGCTTTTGTGTTCTCTCATTCTCAGAAAATGCTAAATGAACAAACCCCTTGGTCTTCAGAATATAGATAGGAAAAAAATAACGTTTGATGTGTGTAGACGCTGAAGAAGAGATTTCTGGCTCAGCGTCTACATACGCCAAATGTTGTTTTTTTTCCAATCTATATTTTTTTTTTCAACATCTATACGTGTTGTTCTTTAAATCTACAGGAGCAAATAGATAAAGTGCAATAAAAGGAACACTCAAATGGGTATTATGCATGTTTTCTTTCCACTAGCCTGGAAGAAGACAAGTTATGGAAACCAAAAGACCCCAAATTGACTATTGCATGAAAATCAATGGTTTTGTCTTGCCTTAAGGGTAATATTAGAGACATGTGCTTCTCAATGACTAATACATTAGAAGTTGCATCTAATCTTTGGCAGGATCACAATGTGCAATATGCACATTAGCGGTTTAACGGAAAATCTTTCAACGAAAGATCAGGCCCACACATTCTTCAGGTTGAACTTTGCGGGTCAGTGCTCCCAGCAGAGACGCCGATTCATCCATTCCGACGAACCCCACTCCAGACTCAATGCCTGCTGGTAAAAGTCACATGAAATTCACATGAAAACAGCCAAACCGAAAGCTTTCCGCAGAGGTAGGATAAACAACAACCCCAAACCAAGCGGCACCTCTGGGACGATCTTCCGATGCCAGTAAAGCCACACTGAACGGGAATCAACCGGCGTGTCAAACACAATGATTCATTCCACGTTTTCATCTCGTGAAAGATAACAAACTGGCCAGAGCATGCAGACAGGCCCAAAGTCCAACTAACGTGACCTTCTCAAATGCAATCCATCAGCGTCCATTGGACCAGACCATCTGCATGAGTAAATCAAGACATTGCTAATCGTCTTTTGGCCACAGCAGCACACCTTAGAACAAAGCGTGCATTCATGGCCACAGTCTCTCTTAGCACAAGCGCTTTGCTCTGTGTGTGTTTACTCTGCTGCCCCATGGCAGTACAATAGGTCGAACGAGAAACCAAGTGCATGGACCACGGTTAATGAGACAGTGTTTTGACAAAATGTAACCCATCAGATTAAATGATTTCAAATGAATAAATCAAGCCCGGGCCAAGAGGTCACATGCCTGGGGAGTCCAGGAAACAGCAGGAAGGCAAATACACAAACACTTCATCTTAGTGTGGGTCCAGTTTGACTCATACAGCGACAGAATTCAAGCCCAAGTTGCCCTTGGGGTGAATTCAAGCCTACGGGGATGTTTCCAAACTCGTGCAAAGCACCCTGGGGCTCGCTTCATGGCGTTCAACCTGACTTTCTTTGATAAGATCTGACATCTTTTCCTGTTGTGTGCAGTTGAAAGCAGGGGCCAAAATGAACACTCGCCAAGCTCAATTGCGGGTAAAATTGGATGGTAACTACACAACACGAACCCACTAGTCTTTAGACAACTTTTTACCCTCTGTGGTTTTTCTAGGATGCCTAAAAACGTTTCCCTTCAGGACCTACTGGCTCAACGTCTACTTACACCAAACGTCAAATTTTTTTCCAATCTATTTTTTTTCCAACATCTATTTGTGTTTTACTTTAAATCTACAGGAGTAAATAGATAAAGTTAAATAAAAGGAACACTCAAATGGGTATTATGCATGTTTTCTTTCCACTAGTCTGGAAGAAGACAAGTTATGGAAACCAAAAGACCCCAAATTGACTATTGCATGAAAATCAATGGTTTTGTCTTGCCTGAAGGGTAATATTAGAGACTAGTCTTTAGACAACTTTTTACCCTCTGTGGTTTTTCTAGGATGCCTAAAAACGTTTCCCTTCAGGACCCTATGTGCCGACATACAGTGGCGTTTAACAGCCTGGGATCACATAAAGTCTTGGACCAATGTTGGGGAGTTACATTATAATATATGAAATGTACGACATATGTGTTTTGTTAAACAGTGTTGTTAAATTATTTGCCTTTTTTTTTTTAACATTAAGGGCCCTATTTTAACAATCTGAAACGCAAGTATCAAGTGCAAAGCGGGCCTTGGGCGCTGTTGTTATTTTACTGGTGGGATAAATGACTTGCACCCGACACAAGTTTAAAAGGAGTTGGTCTGAAGTAGCTTCATTATTCATAGGTGTGGTTTGGACGTAACGTGAAATAAACCAATCAGAGCGTCATCCAACACACCCTTTAAGAGCAGGTGCACATGTTGCATGGCGGATTGTTATTATAATGGCAGGTTTACCAGCACTGGGTAATGTTTGTGCCGAAACACGCCTCCTTTTTGTGCCGATCCACCCAGGGAGCGCAAGTTGTATGTGAGTGTTAGATGATGATAAAGGTATATATATATATATATTAGGGGTGGCACGGTACATGAAAAAACACCCGAACCGTTCGGTTCGCTTGTCTCGGTTCGGAGCGTGTGTGCGTCTCACGGTTCGACGCATGCGCAATGTAACCTCGTGCCCGTATGTGACGTGTGTTTTCTTTTCGCGCGACATAAACTTGTTCGACTTGGACCAGCGTTGTACAGAGCGAGTCGGCTCCGTATGCATTCATCACTTTCGCGGTATTTGATGTGATTACCGATCGCTCTGTGCAGCGCCGGTTCAAGTTAGTAAACAAGCCGGTAAAAACGGAGTATGGAGCGCTGCAGGTCACGGCACGCGGAGAAATGGCAAGTGGGAGAGATGAGGGAGTTGGAGGACGCGCCAGCGTCGTATGAGTCTATGGTATAAGTCCGGTGTGTGGGAACATTTTGGATTTCATGTTATGATATTTTAATTTAACTACAGTGGCACTTTATGTATAGATAAGAGCTTCAGTCATACTGTACGTTTCCAAATCCTGCACTTTAATTTTAAGTGGAAAAAAGTACCCTCACATTTTGGGAATAGAAGCATTGTTGATACTGTTTTTGTGTTGAGGTTGAACTTAAATTTCACTTTATGTTTATGGCCTTTGCTATTGCTATAGCTTAATTATCTATAGGCAATGAGGTTTCATGTATATTGACATTTAAAAGACAGTGTTTTAAGAGTTGCTCTCTTTTTCTTTTAAAAGATAGAATTTTGGTAAGAGCTACAAAAGTTAGCAGTTGATGCATGAAAGTTAATTTCTTTGTGTAAATAAGATTTATGTGTTAAAATGCACAAGTTCTTGTAGAGATAGTGATACACATTCTCCTTTTTTTTGCCAAATAAACAAAAAGCATGTCAATTTCTTCTCTCTTGCTGTATCTAAATCTCACCTAGCTTTCCTCTGAGATAGTCCCAAAATGTGCTTAAAGTCAAAGAGTCAAATTCAGTTTGTGCATGATTGCATGAATATAATATATATTTTTTTAATACTGTATCCTAAAGTGTGGATAATTAAGCTATATATCACATGCTGAAGTACATTTCTGGAGTGTTAAGATTAAAAGAAAAAATAACAAGAACCTTACAGAACCGAAAACCGTGACCCTAAAACCGTGATACAAACCGAACCGTAGGTTTTGTGAACCGTGCCACCCCTAATATATATATATATATATATTCATAGGTGTGGTTTGGGCGTAACGTGAAATAAACCAATCAGAGCGTCATCCAACACACCCTTTAAGAGCAGCTGCGCATGTTGCATGGCGGATTGTTATTATAATGGCCGGTTTAGATGATGATAAAGGTGAAATAAATGTAAAAATGCAGGAAATATGAGTTCACAATTAAATATCCAATATGTAAACTGATACAGAGGCATTTTTAAATCCAATTTGTTACTGGCGAATTATTTCTACAACGATTATGCCTGCTTTATATGACGAGAAAAGGTCAAAACAGTCAATCAAACAAACTTTTAACAATTACTATCTGCATATTGTATGCACAATTACATTTTCTGCGAACGTTTTAAGCATTGAGATGAGCATTAGCTGAGAATGACACTGGGCTGTTATTATAATGAGGCTGATGTGGGGGGATGAGTAACTTTTGAGAAACGGGATTATGATATCCGATCCGTGGTTCCAGTAAAGAGCCTCAAAGCGTAATATTGTCCTGTTTTCAAGCTGTGTCCGGCTCACAAGCTGAGATGTTTGAGACATTTAACAAACTCAATTACCGACAACTGCAACACCTGCCACTAAATGCAATGGTCTGATATTATACAGCAAATATTGAAATAAAACCAGAAATTTCAGAGTTAAACAGAATTTACATATATCCATGTATATGGTCAAATATGGACAAACCCAGCCATTGGGTTGCATTTTTTAATTATATTTTTAACCCAATATTTGGGTTTATCCATATTTGACCCAAAGTTGGGTTAAAACAACCCAACATTTTTAGAGTGTAAGCAATGCCAAAATAAATTGGCTTTTGGAAGTTTAAAAAGGAAAATAAAACGCTGCCAAAATCGTGTCCAATCAAACTCAGTATGGCAGTATTTGGCACAAATTTCACTTGTTAATACGTCTAACATTTTGCCCAGTCTTTGCTCCAAACAAACGTTAGATTAACCAAATATTTGTATGTCCATAGTTTGTTTCTCCTAGTTTCTAATGCGTTTATGTTTTTACATGTAGGTTGAAAAAGTGTCAAATGAACAGAAACTAAATCTTTTATCAGATTATACTGTATATGTTTATAATCTTCACTTATATACACATTTCTGACATATTTGGGGAGCCCATGTCATCAAGAAGTTTGACAACCTCGGCTCTAGAATAGAGAAGAGGATTTTGGTCCAAACCCTCCCTTGCTTTCCCGAAGAGATTCTCACACCAGAAAGGACAATTAGCAAACCCTAATTGAGCCCCAATCTGAAAGTAACCTAATCAGTCAACATTCATTTTCAGTTTTGATTTAGTGCTGGCAGAGACCTGCAGCCTTCGTGTGACCCTGGGGAAATGGAGACATCAATACAGTTCTCACGGAAGACAAAGCACCAAACAGTCTATGGTTGATTCATTACATTATTCATTATATCATATTATATAAATGGCCTATGAGATGAATCATGACATCCCAAAACAAGAGTCCGAACACTAGCGCGATCTCCTCGTTGTAGTGTTGGGACACTTGTTTGATACGAATGGTCACCTAGCATTATCAAAAGAGAGGCTCGCTTTGGGGAAGCCAAGATCCTCTGAGAATAATAAACATAGCGACCAATAAATGATTGAATTGTTTTATAGATGATAAATGAAACACAGCCACATTTGTCGTCACTGAAAGAAATAGGGAAAGAGCCGTGCATGAACACAGTAATTGTTTTAAGTTTGGGCAGCACCCCACGTCCATGTGGTTTCGCTCTCTCTTTTCACATTAACCAGCCTATCTAACAATATGTGACTTAAGCTTATCTTGCAGCTCACAAATACCTATTAAGCAAATAAATCATACGTATAATGAGAGTGCTAAACATTTATCATGTTGAGAAGATGCTTCCATTTAATGTTATATGTTGCAATTTGGATGCTGGTTTGATGGCGACTTCTGTATCATATTTGATACGGCAATTTCGAAGGCCCCTAGAAGATCAACATGTTTACTGAAAACCTGATGTACACAGTACACAACATGCCAACTTTTTTAGCAAGTACAAGGTATTAATAATTGTAAAAACGTCCCCCTTCAGGGCGTGGGTCGCATTTGCTGTGAAATCGTTACTGCTTTTTATAAAGTAAACGTAAGAATTACTGGTATGTAGTTAGTAATATTTCAAGATGAACACTGACTGGACTGCAGCAACTTGATTATGCATCATTTTGTTTAAAAAAAAATCATGTTACTTTTTAGTCATATAAATATCAGATGTTTTTGCTCAGGCTGGCCTTTGAATAATATTGAGTTGTTGTTTTTTTCTCCTGAGTATGAGCTCCATATTCACACTATATCATATGAGCTACATATGCAAACTTTTTTATATTAGATGTATTTTTTTTGTATATTTTTCTGTCCGTATCATATGCCAGGCTTTACAGGGTAAACCAGAAATAATTTCTATGTGGTACAGCATAGCCTAGGTTTCCCCATGCTGCCCTGCCGCAACGCGATTTTATTCACACTGCTAGGCAGCCTGGACACCATGAACCAAATTTTCCCCTGAGATAGGGAACCAATCACAGAACGGGGAGGGAGCGGCAAGACGATGGCGACGTATATGCGACACACCAAAGCAGATTGTTTATATCTATGGACCATGGCAGCGGACGCGAAGTTCCTTTTTGATACAGCCTAATGTTTGAACTTAAACATATCATTTTACCATTTCATGTGTTTTAACAGCTAGATCGCGTTGCTATGGACGCAGTTGTTCACTCCGGTAATATAATCGTTTTTAAACTCATGTTTAAATCAATATTTTGTGTCAATATATTGGTTTCTTTGGGAGGTAGCCATGTTATAAGTGGGAAAATGTGTAGCAAGGCGGTTGTTACAGCGAATACAACCCCTTCAGGCTGATTCAAGACCCCTCCGCTTCACGTTAGAGTTCGCGGGGTTGTATTCGAAATAACAACCGTCTCGCTATACACACTGTCAAGTGTGTTTAAACAGTGCGGTACAGCAGCCAAACCAGTAGCACTACCATTTTTGCACTGATGTACGGACCTTTCACTGATAGCCTGTTTCATTGACGTGTTCTCCGAACGCTTAAGAGGGGTCTTGTCTCGCCCCTGAATGAAATGACTAGGAAGTAGAGCCAGACCGATATATCGGCCGGCCGATATTAGCATTTTCCATAATATCGGTATCGGCAGTTATAATGGCCGATAAATGAATATTAAAAAAATAAAATAAAAACGGACGAAACACGCTTCAATCATCTCTTCTTGGCCTGTTATATTGAAAATGTATGTTAACAAAAAATATCGGCCGATATATCGGAATATTGGATTTTAAAACCCAAAAATATTTGTATCGGTATCTGCCTTCAAAATCCTTTATCGGTCGGGCTCTACTTGGAAGGACCCGTCCTGCCGAGGAAGTGTCCTTGACATTGAGAAACACGTTTTGTGTATACATAAATCTTCTACATCTCTGACCCATCGTCGTCATCTGGTATCATTGACCCGATTGGCTATGAGCTACGTACAGGCGCATTTGATAGACATTTGTAGCACCCAATAATACGGCTCTGGGCATTCGTAAACCACGCCTCAAATACGAGAAAATGAACATGTGGTTTCCAGACCACGTCTCAGCAGAAACTGCAACATAAAACCCCATATTTAAAGATTCAGATGGATGATTTCATTACATATGGCTATACGTCCAGCCTTGTGTTGGATTAGTGGTTGGGCTAATGATATCTGTTGGTTTCGTGGAGTAGGGTACAGCTTAGTGTGGAGAGTTTCGTTTGGTCTGGGCTGGTTTCTTTAACATCTCAGTGAAGTCTGAAAGCAAAACGCTAGGTTTCTGGCAAGCGTGTGTCCAGCGAGAGTCCCTCGGCTAGACTAATGCAACACAGCCCCACTGCGGCTGAGATACAGTGTGCTTTGAATCAATATCTGATCTGCAGTTGAAGAGTAAGGAAATGACAAACATTTCATTGATGATTCCCAGCACACACTTGAGGACGATACAAAAGTGTTTAACATCACGTCCTACTTCGATTTCAGGGTGTCCGCGGGGTTTTAAAAAGTATTAAAAAGTGATCAATCAAAATTGTCAAATTTAAGGCCATTAAAAGTATTAAATGTAGTCTGAGAGGTATTATTTTTTTAAAAATTAGGTATTATTTTTTTTCAGACTATCAGGTGTCCTATTTTGTGTTTGCGTTAGTCCGTATAAATATGGGCTTTAGCTTATCTGGGCACAATCAAAGATCTTTCATCTCTGTCTATGTTTGATGCTGATGTCATATTCAGTGGCTGGACAATATGACGATATATACTGAGGCTATATAACCCTGATATAAGTGATCTAGACCTACCTATATTGTATTTATAAAGCGTTCACAGGCAAATTTGCTTTAGCCTATGTAGGTCTATATATTGCTTTCATCAATCAGGCAAACATAAATGTCAGGCGACACGATTGCTGGCTGCATGTCAATATCCATGGATCACTGGATCTTTAGTAAGTTGTTAGGAGTCCAACTATATCGAGTCCAACATTTAGTTTAAATTGATCAAATTGTTAGTTTTAGTCGCATTTTTGTTTAATAGTTTCCCCTATTAAATCCAGTCACACAGCAGATCGTTTGCCACTCAGTCAGGTTGAGGGGGGTTGTACTGGCGGGAAAGTGATGTCAATGCATTCCCTCTATTGTTTGGTGTGTAAAACATCAATGTCAACTGGATGGGAGCTAATGCACTTCGGTCGCAAATGCAATCCACTAAACATAAAAATGGAATGCGTGCGCTAAATCTATTCATTTTTGTATGTTATAAATGTCAAAATCTGTGTAATAGAAAGGTCGCTGGTTAACACTTGCAATTCAGTGTCGTGATGGTTTTAAAAAAAATTCTGAAGGTAGTAAAAAAGGTATTAAAAAGTAGTAAATTTAACTTAAGGATTACTGAATATACCCTGGATTTGAAGAGAATGCCACCGTCTTGTGTCAAAATGTCCATTTGCTGAGCTGACCAGTAAAGCATGTTTGAACTTTTTCTGAAGTAAATGTGAAGTGCTAAAGTGTTACAAATTGTTTAGAGCAGAGGTTTTCACACTTAAAGGAGTAGTTCACTTTTTAAAAAAAACTTTTGCTGATAATTTACTCACCCCCATGTCATCCAAGATGTCCATGTCTTTCTTTCTTCAGTCGAAAAGAAATGAAGGTTTTTGATGAAAATATTCCAGGATTTTTCTCCATATAATGGACTTCAATGGGAATCAAATGGTTCAAGGAAAAGACAGTTTCAGTGCAAACGATCGCTCATTTAAAAAAAAAAAAAATTAACAAAGTTTAAGTTTTATAAGCACAAATGCTCGCCTTGCTCTGTTCTGTGATGCGCGTTCGTGACTCTCCTGTTCGAACTCATTCATCATTCATTTTGATGAACGAGTTCGAACAGAAGAACAAAAAGAGGTCACAAGGCGACCATTTTGTGCTTATAAAGTTTGTTATTTATTTTTTAAATGAGCGATCGTTTCACTAGATAAGACCCTTATTCATTGTCTGGAAACGTTTAAAGTCCTTTGAAGCTGCACTGAAACTCTCATTTGGACCTTGAACCGTTTGGTTCCCATTGAAGTCCATTATATGGAGAAAATCCTGGAATGTTTTCATCAAAAACCTTAATTTCTGTTCGACTGAAGAAAGAAAGACATGGGCATCATGAATGACATGGGGGTGAGTAAACTATCAGCAAAAGTTTTGACAGATTTTATTTTTTATTTTTGGGTGAGCTATTCCTTAAAAAATAAAAATCCACTAGATAGTGTGCATGCATCGAAAGTGTCTACAGCCAAAAGAGTATACTTTGAAAAGCTCAACTGTGTGTGAAACTGAGTGGAAAGCGTGCCAATAATCCCTTGAGAGAGTTACTGAAAGTTCTTGGACTTCATGAACTCACTTTGAGCCCACTGTGACACCTCAGTTAGACATCATCCCACTGAGCCTGACTCATGCATTCCCACAGTGAGCAGAACAAGGGTACTGAGCCCCGGTTAACCAGCATGCTTCTTCTGTATTCTGTGGACTGAACACAAAGCACACTGAATCTATAAACCAAACCACTGCTTGCTCTTTAACCCACACGGGGATGCAGGGAGGAAACTGTGGGTGGACGTGAAGCGCAAGTAATGCTGTCAGCTCACATGAGTGATTACCCCAAATCCACTGTCTTAGGACACAACAGCATGGTAATAACACATTTTTTATGTTTTTTAATAATAATAATAATAAATAAGTATCGGAGATTGAGAATCAAAAAAGTCGGATTAAAGTGGTATAGTGGTAAAAAACTATTCTAAATTATGAGAATAACAATATAGTATTACAAGTTAAGTAACAGAAAACCTCAAAATAAGCCTGATTTATACCAAGAGTTTTTTTTTTTTTTTACTTTTTGATGCCAAGGAGCAAGGACAGAAATATGATGATACTCTACAAGGGAGCCTCTTCATTAAATATTAAACCAGAAAATTAAGTGTGATATATTTATACTGTACGTTACTATTTTTAATGTTTTTGAAATAAGTCTCTTATGCTCATCAAGCCTGCATTTATTTGATTAAAAAAATACAGAAAAACACAGTAATACTGTGAAATATTATTCTGTTTTTTTTTATTTAAATATACTTTCAAATATAGTTTATTTGTGTAATGCAAACGTTGTGATGTTTATTTATGTAAAGTCTTCAGTGTTACATGATCCTTCAGAAATCATTCTAACATGCTGATTTTTCTATCAATGTTGGAAACAGTTGTATTTTTTGTAACCGGTGATGAAGCCCTGGACCACAACGTAATAAAAAAATAAAAAATAAAATAAATTTGTATTTTTCGAGATTAAAGTCGAAATATTTCAAGATTAAAGTTGAAAAATTACCATTATAGGACGTTATAAAATATACTGCACCGGAATAGACTTTAGCCTACCGGAAAACATTTTTCAGACTGGATGGAGATATCCATCTTAATGAATGAATGAGGCATTTATTTAGCGCTTTCATATGTCTACTAGGCTTACACTCAAAGCGCTTTAAATTCATATCAGACAATCTATCCACCACTATGGTTATTAAATCCAAATGATTGGATACAGAATGATGCACTTAAAATCCAGAACATATTTACGGTGAAGAGACAGAACGTTTACTGTTATGTTCTCGACCCAGATGTTGCCTATAGACGAGACCTCAGAAACACAGTCACTAGCACCGATGTAGAACTTTGTTGAAAGCATAGATAAAAGTAAAAAAGCTACTATTTTGTGTTGATCCATGGCTCTTCGACTTCATAAGTGCATTTTTTTTACCTCCACACACACACGCGCACGTTCTGAGCCAGTGGACGCGCACTGTTATGAATGCACACACTTCTATGAAAGACTGTATTATCGTAATGTTTCGACTTTAATCTCGAAACGTTTCGACTTTAATCTCGAAACGTTTCGACTTTAATCTCGAAACTTTCCGCTTTAATCTCGAAACATTTTGACTTTAATCTCGAAACATTTTTACTTCAATCTCGAAAATTTTGACTTTAATCTCGAAACTTTTCGACTTTAATCTCGAAACCTTTCGACTTTAATCTCGAAACGTTTCGACTTTAATCTCGAAACCTTTCGACTTAAATCTCGAAACCTTTCGACTTACTTTAATCTCGAAACCTTTCGACTTTAATTTCGAAACGTTTTGACTTCAATCTCAAAACGTTTCTTCTTTAATCTCGAAAAGTTTTGACTTTAATCTCAAAACGTTTCGTCTTTAATCTCGAAACGTTTCGTCTTTAATCTCGAAACGTTTCGTCTTTAATCTCGAAACGTTTCGACTTTAATCTCGAAACGTTTCGACTTTAATCTCGAAACGTTTCGTCTTTAATCTCGAAACGTTTCGACTTTAATCTCGAAACGTTTCGTCTTTAATCTCGAAACGTTTCGACTTTAATCTCGAAACGTTTTGACTTTAATCTCGAAACGTTTCGACTTTAATCTCGAAACGTTTCGTCTTTAATCTCGAAACGTTTCGTCTTTAATTTGCATGTCACATGGCATGTCAAACATCTCAACAGAGATAAGACATATTAAAGAGACCATTTGAAAAAATGGGATCAGAATTCAGCATTTCCTTCTTTCTTTTGCAGAAGCAGAAGCATTCAAATTATCCCTTATTACTTTACTAAAGATTGCTTTCATGAGCTTATGATGCTTTGCTGAAGAAATGGTGTGAAAGGTCACGTCACCCGTCTAATTAAAGTAAAACCGTATAATGTTTATTAATATGTCAGCATGATACTAATGTAAATCTTAATCCAGTGACACTAGATTGCAGTATATAAACAAAGCATGCACATAAGCAGTGGTTTTATTCCATCTGTGCACATTAACCTCACGGTCTCTCCAGATGGGACTCGCTTTGACCTCACAACATACTTTCATTTACCCTGAGAGGGAGGTGATAAGTCACGTGAGGTGAGGAGTCCAGCACACACAGGTCAGTGAGGACTTCTGTCACCAGATGAGCTGCACAGAAACAAATGTGCACTAAATAAGCGTTTCTGCCTGATAGTGCTCTTGAGGTACTAATGAGATTTGGCATGAAGCCTAGACACTGAGGTACCATGTTTGCAGGGGAGAAACTCAATATCCTGAATGAAACAGATGCCATACAGAGGCAGCGGTGTGACTTCAGATCTTTTGGGGAGCCTCAGTGTTTCTGGTGTGATTGTGGGGTGAGCTATCTGAACTGACCCCTAACACTAAGTGTAAAATCTTGGCACATTACTCGTTTCATGGACATGAATGATAACTCAAATCGTGTGGCTTGTTGGGGAGAGATTGCGATCAGATTTACAATTTTAATGGGCAAAAAATCATCATTAGATGTGAGCACTTTAGACTTAGCCTGTAAGCAAACACACGGGTCACATGCATTACCTCTCAGGACACCGGGCAAACTGGAGGTACTATTGCATTAATCAGCTGAGATTTTACTACGCTTTTATACTGATATGGAGATATGTTTGAGATATTGTCTCAAAATGAATCCCATAAAATCAGATTAAGTATTTATTAACATCTTGATATTATTTCTTTTTTATTTCCCCAATGAAGAAAGCCCACAAGGCTTGACTCTCATTGAACTCCCATATGTAGGGAATTACAAACCTGCACACATATACTCAAACGCACATAACTATAGAACTAATTCTTAATGCATGTGAACGGCATCAGCGTTCATCACTGGTTCGCATTTACAGTCTGTTTAGAGAGAATGTTGTAATCCTACACTGTAAAAACAAACCTATAGAATCTACTCAATAAAAGTGAGGTAACAATTTGCACTCATTTTGTTTGGGTAGATTGCATTCTATATTTTTGAGTAAGGAGTACCTGACTTTAACAGCTATGATACACTAAACGAAATTAGGTAAATATTCTACCTAATATTTCTCAATACATTACACAGCTAATTACTTATACAAATTGAGTAATAATTAATCTATTATTAGCAGAAAACAGTTAATCTACTTAATTATTATTAATAATAATAAGTGAATAGAAATAATTAAACTTACTTATTAAGAGATGGTTAAATTTACTTAAAAATGGCCAGACACAGTAATTTAACAGTAACAAATTACTCTTTATTGACCAATTACTATGGATAAAAACATTTCATTTAAAAAATTAAATAAAACATTAATTAAAGGTATAGTTCATCAAAAATAAAAATGATGTACCTTTAATGCACAAAGGTACAAAAAATAACCCATGTACATTTAATTTTAAAAGATACAACAAATCACTAACAACCTCTTTAAAACCTTCTAATTAAAAAATAAACTGGTTTCCATGGGATGAAACAGTCTTTGCCAGTACAACAGCTCATTTCATTAATTACAAGTGACACAACATATCATTAACAACTTCTTAAAACTAATACAAAAACAGACAAAGACAAATCTGTTGACCAACTGGGATTATGAATCACCAAAACTTTTATTATTTGGTTTGTGTGGCCCTCAAGTTCGTCCTCCTGTTAAAAAGAAAAAGAAAAAGCATATCATTTTTTCAAGTTAGTTTAAGCATATTAACAACATGTTGTTCCAAAACAGTTGTCTTTTTTTATTCACGTCATTTATTTCAAGACAAATCAGGGTTTAGACTTTAGATGGAAATATCTTGTAAGGATTGGAATAGATTGTCATGCTGGAACATTCAGGAAATAAATATGTCCACATAGAACAACGGAATAATAGAGTTGCCACCTGATTATATAGGTGAACATTTAGATTTTTTGAACTTGAATTTAATGACTTAAAAAATAATTTGATTGTCTTTGTCGATTGATTTCATAAATCAGATTTACTTATCCTAAACTAGAATGAGTCGAGTAAGATAATTCCCCTTAATGGAATCGATTCCAACCTTTGCATTTTGAACCTTTGGAATCGACTCTCAATTCCCAACGCCTCGGAATCGATTCTTTTTGGAATCGACCCCCATCCCTATCATTCAGAGGCGATGCTTCTTCACCATTGCTTTGAATGAAAAGTGAAGAGAGTCGACTCGAGAGAACTCTCTCTGAACTGCAAGTGCGTGCGGCACACACACACATACGCGTCCAGCTACAATAATCATATTAATTTGAAACAGCAACCCAGAATATTTGTCACAAGCATTGATTAAAACAATGATGACAATAGTCGCATAAAAAAACGACTTAATCTTTTCTCGGCCTTGATCACCTCAGGACATCGTCAACCGTATATCAAATAAAAACGCTGTCGGCGTGAACAAACCCTTATCACACAGCTGCACCTTCGCTAAGCTGTTCACTAGTTTCAGCAATGTGACTAATGGCAGCTAATATTTTAATTATCAGTGTAGACTTTTACTCGCATTTGCCGGTATAAGACCCAGTATAACGTTATCAAAGCTAAATCGACCAGGCTGAAATTCAAACCTGTATGTCAGCTGGCTGTGGCACCGACATAAGCGAGCAAATTACAAATCTTTTGATGAATCTTACCATTAAAAAAGTTAATATTTGGGTTATATGATAACAACATGATAAAAAAAAAAAAAATCTTACCTGGAGCTCAACACTTCGTGGTCCTTCTGAAGACGTTGAATTTGAATTCCGCGATTGCCGCCTGGACGTTGAAGTTGACGCATGCGCAATTTGCAATGACTGAACTAATATATTGGGGTATGTTTTACTCATTTTTTAATGATCCAGATATTACTGTTAATAAATAGGTAGTGTAGTTAGAATGTACCCATTTTTATATATTTTACTTGCTAACTAATATACTTAAGTAAAATATAACTGATTTGCACAGGTTGTATTTAACACCCACCTGCATCATTTTTTACAGTGTAGCAGCCCCTAATTTAATAGCAAATTGTCATTTTGACGGAAGTGAATCAATCAAAACTAAGTTTAGCTGGAAATGAACATTATTCAAGAACCGCTATAAAACCAAAGAAATCTGTTACCTTAAAGGTGCATTGCGCAAGTTTTTGCAGAACGACGCCCCCTCTGGCGACAAGCGAAACTGCCACCAGAGGTGTGCACGCTTATGGACCACACACACACGCACGCTTGCACGAGCTGTTCATAACCGAGCTGTTTCGTTACAGTCATAATGTCTTCAGAGGTAATACAGTTATAAATCTGCAAGTCATTTTAAATATATGAAAGGAAAGGCATTTGAGTAAATTGCACGCTTATTTCCATCTATCTCCATGTTGAACTGTTTTATGTGCTTACTGTATCCACTTATGATTGTATTATTATGGAAACACGTTCATGAACAATATAAGTTATTACTTTGTGTAGGACCCGTTTGAGCCCTAGAGCAGACCGGAGATCTCTCCATTTGTTGAAAGCTTCCCGATGTCGACTCTCGTCTTATTCCGACGCCTGGCACTAGACAAAAGTTTTCTTTTCTTTGTCTTACGTGGAGTTTGCGTTGGGGTTTGGAATGAACTACAAGCCGGTCTCTTTGAATCCATGTCGAAAGTTGACTAAAGTTTTGTCGCTCAAGTTGTCTTCTTTGATACGGAGAATGGCGGCGAATACACACACCTGCCAGACATAGCCAGGTGAACACGTGTGACGTCACGCCCAGTCTCAAAGTCCTTCCCGAATCCCTCTGATTTATTTTACTGTACAGGATTATAGAGGCAGTCACAGTGATCAGAGAAGGGCTCATTCAGCCCATCAGGCGATTGTTTAAGTATGTATGGGTTCGAAAAACGGCTATTTTTAACATGAAATGTTGCGCAATGCACCTTTAAATTAAATGTTTATCTCTGTAAAGCTGCTTTGAAACAATCTACATTGTTAAAAGCACTATATAAATGAGGATTACATGACTTGACGTTCAGTATTCAGACAGGATTCGCGATGCTACTGTGAGTTTAACAGGACATTTCGAGACTCACACCTGTAAATAAATGGGTTTTCAATCCCAAAAACTGACATTGGGATCTTAGCCAAAGTGTAACCCCATGACTTTAACACAGTGGTCTCAAACTCAAGGCCCATATTTTGTGGCCCCCTACACTCTCAGAAAAAAAGGGACAAAAGCCGTCACTAGGGCTGTACCTTTTCAAAAGGGAAAACCTTTGTCCATTTTAGGTACGAATATGTATATTTAGGTGCTAATATGGACATTTAGGTGCTAATATGTATATTTTAGGTGCTAATATGGACATTTTAGGTGCTAATATGGACATTTTGGAGCTAATATGTACATTTTAGGAGCTAATATGGACATTTTAGGTGCTAATATGTACATTTTAGGTGCTAATATGTACATTTTAGGTGCTAATATGGACATTTTGGAGCTAATATGTACATTTTAGGAGCTAATATGGACATTTTAGGTGCTATTATGTACATTTTAGGTGCTAATATGGACATTTTAGGTGCTATTGTGTACATTTTAGGTGCTAATATGGACATTTTAGGTGCTAATATGAACATTTTGGAGCTAATATGTACATTTTAGGAGCTAATATGGACATTTTAGGTGCTATTATGTACATTTTAGGTGCTAATTTGGACATTTTAGGTGCTATTATGTACATTTTAGGTGCTAATATGGACATTTTAGGGGCTAATATGAACATTTTAGGTGCTTTTATGTACATTTTAGGAGCTAATATGGACATTTTAGGTGTTGTTATGAACATTGCAGGTGCTAATATGTACATTTTAGGTACTAATATGGACATTTTAGGTGCTGTTATGTACATTTTTGGTGCTAATGGGGACATTTTAGGTGCTATTTTGTATATTTCAGGTGCTAATATGTACATTTTAGGAGCTAATATGGACATTTTAGGTGCTGTTATGTACATTTCAGGTGCTAGTATGTACATTTTAGGTGCTATTTTGTATATTTCAGGTGCTAATATGTACATTTTAGGTGCTTTTATGTACATTTAGGAGCTAATATGGACATTTTAGGTGCTGTTATGAACATTTCAGGTGCTAATATGGACATTTTAGGTGCTGTTATGTACATTTCAGGTGCTAGTATGTACATTTTAGGTGCTATTTTGTATATTTCAGGTGCTAATATGAACATTTTAGGTGCTTTTATGTACACTTTAGGAGCTAATATGGACATTTTAGGTGCTAATATGTACATTTTAGGAGCTAATATGGACATTTTAGGTGCCGTTATGTACATTTCAGGTGCTAGTATGTACATTTTAGGTGCTATTTTGTATATTTCAGGTGCTAATATGCACATTTTAGGTGCTAAAATGGACATTTAGGTGCTATTATGTATATATTTTAGGTGCTATTATGTACATTTTAGGTACCAATATGCACCCTTTAGGTACTTTTGAAAAGGTACAGCCCCAGTGACAGCTTGTGCACCTTTTTCTCTGAGAGTGTACTTGACATTAAAGTTTAATGTTAGTGCGGCCCGTCGTTGCATGTGCCATTTTTTCTGTAGTCTCGTGACAGCTATACGGTGGGTTTGTTGTCAATAGTTGTCATAGACACCCGCGAAGTACAAACAAGCGCCTACATTTGAAATAACGAAATTGAGCACGCAAAATATATGACCGTGATACGTGCACCACCAATCAGGCCACAAGCTACTGGTGACTCGCGAGTGACGTGTTGGAGACCCCTGCTCTAAAACAATGTGAGAATAATCATTTTGAGCTTGTAATGTGTCCAACAGATTGATAAGAAGGTTTGCTTTGTGCAAAGTCAGTAATTTGACTGAGACACTATACATGTGTAGAAAGAATTCAATAAGACAGGCAGACGTGACGGCAAATATTTGTATTTCAAAAGCTATATTTTTTTTTAAGTATAATAAAAGAAAAGACATTTAATATCATTAAAGGGTTAGCAAACAAAAAACAAACAAAAAACTAACAAAAATAACGACTTTATTCGACTATTCCTTTTCTTCCTTGTTGGCCTGAAACGAGACTTCAAGAGATTTCCACGACGCATTCGCGAGAATTGCGATCTCCTTCAACTACTTCAGTTCAGTTCTCGCGCATGCGTCGTGGAAATCGTATTGAAGTCTCGTTTCAGGCCAACAAGGAAGAAAAGGAATAGTCGAATAAAGTCGTTATTTTTGTTTGTTTTTTCGCACAAAAAGTATTCTCGTCGCTTGATAAACTTATAGTTGAGCCACTGTGGTCACATGGAATATTTAAACATTTTCTTCATTGACTTTCTGGGCCGACAAGTGTCATTCCCTTAGGGGCCAATGTGGTAGTTATACAGCTCTCAAATTTAATCAAAAATATCTTCATTTGTGTTCCGAAGACGAACGAAGGTCTTACGGGGTTGGTACAGCATGGGGGTGAGTAATTAATGACTTAATTTTCATTTTTGGGTGAACTAACCCTTTAATGTGTTGTATAAAGAAAATAAAAAGGACATTGGCAAATATAAGTATCACAAAGATGTGTTATAAGGAAAGACAAAGAAAGTGTGTAAAATGAACTTCAACTGTCAGAAGGACAGCTCTTGAAGAACCAATCATATACAGAAAGGAATGTTCAACTTCAGAGGAACAGTTCAGAAGAAACGTTAATAATAAAGATTGATAAGATTGGTTCAGTTGTGCTCCTTTTTTGGAATCCTTGAATACTATTTTTGTGGAATACTTGATGCGGCCCGGCCTGACCCAGACTCTATCTCCAGCGGTAGCACCCCTGCTTTAACACCAGTCACAAAAAAAGAGAAATATATCTTTAATTATTCGTATTGACGAACAAAATTTATTTTGCTCATTTGCAAACTTAAAAGAACTTGCACAAATGCTTGTTTTGAATGAAAGACAGTAAAGTCATCTGTTTACAGGCAATTTGTCAAAAAAATGTCTTTTGTCAACAGTATATTCATCAATATTGTGGTAACCACACTTTCAATAATGTACAAATGTGATCTTAATATTGTCCTCATCACATAATCATTCACAAACATCAGTGGAGTCACTCCTTGACATTCTCCCAGCGTAATAAATCCATCAGCACTCGAAAACTTATAGAGGCCGTGTTGCGCAACTCAACTCTACAACTTTATAGTGGAGCAGCGAACAGGCCAAACATTCAGCACTTCAACACAAATATGGGAGCGATTAGGAGTTCTTTTGAAAACGACAAGGTAATTAAAACAAGATAGGCCCTGGTTCATCGTAAATCTTGCGTTTCACCACCCACCTTTGCTTCTTTTCTCATGCTGTTCTACAACCAGCACTCACGATAGATGTGAGAGAGCTGAAGCGTAACCAAACTTTTAACTTTCAGACTTTTCAGCTAGAAAAATTAAGAAATAAGACGTCACCCGCTAAACAGGGAGATAAACGTTTCTTCAATGAGCGGAGGTCCATGTGGTTGGCCAATGGTGCCTTAAGGACTTTCTGACCGTTCTTAGCGTCCCGCTGTGGGCGAAACGACACCCTAGCCATTCAAGACGTTCCACTGGTCGCCCCGCGTCAATAAAAACGAGCAAAATCAAACGGAGGACATTGTACGTCACACTGTGAACATCTGCCGACCAGAGCCGACGACTAATTCAGAAGCTGTCTTCAGTCTTCCTGTTTGATACGTGCTATATGATGCGATCTGAACGAGTGGCGTGAAAACGGGGTCTGATGTTTATCCCGGGACAGCTGTGAGAACATGAAAGGATGTAGCTCGTTAAACTTAAATGAAATAACTGAATTGCATTGAATGACAACAGAGGAATCATTTAAGAACTGCTTTGGTCTTAACCAACAAGTAAACTGTTTTGACCAACTGATTTTCGTTCTTTAATATTATGACCACAAGACTTTATTCCTCTAGGGTCATGTTTGATTTGCTTGTGCTAGTTTTATTGCGGTGACTGTGCTGTATAGATGCCACATGTCAGTGTGATTAAAAAGAAACAAATATATATAAATAAAATAGCCAAACTCCCTTTGAAGAACTACTGTACACTACCCATAATCTTCACAAGAGGATCCACCAATCAGAGAAACGGAAATGACCACCACGCCAGCAAACATATAAGTAAACAGCTAAATGACGTTAGTCACTTTCCTACATTTTTAAAACTATAGGTAAGATGTTTTTGAGAAGTCTTTTCTGCTCAACAAGGCTGCAGTTATTTGATAAAGCCATTTTCTATTTTTATTAGGGCTGTCAAACGATTAATCGCGATTAATCGCATCCAAAATAAAAGTTTGTGTTTACATTATATATGTGGGTACACTGTGTATAATTATTTTTATATATATATATATATATATATATATATATATAAATACACACACATGCTTGTATATATTTTCATGTATATACTGTAGATTTATATATAATTTATATTAGTTAACTAATTTTTTTTCCTTAAATATACATGCATGTGTGTATTTATATATAGAAAATAATTATACACAGTGTACCCACATATATTATGTAAACACAAACTTTTATTTTGTATGCGATTAATCGCGTGACAGCCCTAATTTTTATATATAATGAACTGTATTTTTTCCTGAGTTCAAAGCTGAATTTTTTTGCACCATTACTCCAGTCTTCAGTGTCACATGATCCTTCAGAAATCACTCTAATATGATGATCTGATGCTCAAGAAACATTTATGATTATTATCAAAGTTGTTTCATATTTTCTTCATATCCTTGCTGAATAAAAGTATTATCACACCAAATCATAACATACTAAGGAGTTTTAATATCAACAATTCAATTGAAACTAGTAAAAATTTTCATTTTTGATATTTCTGATATCAATATTATTTCAGATATCTAAAATAACTTTCTTACTAGTAACAATCACATTCATGATTTAAGAAATGAACATTGTTCCTAGAAGCAATTGACTTTATGCCCAGCTGCACTACTTCCTGAACTTCAGCCAGCTCATTTGTTTCCTGTCTGCCATTATTGGACAAATTGATTGATTCAGGTGTGCCTGACCACAGTAGTCACGGCAACAATAATCAGACACACCTGAATTAATCAAGCTTGGCCAATAATGGCGGACAGGAAACAAAGGAGCTGGCTTAAGTTCAGGAAGTAGTGCAGCTGGGCATAAAGTCAATTGAATTGTTGATATCAAAAATAGACATTTCAACTAGTGAAACAGTAACCATTGATATCAGGAATTCACATTTGTATTAGTAAAAATGTAATTATTGATATCAAAAATGATATTTCTACTAGTAAAAACTTGATTCTTGATATCAACAATTGATTTTGAATGGCAGCCTATGGTGACATTTCACTAGTGAAAATACAATTACAGATATCAGCAATTAAATTGTTGATATCAAGAATTCATATCCTGGAAATGAATAAAAGTTAAAACGGCTTGCCATAGGAAACGACCTTCCGACATGTCAACTCATATCAGTTAACCCTAATATTATTATTAAAGGGTAACTAAACCCCTGGTCAGAGCCTGACTCCACCCACTGGCAATATTTGAAAAATGCTGAAAAAGTGGGAGATAGAGGGGATGAAATAGATGCTAAAACACTCTATCCTGATCGTTTTCAATACTCGCAATTCCAATTCCTGACTCCCTACCGTGGTTTTGACAAAATAAGCTGGTTTTTACACCGCCGCTTGGAGCGTGGTGAGCTGAAACCTGCGTACGTCATGAAGTGCGGAACATCCAATAGGAAAAATTCAACTGCAGTAGCCACCGTTCAACCTGAAGAGGGCAGCACTAAGACGTTTTTACACCATATATTGTAGAAATAAAACACTTTAAACAAATGTCAAAAAAAGTTACTCGAATCAATGACTGGTTTTAATAAAGATCCATTCTTACAGATCATTAACTAAAAAAAGTTGGTTTAGGGTTTAGTTACTCTTTAAAAATATATATAAATATATTGCTGTCAAACGATTAATCGTGATTAATCGCATCCAAAATAAAAGTTTGTGTTTACATAATATATATGGGTGCACTGTGTATAATTATTTTATATATGTAAATACACACACATGCTTGTATATATTTAAGAAATTTTTCATGTGTATACTGTATATAGATTTATATAGAATTTATATTAAATATATATTCTTTATATATATATATATATATATAATATACTATTTATATATAAAGAATATATATTTAATATAAATTCTATATAAATCTATATACAGTATACAGTCAAACGATTAATCGCGATTAATCGCATCCAAAATAAAAGTTTGTGTGTACATAATATATGTGGGTGCACTGTGTATAATTATTTTGTATATATAAATATATAATATGTTATTTATATATACAAAATAATTATACACAGTGCACCCACATATATTATGTACACACAAACTTTTATTTTGGATGCGATTAATCGCGATTAATCGTTTGACTGCCCTAATATGAATATTTCTTTTTATGTGTATGAGATGTGTGATCACTCTGACGGCATAATCTCATACGAGAATACGTGATGATGTTTTTATTAAACTAAATATAGAAGGAGTAAAAAAACAAATAAATTGGGTTACTTGTTCATGTACCAGCAGCAATATTTCTAAATAATCCACTTCACGGACACTGAGAGTGTGAATATAATATTTTCTTTGCTTCCATAGATTGCTGGCCTACTACGAGACGTGTGAGTTTCCTGACTTGACAGCTCTTGTTTCACTCCGTATGCATGTAGCCACCCTCATGTGCTTTAAAACTGAGCCGACTGCCATCTCAAATGAGGCTAATACTAACAACAACAATCACCACATGAGTACAAGCACCTCCAGAAAATAATTACACATTAAGCAGTTTATTTGTATTAATCACTTGGGTAAACAAACAGAAAAATCAACATTGTTAAATAAACTGAGTCTGTTTTCCTCCATAAGAGTGGATGAAGACGTGGCACAGCGAACACAATCAATACCAGAGATGTCGTCATCCGACAAAAATTCAATCAAATTATCAACAACAACAAAAAAATCCTCCCCAAGAATAATTGTCAAAAACAAACAGCGGTTTGTATGTTTGTGTGCACTGGTCAAACGTATGCACCGGTCAAACAAATGTTTGCATGCACTGGTCAGTCTTTTCTAAAACATCGTTACTCACAGCAGAGGAGTGCTGGACCGACACACAGGCATAACATTGTGGCTTCGTTGCCATGTATTGACTCATCAGAGCAAACAAATGATAACGATAAATAAGCAAAAAGGGCCTAAGATCAAAATTGTCTTTTTTACTTGAAAATTAAATTAAAGAGGCAATTTCATGCCCTTGTACGTCTTGATTTTGTTTTTGGGGTTCTCATGCTTGAATGATAAAAAAAAAAACACACAATTTAGACGGTACTGGTTTTCCGAAGACAGTTTGAGTTACAAGTCTTCTCACCCGACGTCTGTGAGTTCATGATTCGAGCAGGACCAACATCTCTGTGTTTTATTACAGAAGAGGTAGTGTGTGTTTTCAGTGGGCGTTACATATATATAGTATATGCTTTTACTTGAGTTATTGATTTTAAATAGACTTCAAATGAATTAACAGAAGTGTCTGTTTATAATAAGCCCACATAAGTGAGCAGAGACTTAATGTACCTTAAGCCTAGTTTACACTACATGATTTTAAGCCTGATTTAAGCCCGATTTGCAAATCGCGGGGGATTAGCGGGCGATGAACGCTCTCCAATCTGTTAGTGAAAGAGCCAACAACGAATCAAAGACGCTCACCGAGCCCAGGATAAACATCTAGCATATCTACAGCTATCACCGGACTCAACACGTGATGTCATGAGCTACAGCCAATCAGAGCAAGGCATGGGTTGAGGTCAGTATTCGTCGCTGGGTATTGGCGCACGTGCTGTTTCGCGTCATTTCTGGTTCGTTTTATCGTGTGATTTTTCGTGACAAAACGTGGTTTGTAGACAAGATCAAATCGTTGGGTGACAGAGTTGTTGACAGGGTTGTCAACAAACGTTGGCGCGTGTGAACGTCATGGTAACGTACAACACAAAGTACCTCACGCAGGAAACACAACATAACGCGTAAATGTGCATAACTAACGTAAATGAAGAAAGCTAGTATGCATACGCCACGAAGTGTTGGCGAAATAACACACCAACGGAATGGAGGGAATAATATGGATTTTTTTTCCAGAAAATGTTTTGCACAAAATAAATTCAAGTACTTTTAAGGCCATTTATCTATATATGTCTATTTTCAAAGACTTTCCAGGGCCTTAATTTTATTTTTTCAGATTCACAAACTTTCAAGGATTTCAAGGACCCGTGGGAACCCTGTGTTGACAACTGGTGTAGTGCGTTACCTCCTGTTGCGGATCAATCACGTGTGTGTCGTGTGGTGTGAACAGCTCAACAACTCCTGATTTCACAGACAGCAATTCATGTGAACCGCACAGTTCAGCCCAACGTTTTAAAATCGTGTAGTGTTTACTAGGGCAGGGTATTGAGACAAATTTCACAATTCGATTCGATTTCGATTCACAAGCTTGCAATTCGATTCGATTACGATTCGATTCGATTCAATATCGATTATTTTGGATATCAGTTACAATAAATGGCAATTTTTCTCAAGGGAATCAAATCTCTTAAATGCTGTAAACAGTCTAGTTGTAGCCTACTAGGCGTCATTACCCTAATATGAAGGTAATAATTAACTGTTTTGTAGCTATACAAACACTTAAATTACACTTTTATTTATTTTTATAATAAGAAGATTATATGAAATATAAACATTTAAATGGTGGCTGTCATAAAAACTTGCCAGATTTATTCAAATATGCATTAAATATTGAAGAACACTAACGAGTGTGGACTAACGAGTTTATGTGGGTTTTCTGAGGTAAATATGACGATACATGACATTGATTACAAGCTGTTTAATTGACGTCTTTCCTCGGTTGAAACGCAGATTGAGCGAATCAATGTGACATGATAGGGATTTCGATAAGTTGTACTCGATCTTTTAACACACTTTCAGATGCTCGTTCATGTTTATTTCGCACTGTGACTGGTATTATTAAGCAGGAAGAGAGATCAGCGCTGCTGCTTCTCTTGAGCGATCTCACGCCACAGCGCCAAAACGGCAAAACGCTATTTATGTTTTTGAGTTTCTAAAGAAAATGGACGTAATTTGAAAATTGAGACTTTGTGTCATATCAATAGTAACAAAGGACAAAGATTATTGCGATTTGTTGGATGCGCGCAGCCGCGATACAATGTCTCATTCATAAAATGAAACAGGATGACTAATCGATTCTTGAGATTTAAGAATCGATATCGGTTTGTAAAAATGAGAATTGATTAATATCGAGAAATCGATATTTATTACCCAGCCCTAGTGTTTACCCGACACATGTTAAAACTGATATTAAAATAACTAGTATTCTTCGCCATTACTGCGATTTAGCTTTATTTATTAATTTTATAATGAAATGTTTTCTTCAAATACCATCCCTGTTGAAATGAAATGAAAGCATGCAGAAGATTGTTGTGCAAACGGTAGCTCATCTAGGTCAAAAAACACGAGGAGAAGCGTTAGTATAATACGATATCGGCAATTAGGGCAATCGGTGGGATTCGTTTGAGTTAGCCAAAACGCAGTAGTTAATTTGCCCTGGAATTTTAACTGAGGTTGTGTGAGAAAAACATAGACTTCGAAAGTACGAAGTTAAAATACGTCTGAAACACAAATATCTCTAATGTCCCGCTGGAAAAACGAATCCGTCCGAGTAGGGCTATTGTTGCAGCTCCTCTCTTCCCAGTCGGTCAGTAACTCTCTGTTTAGTTCCCGTCTCTATAGGCGCTTTTCCACTGCATAGTACGGTACGGTTCGGCCCAGTACGCTTCGACTCGGCGCGGAACATTTCGGATCGCTTTGCGTTTCCACTGCAGTAGTACCCCTTCAAAGTGTGTGGGACTGATCGTTATTTGCGCGCGCCTCTACTGCCATGACATCATCTTAAAAGCGGCACAATTTCAAACCCACAACACAGGAACAATGGAGACTATCGAGGGGATGGTGTTCCTGATTCTCGGTATGTGGTTGTTTTTAACTGCTAGATGGAAAAATGTGTTTAAAATGAGGCTGATGGCAGCAAAACAAAATACTGCTAAAAAAGTGTCTCGTGTCTCGTGTCGCAAATCCAATGACGCTAGTAGTGACGCTGGTAGTGACGATTCTGTCTGACCAATCAGTGATCTGCAGTGTTTCACGTCACATTTTAGTACCGGTACGGTACGCTTGGAACCTCAACAGACCAGGTACCATTTAAAGCGACCCGAAGTGAACCGTACTGTACCGTACCATGCAGTGGAAAAGCACCACAAGTGAGCCGTACCGAACCGAACCGTACCGTACTATGCAGTGGAAAAGCGCCATATGAAGCCCCTCTTTTTGAAGAGCACACTGTGCTCTGATTGGTTGGCTGCACAAGTATGTTGTGATTGGTGAAGCGTTTCAAGCCTGTTTGGGAAATGTCCCGCCCCTTACCAGAACTGTGGTTTCAACACACTACTAACTAACTCAACTTTATTTCGTGTTCCTTCATTTTGCATATGCCTTGGTCTGGAATTATTTAAATAAGAATATTGTGACGTGTTCAAAACTCAAGACTACAATGGAGGTGTTTGAGGGAGTTTCAGGAAACAGTGCCTAATAATAATATTAACTCCCTTTGGAGTGACTTTGTGTTTTGTAACTTTCTAATGGTGCGTTCACACCGGACGCAAATAGCGTGTCAGGCGCGAACGATTTCAATGTTAAGTCAATGCAAAGACGTGTTACATGCGTAAAGATTCCTGCGGCGCAAATGAGGCGTGGAGCGCTGCGCGGAAGACGCTCAATAAGCCTCATTCGCCCTTCAAGTTCGCGAATTGAGCGTCTGGCGCGTTAAGCGCGAATGATTTAGTTAGTGCCATTTGTGCATTCACGCGTTTGACGCGAATTCGCGTCTGTCGCCCAGATTAGATGACAGCTAGATTAGGTGGATGAGGATGATCCTCGCTCCGATGCAGAGGTCATCAAACTGGACGCTGGACAGGCGGAAGTAACGCTGACAAGCGGCCGTCATCCAGGCGCAGCTCCTGGAGTGAGCAAATGGTGAAACTCGCCAAACGGTTCACCTCCGAAGGGTCCGGTGGACAAAAAAATGGGCCACGATGATCCCCAAGTCGCTGTTCTAGCTCTCCAGAGCGAATACAGTGCGGTGAATCTCTCGATGAATGCTCGATCAACAAAAACAAAGATGGCCGCCAACGGGTTTTGGTTTTTTGACGCGCGAGACGTGCGTAAATTTTAGGGGTGTGCAAAAAAATCGATTCACATTTGAATCGCGATTCAATCTTTACCGATTCAGAATCGATTCATAGAATTCCAAAAATATATTCATAGGCTAAATTTTTTAATGGCGTGCAATCAGTGTTTCTATGGTTTCGAGGCTGCGAGGGCCGGTCTGATAAATAGTTATGTTCTTGCCGCCCGCTGGTCAAACTGTGCAGCCACTCTGCTCAACCCGTAAATAAATGCATCGATCCGCAGATCTTATGTTTGAGTTCTGTAGATCTTTTGCCAAGCGTGTCAGAGGTTACGGGTTCTAAACCGCACTCGTATAGTTTTTTCTCTCTCTCATCAAAACCGAATATGTTCATCACGTTTGTGTGCATTTCATTTTGTGATTTCACCGGAGTCTCCACAACGGCGATAGATTGAAGCGCGCGTCAGAGAGAAGACTGCGCGAGCCACAGAGAACACTGTACCCATGACACTGATTGCAGCGGACACAAGCGCTCAGCTTGATTTCAAAAACAACAGGTCTCTTATTTATAAGCGACCTAAATGAATGCTCTGCTAGTTAACTGGAGAAACCCGCAAATTACTCGCCTATGAACGACTTCACTGGATCTAAACAAATCAATCTAACCATAGATGTTACCAGTTAGCGGTGGCTTTTTTAAATCTATTTAAAATATTTTCGCAAGGGTTCTATGAAATTAGTATATATTTTTAGGAAGTTCAATGTGCCCAGTCGAATTCACATTTCAACAGTCAACCTGGTAGCTGAAGTAGGCCTACTCCTTAACCACATTTAGCATAATTGTTTGTTTGATCTGACTATAGCACTTTAAAGCTAAATGTAAAAGCTTTTTATTTAAGTTTTATTTTAAACTTGAATTAAATGTATTTAAAAGCTGGACAAAGCTTGGCACTTCGCACTTTTTAGTCGCAAAAGTTTTTATTTTTGTATGAAGACATATAAAGTAATATCAAACTTTTCTTTTAAATTATGTCTACTGCAATCAATCACATAGGAAAAAGTAAACTACATTTATGTAGACCTGCGAATCGTTTTTTGAATCGAGAATCGTTTTTGAATCGAAAATCGATTTTGAATCGAATCTCGAGACAAAAAAATCGGTATCGAATCGAATCGTGACATTTTCTGAATCGTGCACCCCTAGTACATTTCGCTTCAAACTTTTTATTTTACTCGCATCAGTTTCGCTCTTGACACGCGAATTAACACAAAGTGGTCAAGCGTCAAACTAGGCGCGCCAGTCACGAATTTGACGTGCTATTCACGCCCGGTGTGAACGCACAGTTAACCTTTTTTCATGTTCAAAAAGCAACATTATATAATAAAGAAAGCTGAAAAGGTAAAAAAAAAAAGCACAATAGGTGCTCTTTGAATTAAATTTAAAATTAGATGACTCCAGGGGCGTCACTAGGATTTTCATTTTAGGGAGGCTAAGTCCCCAATTAAGAAAAAAACACTTTAGTTTAGGATCTAATGCTCACTATTAAGCATTTTCATTAGCATGCAGAGGCAGGGTTTAAAAGTCACTGTGGTTCTGAATGTGAGGTAGGTTAGTTAGGAGGGTTCAGGGTTTCCAAAAAGAAAATTTTAATTCCTCTGATCTACATATGTGTATTTTAAGATGTTTTGAAGTCCAAAAAAACATGTCAGTTCACAGCTGATTATGTCTCTCTCCTCATCAGCATCACCCTCTTTTTCACTTTGTTTTTATCTTGCCCTGTCTCTTCCCCTCCTAAAGCTGAGCTTTGACTGATATAGGCTTTTCATTTTTTATCTCTCAGTGAAGAAAGTAAACATAGGGTCAACTGATTCAATTTTTTTCAGACGTGTTTATTTACTGAAAGCTACTAAAGCTAGGTAATTAAGTTTATTAAATGCATTCACTTTCGAAGTCTGAATATGTATAGGCTACACATTCAGTATTGATCTTATGACTAATACAGGGCCGTAGACAGGGCTTTATAATCAAAGAGGTCCTAAATTTGAGGTTGGTAGGGGCTTCAAATTTTTTATTTCTCTGATATGTGCATTTCAAGACATTTAAAGACCAAAAAAGTTTATGAAATCGCTATAAAACTATGTCAGTAGACTATTTGCTCTCTCCATCACTCTTTCTTTTTTCCTCAGTCTCTTCACCCCTTTCTCTTCCCCTCCAAAGGCTGAGCTTTTTTAATGTACCAAAGGCTACAATTTGTATTATATTCTCAATATGTATACATTCATTATTACTCTTGTGCCTAAAATGATGAAAACAGCTTTGTTAATGTTTCTTGTCCCCTCACAATAACAGTAAACTAATTATTACATTACACGTGTCACGTTACATAGGCCTATGTTCAGCTCAAAATGGCGAAATTAGACAAAACTGGTAAACCGGTATATTAGTTTGCCTGAGTATTTTTTGTCATTCGTTTAACATTTATGACCTAAAAAATGTCAAATATGAAATTTAAAAAGTTTAGCTACTTACATAGGCTGCATCTTATCTCGAGTCTTATCACTGTTAAAATTTGTGAACATAAAGCCCGCCTACTTTGATTTGATTGGTCATCTCAAATATTCTGACATTGATGAGCAGTGACAGACCAATGAGGCTCATATGAACATACACACACACTGTCCTCTTCATTGAAGATGAAGAACGCGCTGAATCTGATTATAACAAGACTGAAGCGCCACTAAAAAGGGCCTAGGGAGCGACGCCCCGAATGACTCCATTTTTAATCTTTCAACATTTGCCATTGAGATATCATAGGCAGCAAAGATTCCTACACATAGCCGTCAACCCTCCCGTTTTTTCCGGGTTTCTCACGTATTTTAGCTCTTTTCCCGCTGTCTTCCCGTTTGAGTATTTTCCCGTAAAATATACCGTATTTTTACTCTCTGATTGTGTGAGACGTACGGGCTCGGACAGATTCGGCTTGAAGTCGTTTATCCTCGGATGCGGTGCCGCGCGCGCTGACCGGAGACACACTGGCTGCGTGGCGTGTCCGTTTTTATTGCACGCTGCCTGCGTGACACGCGCGTCTCCAGAAAACGCGTGCATGCTAGAAATAGAACTGACGCCTATTTTTCACGCGACAGGCAAGCGTGTTTCTTTGCCTGGAATTTCTTTGCGTTTCCAGGCAAAAATAAAATAAAATAAAATAGGAAACGATGTTTAGGCTAGCTGAATGTAATTTTGTACTCGAATACATATTAATACATTACATTTTGATGTTTGAAAGTCTAGGTTTTTACATAAATTCAGATATCAATGTAATTTACACAAAAAATAATTATTATAAATAGATTTTCAAATATATGAATAAAATATATTTTCTTTTTTTCCATTTGTTTCTTAAGCTTTTAACAATGTGATTACATGAAGAAGAAAAAAAAACGTTCTGGGCCTATAGGAGGATATAAAGATAGTGTGTCTTTTGAGTGATGGTCCACCATCAGGCTAAATAGGCTCTTTAAAGCTACACAAAATGTGTAAATGTAATTAAAATAAACAGACAGCCCACTTCCCTATTTTGCGGATTTTGGAAGATGTGTGATAGGCTAAATGTTGAAATTGTTGTCCAAATGCTAGAGCAACACACGCTAATCCAAATGTAGATTTTTTTCCCTTTAAATGACACTGTCTCTTTCTCTCTCACACATAGGCTAGATGAACACCTTAGACTTTTAAGGATTGTGCTTTATTTTTAAAGTTTGTGGGTGAGAATTGTGCAAAAAAAAAAAATCCCTTATTTTGGGGATGGATTCCGGGAAAACTCCCTTATTTTCAATGTTCAATGTTGACAGCTATGTTCCTACAAAGCATTAAAACTTTAAGTTTATGTTGTAAATGGGAGTATATGTGGAAATATTTAAAGGTACCTGATATGGGACAATGCTCCCATGGGCAGTTCCCCATCGCCTGGCCTCTAAACCAGCGTTGAGGTAGTTGGCAGCGATGTGAGTCAGACACGCAACCTGTAGACATATTGAAGGAGACAAAAGAAAATAAAGTTTTAAATCCTGAGAGCGGTCCGTAAGCTCATTATAGCCTGCTGTTCTGAGTGTTTTGATCTGTTTTCGTGACGCAGCAGTTCACGTAGCTGTGCCATAAAACGTCCCTGGAATCCACTGTTTGTTATTCTGGAAAACTAACCAACAAAAACTTTAAGAGATGGACTGATCAAACAAACATTTAAAAAAAAAATCATTTATCATTTCAGATTCAGCAATCATCTCCTTTGCAACGTTTGAATAAAGCCGTTAACAAAAAAGGTGTTGGCTTTTTTACGACGCCCAGGTGACATCAGATCAGAAGCAATGCAGCTGAGACAATATTTTGCGACGTATAACAATGTACTGAGAGGACGCTGAGAATGTGAAGGGAGGTGGAGTATTTTGTCAGATCAAAGCACGTCGGTGATGATTTAACGGTCTCTGGACACGATGGTTGTGCGGCTCCAGACCGGCCGGACTGTCCTGCCGTACACCTTCAGTTCGACACATTTATCACTTCCAGCCAGTTTATTTCCATGACGTCTTGCACTGAGGCGTCTGTTTACCAAAACATTGGTTTCAGTGTTTAAACTGCAGGAAGCGATCTCATTTTTGTCCATGTGCAAGCATATAAAAATCATTTATTAGGTCAACACTAAATCACATCGGTGGCATTTCTTAAATCAGGTAATGCAATGCTGTGAATGTTTAGCTTGGGGAAGTTTTGATATGTTAATAAAACAGATATACTGTAAAGATCTAGAAGTAAGCTCATTTATTAGGTCTTGGACTGAACCAGAGACATGTGCAATGCGTACTTTACTTGAAGGGGTGTGCATAAGACTGACATGACACCTTCATAATCATGACATGACGTATGTTATGTTTAATGCATGTTTGTGACAACTGTCATTAAGTGTCATTCGCTCAGTTATGACATTTTTAATGCAAATATGACATTGTTTGAGATGTCTTTGTTATGACACCTTGACCTAAACCAATACATCATAACCTGTCAGTGTCTTTGTTATGACAACTTGACTTTACTAAGACAACACAACCTGTCATATACATGACATAGCAGATTAATGATCAAACTTAAGAAAGCACCTAGCTTTATTGGTTAACATTACATTAAACTGTCAGGTGGTTGGTTTTGACATTGGCTGTCATGAAGACATTATAACATTTTAATGACAAATTCAATTAAAGCTGCAAGCAGCATTTAGCGGGGTTCAAGCAGTTTAGGCCTTTAAGGCCTTTAAGCACAAAAGCATCAAAAGACATTAAGTTTTAAGATTCAATAATGGCAATTTACTATAGGGTATATATTGTTTTTAACATTTTTAACAGTTATAGCGCCACCTATAGTCCGATCTCCATGAAACTTTGCATGCTTGTTGAATAAGTTATGACACATGTGCTCATCAATTTTTGTGAAGTTCTGACTTTTCCTTTAGGATTTATAGGCTTTTGGGTGCATTTTGTCATGCCCCCTTTTGTAAATGACCCTGTTATAGCAAAACAAAAGACAAAGTTCAACTTTTTTTGATAATTATTGATCTAGAGAGTCCAAAGAATTGTCCTAGACTGGTCTGGTTCCGATAGTTGAGGACATGAAAAATATACAAATTAGAATTGAGTAATAATTAAATCAAATTATTCCTTAAAAGTTAACCATTTTAAATGAGTAAAGTTTACACCAAAACAAATTTATAAAAAAATATCTCACTAGATTAATTAAGAACTATTTAGTTGACAACACTGAAGACACCTGACGTTAACGAGCAGAATCACTGAAGGAGAAAACCGTCATTTTAAAACAAACCTAAAACAAACACCAATCACCATAACGGTCACTTAAATTTATGTTTGTTTGTTTTTTTGGTTGTTGTTGTTGTAAGTTTTACTCATTTTAAATGGTTAACTTTCAACGAATTAATTTGATTAATTGTTACTCAATTCTAATTTGTTACATTTAATTAATAATATAGCTTGTAATCTGTTGCCACAATTTGTTTGATTAGATAAAGCATATTCGTTTTTACAGTGCATGGCCTCATGACAGCCAATGTCAAAGCCAACCACATGACAGTTTAACTTAAATTTATGTCAAGTTGTCGTGACGAAGACACTGGCAGGTTATGATGTATTGGTTTATGTCAAGATGTCATAACAAAAACATCTTAATGTCATATTTGCATTCAAAATGTCATAACTGAGCGAATGACACTTAATGACAGTTGTCATAAACGTGCATAAACCCTACTTCATATTCAAGACATATGTCATGTCATGGTTATGAAGGTGTCGTGTCAGTTTTATGCACACCCCTTCAAGTAAAGTGTTACCAAAACTTGTCTTTAAAAATCAGGT
Source organism: Pimephales promelas (assembly GCF_016745375.1). The sequence continues at coordinate 342,684 of NW_024121141.1, forward strand.
GTTTTCTTGAGAAATAATTGTCATTATTGAGAATATATGCAATTATACCATGCACATAGACCCTTCATTAGTGCCACAGCCCCACTGAAGCAGGGTTGAGTCTGGTCAGTCTGGATTGGAGACCTGGGAAACCCAGTGTTATCTGTCTGGGTCCTAACGCCCCAGTATAGTGATGGGGACGCTACACCTTCAGAAGAGGCGGTAAACTGAGGTCCTGACTCTATGTGCTCATTAAAAAACCCACTGGCACATCTTCTAACACCAGAATATGACCCTGTAAGGACTCTTGTCTTGTAATAGTACCACAAAGTAGAACTAAAAGATTCAGTGATGCCGCTTTTAGCTGCTATGCTAACGAAGACAGCTGAAAATATATATAGTTTTAAATCTAAATTAAAAACATACTACTTTAGTCTCATCTGCCTGTATAATGCTTTTTATATTTTTTCTTTGTTTTTACTTATTTTATGCCTTAGTTAATTCTTATAAACTAATTTTACTGGTCTACTATCTATTGTTTGTGAATCACTTTGAACTGCATTGATTTGTTTGGAAAAAGTCCTAAATAAATAAAATTCGCTCGCTTGCTTGTAAAGAGTAGGGGTGTAACCTCGTGTCGTAGCCAAATTTCCTCCATTGGCCCTTATAAATGGCCTAAATAATCCCTCATCACGCTCCGTGTGTGTGGCGAGTGCACTGACGCCGGTGTGTGTGGCTGTTGTCGCATTATCCGAGCGGATGCTCAGGAGAGATCCCTCATTTTAATGTAAAGTCCTTGCTTCCGCCCGCCCCTTCGTGCACCACAACCTTTTATTTTGTTGTGGCTTCAACAAATAATAATAAAAGAAAAAAAATTCAACATAAACAATCAAACATAAGCTATGTCAACTCCAAGTATATACTAGATAAATGAACACTGTTTTTTTTTGCTCATTGTTATACGGTTTTCAAATAACATGAATTCCCATTTTATTTCCCCCTTTTTTTAAATTCTCTGTTTTGACAGCACTTTACAAGGTGGCTACGCAGTGTTATTTGTCATTTAACACGTTATTTATAGTATTTATTCACATATTAACATTCATTTATTAATATTTAATCATATTTTTAATCATGAGCTTTTATTTTTATGTTCTTAGTTTTTATTTGTAAAGTTTTAGTAATCAACACAGTTTGTCATTTTATTAGCTATTAGTTATTTTTTTATTTAAATTTGAAGTTTCGTAATTTTAGTACGTCAGCCTAAAGTTATTTTCAAGTCATTTTGTATTTATTTCAGCTTTATTTTTGTGAAAACAATTGTAAGTATTAGTTTTAGTTCACACTAACAACACTCCCAATGGCTTTATTATTGAATATGTATGTGCATAAATTAATTTTATGTATAAATTCAGCTGCTCTTTTGACAATTTTGACCATTTTGGTTTATTTCTTCCTCATTCAAGCAAATAGTGAACCGACTTGCGTTACAGGGACTGAACTTATGTTATTTCCCAGCAAACGTCTGCTGCCCTACAAACTTAACAACAACAACTCTATTCAACACTTCTACGCAACAGAGAGATAGAGCCAAGTACATACATGGATGAGTTGGTTTAATATCAAAGGCAAAAAAGCCAAGTAGCATGTTGTTACACTCATAGCACCTCGTGTGAAGTATTCACCACAGATCTTTAATTTAACCTGCTATAAACATTTACAGGGTAGCAAGAGGTCGCTAAATATCACTGTTCTCCAAATCTGCCACACACATGTTCTTCTAGCCATATATTTTCCAATTAAAACACAATATAATGAACTAAAGCGCATCTCGGTCTCCTCTCCTGGGCTCGGATCTTGTTCTTGGCACAGCATCTGAGAAAATGTGAAAACTTTTCAAGCTGTTTCACTCAAAACAAAAATCGCCGATACTTCTGTCACCTTACTCTACACAGGCACTGTTTCATAAGATAAGAAAGTGCGTATTAATTCAATGTTATTAGTTCTAAAGCGTCTGTTTCACATTTCTGTCTTCACGTTGGCAATTGGACTTTTCAACAAACAACTGTTTATTTTCCGATTGACAGCCGAACTTATTAAGGACGGCAAAAAAACGAAAAAGTGGTGTTGATTGATGTATTTGTTTTCAATCAGTTGCAAACACAAATCACACTAATGCGATCCAGAAGGAAAAGTCTGAATGTGCACATTTCCCTGCTGCAGATTATGTGAAAATGATGCCGTATCGCATCTGCTGAGAGTACGACGTGTGCAATCAGCTTACTTATTGCATTAGGCCAAAGGAGCGGAGAAACAAACAGATTAAAACAAAAAACAAGGACGGAGAACCACGAGTTGGGCAGCTCTTTCCAAGTGTAAGTTGTTGCTCATGGTTATTAGTGAAACATACAGGTCAAAGGTCAATGCCAATATGGCAGCCGTACTGTAGTGTAAGAATAGGTATTGACCAATTCATTTAATTCACAAGCTTGCTATTTGATTCATTCGTTTACTAGAGTTTTATTGACGTTTTTCCGCAGTTGAAACACTCTTTGAATGATTCCCACAGTACAGATCCCAGTTCCAGTTGTTTTTTTCTCCAGTAAATCTGGGACGAATATCCCTGGATGAGACGAAGTCCTGCTTTGAGTAACAGTACTGGGTCACAGATCACTGCTGTTACTGCGCCATAAAGAGGCCATCGTCGTTTTACATTGGATCTAACATTTATTCATTTAGCTGACGCTTTTATCCAAAGCGACTTCCAATTGCTATATATGTCAGAGGTCGCGCGCCTCTGGAGAAACTAGGGGTTAAGTGTCTTGCTCAGGGACACATTGGTGTCTCGCAGTGGAATTCGAACCAGGGTCTCTCACACCAAAGGCATGTGTCTTATCCACTGCGCCATCACCACCCTCTATCTACAAGTAAGGACGAATATCTCCTGGGTCACATTGTGTTAAAGGGTTAGTTCACCCAAAAATGCCAATTCTGTCAGTATTTACTCACCCTCATGTTGTTCCAACCCCGTAAGACCTTCGTTCATCTTCGGAACACAAATTAAGATATTTAAGATATTAAGATCGCTCCTGCATACAGTCCATAGGCTTCTTGAGGGACTGGCTCTTGCTGTCCCCGAAAAGTCATTAAAGACATCGTTAAAATAGTCCAAGTGACTACAGGGGCTCAATCTTAAGTTTATCAAACGACGAGAACACTTTTTGTGCGCAAAAAAACAACAAAAATAACGACTTTATTTCAACTATTCACTTCCTTCTCCATGAGCCTGTAAGTCAGTTAACGTAGTGTGATTGCGTAGAGCTACGTCACACGTAGGCTCACTATTGGCCGACGCTGGTCATGTGTGTGTGATGCGTGTGACGTACAATAACAGAAGCTTACGCTATTAAACTAGTAACCTGACTCGCGCAGAGGGAGAAATAAACGAATAGTTGAAATAAAGTCGTAATTTTTGTTGTTTTTTTGCGCACAAAAGTATTCTCGTCGTTTGATAAACTTAAGATTGAGCCTCTGTAGTCACTTGGACTATTTTAACGATGTCTTTTATGACTTTTCGAGGACAGCAAGAGCCAGTCCCTCAAGAAGCCTATGGACTGTATGCAGGAGCGATCTTAATATCTTAAATATCTTAATTTGTGTTCCGAAGATGAACGAAGGTCTTACGGGGTTGGAAACATGAGGGTGAGTAAATACTGACAGAATTTTCATTTTTGGGTGAACTAACCCTTTAAGACACTGGGCCATTGGTTATTCCCGCTGAAAGTCTGAAGTTGTATATTTAATTCGCATAATGATGCCGTGAGATAAATAAACACTGGAATATCGTTCACTATTCCAGGTGGCGATCGACCATACACTGTAAAAAACAATATTGTTGGTTTAACTGAAAAAATGAAGTAACCTGGTTGCCTTAAAACTTTAAGTTCAATGAAAGGAGATTGATTTAATAATCTGAAACTCAAAATATTATGTTAGGATTTACAAAGAGCTGAAATCGTCGATTTCCATCGGACCTACTCTTTGTCTTGTGTTTGTGGATTAACCCTCTTGGCACCAAAAGTCGAGTTTACTCGACAAGATGCGGCACTGAATAAAACGGCCGTTTTTGTCAAATTGGGTGTCAAATTTCGTTCGACCTCCCCTTCACTAGATGGCAGACATGTCATACTTCATCCCGACTCAAAAAAAACGTCATGCATCCATACAAAATCTTCGAATTACAGCGCATTGAATCAGTGCGATCAAAAGCGGAGCTAGTGTGAGAGTGAGTCTCTCCAGAATCGCGGTGACAGTATTGTGGTGGAGACTTTGTCTATTATCACTGGGTACGTTAGACGAGGTCGAAGTATTCATAGTACAGATAGGGGTATGTGGTATGGGGGGCGTGGTTCAGCGCGGGGGAGGAGTCGAGCGGGAAGTAAGCGGGTCAAGTTCAAATGATAAACACCTGTCTGTGATTTCAGTGATTGGCGTTGGGAGAGTATTTAAGCGGGCCAGTTGGACGCATCAGACAGAGAGAGACTGGAGCTTGTGTGCCCGTGTGCTGAACTGGAGCTGTTCATTGATCCTGATCGGAATCTAAAGAAAGCTGTAAACAGTGGGGAGAGTGCTACGTCGAAGGAAGCTGTGAATCAGCGGGAAAGAGTTTGTTCTGTTGTGACTGAGTTATTGTGAAGTGTGCTGAGGAAAGATTATTACTTGTTTATCTAATAAAGCACACGAGCTCCAGTATTCGCCGACCCCTTGTCTTCTTACATCACCCTCCTTGAACCGTACTACAGGGTATATTGTGCAATATAGCATACAGAAGGTGATGGACATTTTGGGGGGAAAGACGTGCTGCATTTTATTATTTAAACATGTGACTTTCAAAGAAAATTCTATAATCCAAGATTGCTGCCACCATATGACGTCATAATATGCAAACTAGATGGGGAAATTTAATCCCTACATAAACTTTGGGTCATCCTTAATATTTCTCTAATTCACAGAAAGTATCTATCTTGTTTCACTTTTAAGATATAGTCTTTTGAAATTAAGATGTCAAAATCGAACGTTTTAGGCAAAAAACCTCTGGCGCCTAAAGGGTTAAAATTGGAAATGCTGTCCTCAGGCGTTTTTTCTCGCAGCTGTATGCACTTCCCTTGGATTAAATTTTAGATTTAGTGAGTGACTATGATCTTTTTCTTTGTTCACCCTACACTGTAAAAAAAAAAGTTCATGATTTGTTATCACAACGTTTTTTTTTTCTCTGTCAAATCAACTTGATTTACGTGGTTCAGATAACATAATATTTTGAGTTTCAGATTATTAAATCAATCTCCTTCATTGTATTAACTCAATTTTTCAATTTCAATGAACTTAAAGTTTTAAGGCAACCAGGTTACTTCATTTTTTCAGTTAAACCAACAATATTTTTTTTTATAGTGTATGGTCGATCGCCACCTTGAATAGTGAACGATATTCCACTGTTTATTTATCTCTCGCCATCATTATGCAAATTAAATACTGTATACAACTTCAGACTTTCTGCAAATGAACAATCGCTCTGAAACTCGGCACAAACACCTACTATCTTCAGTCTCTCTCTAAGTCTTCTTACTCTGTGGAAGAGCAAGACAAAAACCGGTGGCTATAAAATCAGCAAGATCAGTAGTGAACAAAACATTCTCAAATAATCTGAATTTAATGTTTATTACCAAAACTTGGCACACTGAAACCGATCTAAACCCCTTTACAGAACTTCTTCCCATGAACTGTGGCTTTTTCAGCTGCCCTAGAAAGTTAAGGAAGGGTGGTGGATTTTTTTTTTATCAAGTGAATGCTTTTATCAGTAGATAGTTATGACAGTTTTGAGGCTATGTTATGCAAAGTCGATCCTCATGTCCTCTGCTCATTGCATTGATATATAGACCACCAAACTCTAAAAGTGACTTTTTTAAGAGACTTCTCACAATATTTACCTGATATATTCTCAAGAAGAGAAAACCTTTTAATTGTTGGTGATTTCAATATACATTCAACTAATTTATGATTAATTTAAATAAATTTCTTGCATACAGCTCCTTTAGAGCTAAGCACAGTACTGAGTCTGCCCTATTAAAAGTGACAAATTATATTTTGTTGTCAGTTGACTCTGGAAACTGTGCAGTCCTTGTTCTGTTGGATTTATGGACCATTGTATTTTGTTAAAAAGATTTAATAACAAGGTTAGCATCTGTGATACTGCCTTAGAGTGGTTTGAGTCGTATCTTTCAAATAGTAGTATATGTGTAGAAATTGGAGAATTTCTTCCCAGTGCCAATCACCTGTGGGGTGCCACAGGGTTCGATCCTGGGTCCAGTTTTATTTTCTCTTAACCTGCTTCCATTAGACTTTGGTAGTGATTCTTTTTCTTCCCTGCTAGCATGTTTAGATGGATATTAGAGAATGGATGGATGAAAATTTTCTTCAGTTGAATGGAAACAAGACATGGGTCACCCTGTTTGGCTCCAAACCGCAGACTGACAAATACAGAGCTTTCAGTCAAACAATCACTCTTAGGTTAAAAATCTGTGGTTTCTTTTTGAGTCCGACCTGAAGTTTGACAACCAAATAAATTCAGTGGTCAGGGCCAGCTTTTTCCAGCTAAAGTGACTTTCGAAAGTTAAAGCACCTTCATACTTTTAGGGATTTGGAGACTGTTATTCAACGGTTTTAGTTCCTCAAGACTTGATTACTGTAATGCCTTGTATGCTGGAATTAGTCAGTCATCACTCTCACGATTACAGATTGTCCAAAATGCTGCAGGTTGTTTCCTGACTAGAAAAAAAAAGAGGGAACATATCTCCCCTATCCAGGCCTCTTTCCATTGGCTCCCTGTGAAACAAAAAATTGATTTTAGGGGTTTAATTTACGCGTTTAAAGCTCTACATGGACTTGCCCCTATTTATGTATCAGAACTTTTACGTTTTTATTCGCCTCAGAGATCACTTAGATCTTAATCTCAGCTGTTACTAAATGTCCCGAAAGCTCGTTTGAAAAAAGGAGTTTTTTTTCAGTCTATGCTCCAAAACTTCCCACACTAAACGTTTTTAAAGGGGTCATATAATGCCATTTTCACACAAGTTAATTTGATTCTTTAGGGTCTAGATGAAAAGTTTCTAATATACTTTAATTAAAAATTCTCCTTAGTATTGTAAAGAAAACACTAATTTTACCAGGTCAAAAGCAGCTGTTTTAAGCAGACCGTTTCACTGCATATGCCTTTAAATGATAATGAGCTTCGCTCGCCCCGCCCCTCTGTTCGGTTAAGTTTTGTTCATGCATTCAATGAAAACAGCAAAGACTAAAAGATCGATTCTTGAGATTTAAGAATCCTTATCGCTTCGTCAAAATCGAGAAATCGATATTGTCAATCCAGTCGTACAGTCAAAAAGAGCTTCATGGTATCAAACGCAACCATATAGACATCATATAATTGAGTTGAAGAATAATGATTTCCAAACAATCTAAGGTTTTCCCAGGACACAATATGCTGCCCATAAATACCAATGCTTGCATCTGGATTAAAGAAAACCGTGGTGTGGTTATCTAATGCCCTCAGTGCTTTTGCTATTTCAGAGAACCTATAAATTTGCTGTAGGGTTAGATTACTGCGACCACAAGACGATCAGTAAGGAATGTGCAAAAAGAGGGGGAATACTTATTTCTGCTAGCTTAGGGTCTACCACCGCAACCGTGACCCATCATCCTTTCAGCCCAAAGATAAGACATATGCATCCCATAAATTCCCACCAGCCACTCTGAATCTGATCTACATGAGGAAATCCAACACAAAATCCAGCACATCAAGCAGAGCCTGGACTTCTTTCTCCTGAAATTGGAAGCAATTAAAAGTGTATGAGAGGGTACGAATAAAGTTCCAAGAGAGAATGTACTTGAACCACAACAGACAATCACAAACAATTGGATTATTGGAAACATTGCTGGAAACCACATCCTTCGTTCACGCTGGTATCATTCAGGGGACGAGCGCTCTAACTTGTTAGCCCCGCTCAAAGGTTTTGCGGTATCATGTCAAAAACAAGAGTTGGACGTGTTGTGGATCTTCTAAATCATCTTTCCGGAAATCGAATGGGACGAGATGACCGACTTAAAATGCAGAGCAGGACAACAGATTTAACTCAGATGCCTGATTCTGAACCCTCTATTCATTTGCTAGGTTTATACAAAGTCCAAGGCTCTGTTCCAAAACAAACTGTCGTAGTCAGTACTTAAAGGCCTTTGAAAATGCCTTCTTTTGGCCATCAGGATCTAAAACTGCATTGCATGTATTGTTTGTGACAAGCTCACTAAAAAAAACAATTACCTGATGCAATACCAATGTGCAAAGATACAATTAAAACGAATTATTTTACACAATTTGATTGTGTCAAGTACTTTTATGCATATCATATTGTTAGCTTAACACCATGCTAGTGTCAAACCAGGAGAGGCCCCTGTTGGTAGACGCCTTAACTAAATTTCAATCTTTTTCAATTGACCACCATTCAAAAATAGTGGTATTCTGACATTTTGGATTTATACTACAGTATGACCCCATTTGTGGTGCTAGAACAAACTTTATCATCCAACAGCTGGATTAACTGTAACTGAACTGTGCAGCTCTTTAAGTGATTTTCACATGATATTCCTTGTCTTGGTAGCTGTCTGTGCGGGCTCTGTTTTTTTTAATGGTGATCTTTTGCACTTTATGGAAACCACTGTCGATTGTTGCTCTGATGTAATTTCGTTGTACTTGCAATGACAATATAATGATAATAATTTTCTTTAAAATAAAAATGTTTCCATTTATCAAATAATCCTGAATCACGGTTTCCACAAAAATATGAAGTACCACAACAGTTTTCACCACTGATAATAATAATCAGAAATGTTTCTTGAGCATCAGATCATCATATTAGAGTGATTTCTGAAGGATCATGTAACACTGAAGACTGGAGTAATGATGCTGAAAATTCAGCTTTGATTACAGGAATAAATTATTTTACAATATATACACACACATAGAAATAATTTTCCACAGTATTACAATTTTTACAGTATTTTTTATTTAAAAAGTGCAGCCTTGGTGAACATTAAATGTTTATTTAAAAAATAAAAACATTAAGAAATCTTACTGTCTCCAAATTTTTGAATGGTAGTGTAAATTGCAAGTATTATAATATAATATAATATACCGATATTATTTTTTTTAACAAGAGCATGATCTCTTTTTGTGGGTCTTATTCCCCGTCAGCTGCTTTCAACGCCACGGCTCAGGATAGTTGCTAACGAATTTCCTGCATTTCGAGAGTGATTAGTCACAGGTAATTACGGCTCATCACGGCCAAAGACGGCACATTTCCGGCATACTTCCGGCAGGTCCTGCTTCACCCGAGTGAGCACGTTGAAGAAGAATCCTAACGGATATCCTCCCTCCAACAAACAAAGCATGTTGCAGTGTTTCATTACCATGATTTTTGAGGATATAAAAAGTTTAGAGGCCAAACAGCAAACACCCTTTTGGCATAAAACAACAATTGTTGGGATTTACTAAAGACATTTTTGTCTTTAGTAAATTTGCATTGCAAGCCATGGACAGGGTTATTTTATTTATTTATTTATTTATTTATTTTTGCGGCTAAGCTCATTGCGTTGATCATTATAGAAATAATCGAGTTGTGTTTGTGTTCTTTAAAGGGGTGGTAAAGTATGATTTCACTTTTCTATTAGTTCCGTTAGTTCCGTCAACTTCCGTGTGTTCGCGCGATGTTATTGGTTACCTAGTAACAAATGTACGGTGGGCGAGAATGTTCCATCAACTTCCATGTGTTCGCGCAATGTTGTTGGTTACCTAGTAACGAACGTACGGTGGGCGAGAATGTTCCGTCAACTTCCATGTGTTCGCGCAATGTTGTTGGTTACCTAGTAACGAACGTACGGTGGGCGAGAATGTTCCGTCAACTTCCATGTGTTCGCGCTATAGTGTTGGTTACCTAGTAACAAACGTACGGTGGGCGAGAATGTTCCATCAACTTCCATGTGTTCGCGCAATGTTGTTGGTTACCTAGTAACGAACGTACGGTGGGCGAGAATGTTCCGTCAACTTCCATGTGTTCGCGCTATAGTGTTGGTTACCTAGTAACAAACGTACGGTGGGCGAGAATGTTCCATCAACTTCCATGTGTTCGCGCTATAGTGTTGGTTACCTAGTAACAAACGTACGGTGGGCGAGAATGTTCCATCAACTTCCATGTGTTCGCGCAATGTTGTTGGTTACCTAGTAACGAACGTACGGTGGGCGAGAATGTTCCGTCAACTTCCATGTGTTCGCGCTATAGTGTTGGTTACCTAGTAACAAACGTACGTTAGGCGAGAATGTTCCATCAACTTCCATGTGTTCGCGCAATGTTGTTGGTTTCCTAGTAACAAACGTACGGTGGGCGAGAATGGTCCGTCAACTTCCGTGTGTTCACGCGATGTTATTGATTACCTAGTAACGAACGTACGGTGGACGAGAATGTTCCGTCAACTTCCATGTGTTCGTGCAATGTTGTTGGTTACCTAGTAACGAACGTACGGTGGGCGAGAATGGTCCGTCAACTTCCTTGTGTTCACGCGATGTTATTGATTACCTAGTAACGAACGTACGGTGGACGAGAATGTTCCGTCAACTTCCATGTGTTCGTGCAATGTTGTTGGTTACCTAGTAACGAACGTACGGTGGGCGAGAATGTTCCGTCAACTTCCGTGTGTTCGCGCGATGTTATTGGTTACCTAGTAACAAATGTACGATGGGCGAGAATGTTCCATCAGCTTCTATGTGTTCGCGCAATGTTGTTGGTTACCTAGTAACGAACGTACGGTGGGCGAGAATGTTCCGTCAACTTCCATGTGTTCGTGCAATGTCGTTGGTTACCTAGTAACGAACGTACGGTGGGCAAGAATGTTCCGTCAACTTCCGTGTGTTCACGCGATAGTGTTGCTTTCCTAGTAACGAACGTACGGTGGTCGAGAATGTTCCATCAACTTCCGTGTGTTCGCGCAATGTTGGTTACCTAGTAACGAACATACGGTGGGCAAGAATGTTCCGTCAACTTCCGCGTGTTCGTGCGATAGTGATGGTTTCCTAGTAACGAACGTACGGTGGGCGAGAATGTTCCGTCAACTTCCGTGTGTTCGCGCAATGTTGGTTACCTAGTAACGAACGTACGGTGGGCAAGAATGTTCCGTCAACTTCCGTGTGTTCGTGCGATAGTGATGGTTTCCTAGTAACGAACGTACGGTGGGCGAGAATGTTCCGTCAACTTCCGTGTGTTCGCGCGATATTGTTGGTTACCTAGTAACGAACGTACGGTGGGCGAGAATTTTCCGTCAACTTCCGTGTTCGCGCGATATTGTTGGTTACCTAGTAACGAACGTACGGTGGGCGAGAATGTTCCGTCAACTTCTGTGTGTTCGCGCGATATTGTTGGTTACCTAGTAACGAACGTATGGTGGGAGAGAATGTTCCGTCAACTTCCGTGAGTTTGCGCATCTATGTTGCCTAACGAATGTGATCTGGCCGAGAGATACGTGCTGGCAGCAGGAAACATCACTTTGTGTGCCTGCGCCTCGTATACAACGTTATATATAAAGCTTGCAGGACAACTTGGTTGTCGTTGCCTTTTCAGCGTGAGAAATACACGGTGTGGCGTGTGAGCGTGTGAACTGGATGAATTGCGTGTGTCTCACAGCCAATGCTTGAAACTTGAGAACCCTGCCCTTGTTCTACTAGCTTTTTTTTTTTTTTACAAAATAACCAAGGTACTACAACAAAAACCTTTATTTTGTAGAAAACACAGCGATCAAAATTAGAGAACCTTAACCATTCCAGCACAAAAGAAAGCATTACAACTTTTTTTGTCATTTGCCTTACAATTCTTAACTGTAATTGTCCAATTTATAAATAACACAGGCACAATAATAGCTCCTCAATCCCTCCACATTCTCAGTCATCCGACATGGTTTCAAATGTCGAGTTACGGTATGTCACACTACAAATCTCGAAGCGGTTCAGTTCAAATAAACAGGGATTTTGAGTGTATGTTTGCTTCAGTAACCCTTAACAGTTAAAATATGACAAGTTTTATTTTGTGTCAAGCTGATTGGTGGAAACACTTTTGTCATTCTGCATAAAATGAAAAACATGTTTGTTACGTGCAAATATTTATCTATCAAGACTTTAGTCGTTCTAGAATTTCTGCAGAAACCACACGCAGCTGAAGAGGGTATTTGAGGTTTCAGGTAGTTACTATGGAGAAAAACTCAACAAAATCTTGTTAAGTGATACTGCAGATGCAAAAGTCATTTGAAGGAAAATTGCTATACTGTACGTCTCCGTCCCAGCCTTTAAGTTTTCAGTAAACACATGTACAGCCTGGTAATTAGGAAACAAGACGGGAATATAAAACATTCACCAAGTGAACCAACGTCTTCCCTCAGATTTATCCTGGCCGTAGCGAGCGGTGAAGTCTGTTGAACATCAATGTCAGCAGACAGCCACACACACACACTCACGAACAAGTAAACTTAGCGTCTCACACTCCATTAATTCCCATGATGCTTAACTCTTGGCGTCTCAACCGGCGCTGACGTCTTCTGTGCGAGAGCTGCTATTTAGATCCCTTGTAATCTTGCATTTCTTAGCAGGACGGGCAGACGAGCCGTGGTACAAAGTCGCTCATTCAAAGAGGAAAGGGAAAATGGCAGGCGCATTTGTAAACGGTGTGCTATTTCCTCACGCAAGGACAGGCATTCAACGGCCTGAAAAACTCATTTGTTCAGGAAGTACACAGTGGCATGACAGGAAAGCCTACTGCTACTTACAATACATGTAATACTTATGAATTAGCTTTTAACGTGCCTACCAAACCAGCATTACTTACGACAGGGACAAATTGAGCTGAGTCACCCCTTATATAAAGAAAGAAACAAATAACAAATAGTTTAAAGTGACCACATGAATTGGAAACTTCACTTGAACTCTACTTAATAGTTGTGAATTTTACACTAAAACAATATTCAAGGTGAAAAATCGTAAGGCATACGGTACAAACGTTAAAAAATCTGTACGAGAAAAACCACAAAGCCAAAACTATCAAGCCATTACGGCACACTAAACAGTCTAGTAGGGACTACGCTTATACAGTTATGGAGAGCTGAATTATTTATACTGTAAAGTAAAACGTCCATGTTTTCTCTAGAGTGCTGAACGGGTCAGGTTAAACTCACTTCCAGGGAACGGCATTCATTCAGGCCAAAGAAACAACAAAAAAAGAGTGGGCTGGTTCAATTTAAAAAGTTCATTTCATGCATTGGGCGAGAGACAATAACAACAGTCCTGAAATCTGAATAAAGGATACTCCTAAAGAGCTGAATATTTCATCATGTAGATACTGTATGGAGTATTAAATATACATCAAATGTAGTCCGTGTTATTGAACGGTCAGCATGAAGGTGAATTGATCTTCTATACCTGCAACTCTCAGGTGTCAGAAAATCACTGAATCATGTTAAAGAGGCTTTCGATCTGTTCTTCTTCTATGTGACATGTCTGCTTCTATATACATTTCTCATTCAGGAAAATATTTTATTAAGTTTTATTGAACTTATGGAAGCTTTTGTGCAAGTGCCAAAAGAATAAATAACAAGAAATCCAATCCTGACTGACATTACTATACATTATTAGATTATCCCTGGTTAGTTAACATATACGTGTGTATATATATATATATATATATATATATGAAGAGTTCAGATGCAAAAGCCTCTAAGTGCCATTTGAAATTTTCTTCTAGAATGATCATTTTTATCAAGCTTGTATATTTAAGTTCAGTGATTTCACTTAAATGGCAATGATAATTACCTATTAATTGTTATTTAAGTGAAATTACTGAACTTAAATATACAAGTTTGATAAAAATCATTATTAAAGAAGAAAATTTCAAATGGCATTTAGAGGCTTTTGCATCTGAACTCTTATATACACACACACACACATAAAGTCTTTTGTGCTCACTCGAGGCTACACGTATTTGATTAAAAAATACAGATCAAAATTAGACAACAATTAAGAAACACTTTATTCATTTCAGAAATATTGTTACTTCACTGCTTAAAATTTGAAGGATGACTATATGTTTGCGTGTGTATTCGCAGCATTTTGTTTTGTGCAAATATAAGTTGTAATAGTTAATTTTGTGTACGCCTATCTATATCAGAGTTATTTCATGGATGCATTTGGTTAAGAATTGACGTGATTTTTAGCGCGCTCAGCACAAACCACAATGCACGACTAATAATGACTATTGGGTCATATTACACAAGATTATAAAGAGAACAATATTGTAATAAAATATTGTGAATTATTTGGGTTTAGATGCCATGTCGCGTTGTTCCAGAAAGAGCGCGTCCACCACAACACGAGTCATTCTGAATGGCACGTAACTTTAGGTGCACTTGTGTCACTTGCATTCACGTCATTTTGAGCAGATATAATTTTGTAATATTATGTTTATTTTGTATATACCTGATTAATATCAAATAGGATGCGTTTCATGAGACATGAGAACACTATTTTATTAAAGGGTTGTGAATTCATTGTGTTTAGTTGCCGTTTTCAGTGCGTCCACAACAGTCACACATTCTGACAAGCACGCATCTGTTGGTGACACATTGTATTTGTCGTTATATTCATATATTAAACAATAAATATCAACCACATCAAAACATTTTACAATCCTACTAACCCTTTATTTAGATTAAAAACCATTCTTATTAATTTGGTGAGGAACAGCTTTTGAGCAGCATTTGCAGATCCTGTAATTAATACTAACGATTAATCGATTAATTGATTAATTGAAATCTTTTGTAACAATGTAAAAGTATTTACTGTCACTTTTGATCAATTGAAAGCCTCTTTACTTGTAAAAATAAAAAATAAAAAAATCTGACTGACCCCTGATAGTGTACTTACAAAATAATGTCATTAATGAAGGTGAAATATAGATTTGAGTTTATTTTATTATGCGAGAATGACCGACCGCAGAGCAATCAGTTGCCTGAAACTAGAACCAATTCTACAGTTTAGTGTCATTATACAAGAATATTTGACTGCAGAAACCATTTCATAATCAAACATAGCTTTTGAAAATAAGTTAATTATTTGCAAACAAGTTATTTTAAATGTATTATTAAAAATGCTGAAATGAATAATGACATTATTAATAAATATTTCCTTATATGTGACTTCAGCGTTGTATTACCTGTGAAGACAGAAGATTGCAGTCTATATGAAGGCCTCGTCCTGTTTTCTGTCTCTGGAGCAAAGCAGCCATGACGGCTCCATGAGCGTATAAACCAGTGGCCAAATCCGTCATAGCGACTCCTGGTCTGACTGGATCCCCATCCTTAAAGAAGAAGCAGTTAAATAAACAGGACATATATGAGCTAAAACATTGTGTAATATTTAAAGAGTACATATTTTTCTTTTTTTTTTCACATTTTCAACTTTTTTTAGTGTGTAATGTTGTTGTTGAGCATGAAAAAACTCAAAACAAAAGTCCTTGCATTGGGAGTTATTCAGTGTCACTGTTTCCATCGTAGTCTGGAGTTTTCTTCCGGGAACAAACACGCCCCCACGGGGTGAGAATTAAGGATCTTTCACACTAATGCCTCGTTCACACTACACAATTTTAAACGTTGTCAGATCGCTGTGCTGGTTATTCCTCAGATAAAGACTGAGGCCTTTATTTACCTGAACTGCAGAAGGTAACAGGCTTTTGTTAGAGGCAGGCCTTTATTTCTAATTCCATCTTTTTGATAGATAATAAGATTTGGCCGATGGACGATGCATTCAGCTATCACGATGGCTGATAGACATCACTATGTTGAGACTGCATCGCGATCAGTTTCTCCCAAAATACATGAAAGTACGTGGCCGGTTATGGCAAGCCATTTTAACTTTTATAACTTTTTTTTTTTTCATATCAACAATTCAATTGTATTTTCACTAGTGAAATGTCACCATTGGCTGCCATTCAAAATCAATTGTTGATATCAAGAATCAGTGTTTTTACAAGTAGAAATATAATTTTTGATATCAATACTTACTGTCACGGGTTAGGTGCAGGCAGACAGACAAGCAGAGTCCAAAAAGCTCCAATATAAGGGTTTAATAATAAATAAACAGAAGACAGGCAGGCAGAACACAGCGTAACATTAACATCGATCGACAAAGACTGAAGGAAACTGAGGGAACTAAATACACAGAAGAATCAAACATAATGAGGTGAAGACAGGTGAAACAGATGACGATGACGAGGAACAGGTGGCTGATGAGGGAGTGAACACGGGATAGGGTGACGAGAGGATCCTGGGAAGTGTAGTGCAGGAGACGCAGACAGGATGGTGCAGACGAAGACTGTGACAGAACTCCCCCCTCCCGGGAGGCGTGACCTCACGCCGCAGAACAGAGGAAGGAGGGGGGACGAACTGGGGGCTGAGAGGGGTGTGGCCAGGGCGGAGCAGGCTGAGGACGTGGCCAGGGCGGAGCAGGCTGAGGGCGAGACCAGGGCGGAGCAGATGGAGGGCGAGACCAGGGCGGAGCAGGCTGAGGGCGAGACCAAGGCGGAGCAGATGGAGGGCGAGACCAGGGCGGAGCAGGCTGAGGGCGAGACCAAGGCGGAGCAGATGGAGGGCGAGACCAGGGCGGAGCAGATGAGGGGCGAGACCAGGGCGGAGCAGATGGAGGGAGGACCCCTGGTGGAGCCGATGGAAGCGGGGCTGACAACACCAGGGGGCCGACAGACAGGGGCGGAGCAGATGGGAGAGGATACCAGGGTGAAGCAGAGGGACAGACGACTTTGGGTGCTGAAGAGGGACCGAGGGACCATGGTGACACCGTAGGCTCAGGTGACAGAAGTGACGACAGGGGCACAGAGGGACACGGTGAGGCCAGAGGGAGTGAGGGCTGACGGGTGACTGGAGGGAGTGAGGAGTCCGACAGAACCGGGGGGGTGACATGACGGGGCGGAGCCAAGGGAAGGAAGTCCAAAGGTGAAGGGAGGATGACGAGGGAACGAAGGGAGTCCGGAGGGTCGAGGGAGCCTGGTCGAGCTGGTGGACTGAGGGGCCATGGAGGAGCTGAGGGAGGTAGGAGCCACGGGGGAGCTGATGGGACAGAGGGCCGAGGAAGTGTCTCTGAGGAGGAGGTGTGAGGCGAAGACCGGGGATCCAAGGACCAGGCTGGTTTAAGGGAGCTGAAGGGCAGGAGAGCAGAACAAGGGCAGATGAGAGGAGGCGGGCGAGGGAGGCTGGGTGGGATCCTGGTCTCTGGCGCAGGCTGGACGGTCTCTGGCGCAGGCTGGACGGTCTCTGGCGCAGGCTCCGGCTGGACGGTCTCGGGCTCTGGCTCCGGCTGGACGGTCTCGGGCTCTGGCTCCGGCTGGACGGTCTCGGGCTCTGGCTCTGGCTGGACGGTCTCGGGCTCTGGCTCTGGCTGGACGGTCTCGGGCTCTGGCTCCGGCTGGACGGTCTCGGGCTCTGGCTCCGGCTGGACGGTCTCGGGCTCTGGCTCCGGCTGGACGGTCTCGGGCTCTGGCTCTGGCTGGACGGTCTCGGGCTCTGGCTCTGGCTGGACGGTCTCGGGCTCTGGCTCCGGCTGGACGGTCTCGGGCTCTGGCTCTGGCTGGACGGTCTCGGGCTCTGGCTCTGGCTGGACGGTCTCGGCTCTGGCTGGACGGTCTCGGGCTCTGGTGCGGGCTGGACGGTCTCTGGTGCGGGCTGGACGGTCTCTGGCGCTGGCTGGACGGTCTCAGGCGCTGGCTGGACGGTCTCTGGGGCAGGCTGGACGGTCTCTGGGGCAGGCTGGACGGTCTCTGGGGCAGGCTGGACGGGGCTGGACGGAACCAGCGAGGAGGAGATCTCAGGCGTTGGAGTGGGGCTGGTGCCGTCGTCAACGGTGAAAGAAGATCCACATGACACCAGCACCCACTCCACATAGGCAGCGAAGTTCCACAGAGGACCCTCCCCGGACAACAGCTCTCTGGTGGCGGTGTTGAGGCCAGCATATAGGAAGCTGCAGAGGCTGTCGTCCGGGAAAGATGTGGCTGGGACGAGGGAGAGGAAATCCGCCAAGTGGTCCTCGAGTGAGCGGTTCCCCTGCTCTAGGCAGAGAAGCTGAACCGCCACGAAGGAATCCATGTTTTAGTCCCAATTTGGGGGTCGATCGATCTGTCACGGGTTAGGTGCAGGCAGACAGACAAGCAGAGTCCAAAAAGCTCCAATATAAGGGTTTAATAATAAATAAACAGAAGACAGGCAGGCAGAACACAGCGTAACATTAACATCGATCGACAAAGACTGAAGGAAACTGAGGGAACTAAATACACAGAAGAATCAAACATAATGAGGTGAAGACAGGTGAAACAGATGACGATGACGAGGAACAGGTGGCTGATGAGGGAGTGAACACGGGATAGGGTGACGAGAGGATCCTGGGAAGTGTAGTGCAGGAGACGCAGACAGGATGGTGCAGACGAAGACTGTGACACTTACATTGTTACTAGTAAAAATGCAAATTCCTAATATCATTAATTAAATTGTTACTAGTTGAAATGTCTATTTCTGATATCAACAATTCAATTAACAATGTTCATTCACTGAAAAAATAATATGCTTTATCTAATCAATAAAATTGTGGCAACATATTACAAGCAATATTATTAATTAAACTGTACAAATTAGAATTAATTAGAATGTTAATTTAATGAACTATTACTCAATTCTAATTTGTTCAATTTAATAAATAATATTTCTGTTGCCACAATTTTATTGATTAGATAAAGCATATTCATTTTTAGTGTTTTTGATATCAAAAATTACATTTTTACTAGTGACAATGTTAAAGGTATAGCGGAGGATCTTTCCGAATTTTAGAGAAGACCCGCCCTCTCCAATTTAAAAAAAAAAAAAAAAAAAAATGCACGCACAAACACAACACTCCCGAGAGGGAACACCTAATATTACGCCTTGCACAATTATGTTGCAAATTGTAAACTAACTCAAAAATATTCATAAAAAAGACAACATGTCAAATGCCCTTCCGTGTTTTATTTACTTATTATACTGATCGAATGAGTGACCGAGGACTCAAGACATGATATGTGCAACCCTGTATCACACGAAATACGATCATTCTGAGGAAACTATTTTGCAAATCGCAATTACGTTACATAGCAACATATAAGCAGTGCTATTACGTTGGTCCTTAACCTAATATGTCTCATTGTTAATACGTAGGTATTAATAAGTTATTTTTATACATAGTTGCGTATGGAGAAGTAGCTTGTTGCATTTGTGTAATAATAAACACACAAGGTTTTAGAATATGAACACATGAACACGCAAGGTTTTAGAATATTTCAGCGTGATACCATTTACCATTTGGTCAAAAGGCTACTTTAGACAAATTGAGATGTTTACCGTGTCTATGCGGTGCATGACTTGTGCCAGGGCTAGCATTGCTAAGTAGCTTGCATTAACTTTTACTAGTGATTTTAAATGGATTTCTCCAAATAGCACGACAAACTTTACCTGTCTGGTAGAATCTTCGCGACTGCGGCGTCAGTGAGAAGCCCAACCTGTGCTTTTAGCGCACGCCAGCATGTGATATTAACCCAAAATCACTCTGGTTTTGTTTCTATATTCTGCGGCCTTTCTCTTCTTATCATACACTTCGTATACATTTTTTTTCTCTTTCGACCCTCAGCCATTTTCAAAGGAATGGCTGAAACCGCAACTCCGACATAATACACCTGAAAGTGAAAACGAGCACGTACGACGGCCTTACGTAAACATATCACCAGAATGATTGACACTTAGATCGACCAATAGTATAGACTACCCACCCGGAAAAAGAAAATCCTCCGCTATACCTTTAATTTCTGATATCATGAATGTGATTGTTACTAGTAAGAAAGCTATTTTAGATATCTGAACTAATATTGATATCAGAGGTACATTGTCAGATATTAAAAATGAAAATTTTTACTAGTAGCAATTGAATTGTTGATATCAAGAATAGACATTTCAACTAGTGACAGTTTAATTATAGATATCAGGAATTTGCATTTTTACTAGTAACAATGTAATTACTGATATCAAAAATGATATTTCTACTAGTAAAAACTCAATTCTTGATATCAACAATTTCAAGACAAAATTGGGGACAAAATTTGCGGTGCAAAAAAAAAAAAAAGAAAAAAGAAAAAAAGTTTTTACAATGAGCGTAAAACACATTTATGAAAAAGCAGCTGCCTGCTCGTTTTGTGCTTTGGCAGCGATGGTTACAAATACAAAAGGCTTGTGTAATGTGATAACAAGCTGATCATTGGCTGTTGCTCATCGCGACAGCTCCAGATATTTAGCATGCTAGATATTAACGTAATAATTATTATTTCCGCTTCCATAGACATAAGTGTGTATTTGACAAACTCTAAATGTGTTGCTTTTTTAGTAACTTAAATTGAATTTAAATGTCTGAAACCTAAAATAAACATTAAGTGGTTGAAAACACTGAATAGTTGTGATGGGAGTGCTCTCTCTGTATCTGGCTCAGAAAATATGTGTAGCCTACTACAAAACAGGCTCATTGCAGACATGAATTTATCTTTAAAACGTACAAACTTTATACTGATATTCTCAGAAAAATACAAAATACAATTATCATTATAAAAGTACCTAAAATACGTGCATTATTAGAATTTTACCACCTCCGCCTTGTTTTGAGCCATGAAAAAATCCTAAAATGATTATTCTTTGCTCTTTTTGCATGCAGTTTGTGAAGTGACAAAATAAAGCAAAGCACAACTAGTCCACACTTTTACTTTCTGTTTCTGAATTTGATGTTATCAGAGGCAAAATAACACAATTGCGTTATTATTTTCATCTACTATCATGTTTATGTTTTTCAAATGTCATGTTAATAAAATCCATTTTCACTTAAAGCCTAGTTTATTAACATTTTGTTGGGGCGATTGCATGGGGACAGGTGGGGCACGAACCCTTCCCTACCTTTAAACTGGAATGGCAGAAATAGTTTGAGAAACACTGCAATATGCTCTCTTTAAGACAAAGTGTGAGGCATTTTTTTCGATGTCAAAATCAGTACTGGGGTTTGGGATGCTATTTGTTTGTTTGACCAATATTTGGCACTTTGGTGATGCTAGAAATGATCATTTGCCTCACCTCAGGACCAGTGATGTGCATCATACCAGACACCGCGGACGCAATGGAGTCATATCCAGGCTTGTGTGACTCTGGGCCCGTCTGTCCATATCCTGAATAAATGAACAGACGTTTAATGTTAATATTTTATTCACATTAATGACACAACAGCAGGAATATTAGGCTGCTGTCACTTTAAGACCGAATGCACGCTAAATATATTCTGACACACATCCGTTTTCTCTCTGAACTATTCAATTATGACAAAACCGAGAGAATACTTGCAGAGACGGGTATTTTGACATAATTTTGAGTGTATGTGTCTTTTCAAGCGCAAGTAAACACGAAAGAGGAATCAATTTGGTGTTTGAGCGCACCATTTGTGCCTCTTTCGCATATAAAATAGTTGAATGTGTAAATTGGCAAGACAAAATCTAAATGATAAACTTTCACTCTATGATGGTAAAGTTAATCAGCAAATCACCAGACTTGTGTGACTCTAGGCCCGTCTGTCCATATCCTGAATAAATGAACAGACGTTGTTAGTGATTATGTGTGTGAACGATTATCAGATGGAAATGTGCATACAGCTCACAGTTTTGTGTAACATGAGCATGTCAGAGCTACAATCTCCAGTATATTCTGTTGCCAGTAGGGCTTGTGTGTGGCTCTTAGAAATCCCTCCAGCTGAGCACACACGTCCAGAGAGAATGAGGGCAAAGACTCGATTACTTTTCTATTATCATCAGAGAAGTCGGATTAATTCGGTTCTAGGAACTCCACCATAGTTCTAAGACTTTCACTCACTGGAGGTAAACCTCCATGGATTTGTTTATTTCCTTGGCGGAGGTACGGGTGGCTTAAGGAAAATCTGTCATGCCTTAGTATGCTTAGTATGTTTGTGCAAATACAATTCATAAATCAGTATCACTTCATAACATTACCCCCCTTTCTTTGCTTTAATTAGTTGAATTTGCTAAGGCAACCATCACTATTATTGTTGCTCATACTCAAGTTTAAGTATGTATATATTGTAGTGTTTTTTTAATTATTATACTAATCCTGTGTTTGACCCCCTTAAACCTTCAGAACTGCCTTAATACTACATTGAAGGTGCTGAAAGCATTCTTTAGAAATGTTGACCGATATTGATAGGATAGCACATCCAGGGCACGAAGCTCCCGTTCCACCACATCCCAAAGATGCTCTATTGGGTTGAGATCTGGTGGCTGTGGGGGCCATTTTAGTACAGTCAACTCATTGACATGTTCAAGAAACCAATTTGAAATGATTCCAGCTTTGTGACTGGTGTGTTATCCTGCTGGAAGAAGCCATCAGAGGATGGGGACATGGTGGCCATAAAGGGATGGACATGGTCAGAGACAATGCTCAGGTAGGCCGTGGCATTTAAACGATGCCCAATTGGCACTAAGAAGCCTAAAGTGTGCCAAGAAAACATCGCCCACACCATTACACCACCACCACCAGCCTGCACAGTGGGAACAAGGCATGATGGATCCATGTTCTCATTCTGTTTACGCCAAATTCTGACTCTACCATCTGAATGTCTCAACAGAAATCGAGACTCATCAGACCAGGCAACATTTTTCCAGTCTTCAACTGTCCAATTTTGGTGAGCTCTTGCAAATTGTCGCCTCTTTTTCCTATTTGTAGTGGAGACGAGTGGTACCCGGTGGGATCTTCTGCTGTTGTAGCCCATCCGCCTCAAGGTTGTGTGTGTTGTGTCTTCTTCACAAATGCTTTGCTGCATACCTCGGTTGTAACGAGTGGTTATTTCAGTCAAAGTTGCTCTTCTATCAGCTTGAATCAGTCGGCCCATTCTCCTTTGACCTCTCGCATCAACAAGGCATTTTCGCCCACAGGACTGCCGCATACTGGATGTTCATTCTTTGTAAACCCTAGAAATGGTTGTGCGTGAAAATCCCAGTAACTGAGCAGATTGTGAAATACTCAGACACCAACAACCATGCCACGCTCAAAATTGCTTAAATCACCTTTCTTTCCCATTCTGACATTCAGTTTGGAGTTCAGGAGATTGTCTTGACCAGGACCACACCCCTAAATGCATTGAAGCAACTGCCATGTGATTGGTTGATTAGATAACTGCATTAATGAGAAATTGAACAGGTGTTCCCAATAATCCTTTAGGTGAGTGTATATAAACACTATTATTGACAGGGGTGCACGTAACTTTTTTTGGTCTGGTTCTGAAGGGAGCACCTGGAGCGTGCCGCACAAGCCCTGAAAATTGAAGCATCTCGATCGCCCCCCAGTGACCGGTCCCAGTATAGGTCATAAACCCCGCCTCCCTGTGTTATTCAACAGCACGTCCAACTAAACAATTAAATTACACTTCAAATATAATTTCTCCAAAGATAGTTTCTGTATTTTACAGTAGTTTTTACCCCGTTGATGTAAGTACAAGTGTTTGTTTTTAAAAGTTTGTTTTTAGTTATTTGATGCAGAGGTGTGACGTCATGATTGACAGCTGTGATTGACAGGTTCTCTGAGTGAAGAAGTCACTAAAGCACCAACATACTTTTTCGGGATCTTCTGAGGACTCAGGAGATCGGAGCTTTACATTTAATACCTAAACTTCTATAATAAATTGTAAAACGTGCAGGAGCGTGTGTTTGCGATTGATTCTGCAAGAGTGAGGGCTATATCGAGACATTGGCGGCTTCAATTCTGACCAATGGAAGAGAGCGAAGGGGCATCGTCAGTCTTTTTGGACAGTATGCTTGGTACTTACACTATATACGATACACATATCTTACAAGCTGTCGTCATCACTTTTTCTCCAGACTGCTCTCCTTTCTTTTCTCTCGAACATGGTAGATGTTAGATCGAGAAAAATAGTAGTGGTAGTTCATCCAAATTTTGTTCAGTTTTTTTTTCTGAACAATGCCATAGCAACCCCTGACAACACCCTAGCAACACCTTAGCAACATGCTGAAACCCCTCAGAACTTCTAGCGGCTGCATAGCAATGCCCTGACCGCCAGTTTTCTCCAAGCACAAAAGCACTGCTCACATTCAGTTATATTAGATATGCATCTATAAAAATGTGTTTCCATGAGAAAGTTATCATTGTAAAGACCTAACAGTGGGTCTGCTGCACTTCTTAAAAAAAGAAGAAAATTATTAAATCATTCACATTACAGTTGTGTTTTTGACTTCACGTAAGACAAACATAGTTTATATTACAAAAATAAAAATCGTTATCTTTTATTTTCAGCCAAAAGTTGTGTCATTATACCACATAATAATGATGTGGTATAACGTCTTTCTTTTATAGCACACTACATTCATAACGTCTCGTTTATTACTGTGATGTTAACCACCACAAAAAAAAAGGGCGCAAAGATATTTGGAACACAAGTAAACAAAGAACAAACATCTCTATAATTATCCTTTCTGCCAGGCATAACCACACCAATATTAACAGAATTCCGAGAACAGGATTTTTTTTTTTTTGTCTTAAAAAAACCTTAGAAAAACGGCAGAGCTCTGTGGCTGTTTTAGCACATTGTAAATTATTTCTAGGGTCTCAGAGTCCTCTGAATAGTATTAACACTGACGTTTATTCTGCTTGTTTGAGAATCCTGACCAGCCCTTGCATAGCAACAGCTCAACCAATGACATGGTTTATTTATTTATTTATTTCTAACAGTTTTAATTTTTGCCATTCTGTTGCCATTCAAGTTGGCATACAATTAGGGTGACCAACACTCCTGTTTTCCCAGGTCATGTCCTGTTTTCACGTCCTATCCTGGCTGTTTTTCTATGAAATGATGAAAATGTCCTGGTTTTCAAAAAACTGCTGGGAAAGATCAGCTCTACAGCAAAATATAGATGGACAAACAAGGAGGATAAGGAAGGAAAACAGGATAAAGAGGATGAAAACTAAAGATATTTTGTTAGTTCATTTTTGTAAGTTTGTCAGAGCTATTTTTGTTCAATTTGGAGGTATTTCTTTTTGTTATGTATTATTTATATATTTATTTTTAGAAGAGACATTATTTTATTCATTATTTTTGAAACCTGTCATAATAAAACATGTTGAGTAACCTCTGAGAAGCCTATCATAGCCTACTTAAAATGTATTGAAATTAATAAGGCATCTTTGAGTAAACTTTTTTGGTAATCAAAATATGGTCAAGTCAAGTATATTTATGTAGCGCTTTTCACAATATACACTCACCTAAAGGATTATTAGGAAGACCTGTTCAATTTCTCATTAATGCAATTATCTAAGTTCAATGCATTTAGGGGTGTGGTCCTGGTCAAGACAATCTCCTGAAATCCAAACTGAATGTCAGAATGGGAAAGAAAGGTGATTTAAGCAATTTTGAGCGTAGCATGGTTGTTGGTGTCTGAGTATTTCACAATCTGCTCAGTTACTGGGATTTTCACGCACAACCATTTCTAGGGTTTACAAAGAATGATGTGAAAAGGGAAAAACATCCAGTATGCGGCAGTCCTGTGGGCGAAAATGCCTTGTTGATGCGAGAGGTCAAAGGAGAATGGGCCGACTGATTCAAGCTGATAGAAGAGCAACTTTGACTGAAATAACCACTCGTTACAACCGAGGTATGCAGCAAAGCATTTTTGAAGAAGACACAACACTCACAACCTTGAGGCGGATGGGCTACAACAGCAGAAGACCCCACCGGGTACCACTCGTCTCCACCACAAATAGGAAAAAGAGGCGACAATTTGCAAGAGCTCACCAAAATTGGACAGTTGAAGACTGGAAAAATGTTGCCTGGTCTGATGAGTCTCGATTTCTGTTGAGACATTCAGATGGTAGAGTCAGAATTTGGCGTAAACAGAATGAGGACATGGATCCATCATGCCTTGTTACCACTGTGCAGCTGGTGGTGGTGGTGTAATGGTGTGGGGGATGTTTTCTTGGCACACTTTAGTGCCAATTGGGCATCGTTTAAACGCCACGGCCTACCTGAGCATTGTTTCTGACCATGTCCATCCCTTTATGGCCACCATGTCCCCATCCTCTGATGGCTACTTCCAGCAGGATAATGCACCATGTCACAAATCTTGAATCATTTCAAATTGGTTTCTTGAACATGTCAATGAGTTGACTGTACTAAAATGGCCCCCACAGTCACCAGATCTCAACCCAATAGAGCATCTTTGGGATGTGGTGGAACGGGGGCTTCGTGCCCTGGATGTTCATCCCACAAATCTCCATCAACTGCAAGATGCTATCCTATCAATATGGGCCAACATTTCTAAAGAATGCTTTCAGCACCTTGTTGAATCAATGCCACGTAGAATTAAGGCAGTTCTGAAGGTGAAAGGGGGTCAAACACAGTATTAGTATGGTGTTCCTAATAATGCTTTAGATGAGTGTAGATTGCATCAAAGCATATTCACAGTATTAATCAAAACATAATAACAATGTTCGTTTCGTTTGGCTGATCAAGGGTATTATTGATTGGTTCATTAATTTGAATATCACCCTAATGGATATGAAAATCTAATAACCCTAATAAAATGAAAATTCACTCTTATTTATTTATTTATTTATTTATTTATTTCACAATAATTTCACAATAATTCAGTACATTTTACTTCAACAAAAGCAGTTGTTGGGGCATGAATAGTATAGACAGAAGCAGTATAAATTATGCAGTACATCACACATTACAATTGCAACTACTACTATAGCACGCCATAGTTCAATGTAACTTTCCCAACAACTGATTAGGAAAACAGATATATGCTATTGTGAAAATGGATCCCCAAGAAGCAATAGCTTATAAATAGGGGTCCATCCCACCACCAACACCTCCCCACCCACCTAACATTGGTGACCAGAGCGGACCGACTTAGATGCCATTAGCAAATAAACTTTAAATTATGAGTATTTGGAATACAGTTACTCTATAATACTACTGAATAGATGTTATTGATCTGTTACATCCACCAGCTCGAGTGCCAGCTTTATTTCCTTCCTTTGCCATTCCATCATGAACTACATTTCCCATAAACCTCTGCCCGGACTCATAATGCTTTGATTATTGCCACCTGTTTTCCATTACCCTGATTAACTCTGCCGAAATAAGCCGTGTTTATTCAGGGGCTGTTTACACAACACCTTTTTTTAACTAAAAACGTTAAACTTTTTATGCATTTTGCCCGTCCGTTTACACGACAATAGCGTTGTTATGGAATTATGTGTAACTTTATATAATATGTTTTATTCTGTATAGTGATGGGGAAACCAAGGCTTTCTGAAGCATTTGAGGTTATCAAATTGTGACGAAAAAAGGTTCATTACTCGAAGCTTTTAACACAATGCACATTGGCACACTTGTTTTCTCCATCATCAAATCAGAGCAGAGCAGAAAAAGCATGCGACCAAAAAACAAAGCTTCAGAAGTCCGTGATATACAAGTGTGGGATCGATGCAGTTCTATCTAATCTCATCGAAATGAATTTGCCAATGAGAACAGAAATCATAATTATAGTAATGAAGTAAAAATATATGTTGGGTGTTCCGTTTCCAAAACAAGTCTCCGAAATAAAAACTGTGCAACCCATTGTCACACAAAAAAAGACTTGTACTGTCACGGTTTGAGTTTTGTTTCTTGTTCCTGGTTCTTGCATGTCATGTGAACCCCTGTTCTAGTCATGTGATCTTGCCTTGTCTGTTGTGTCATGTTGTCATTGGTTGATTGTTTAAATGTTCACAGGTTCTCGTTGTTAGCATGTATGCATTTAAGCCCTGTGTCTAGTTCAGTCTTTGGTCCGTTCCTCAATCTGAGTTTTTAAAGTATGGAGTTTGTTTAATAAAGTGTGCTGCATTTGGATCCTGCTTCCTCCTTGTTTCAAACACATTGTAACATGTATGTACTGTAGTTAATTTTTCAACTTTAAAGTTGCTTTTGTTCTAAAGGGTAATAAAGTGTTGTAGTACTTAGCAAATATGTGTAAAACTCTTCACTGTCTTCGTACTTCAGAAATCCCTTTAAATGTATACATGTGAATGAAACAAGGCACATTATCCATCATCCACCTCAATAGGGGCAGAAAAGGAAGACTTTTCCCCTTTAAAGAATAAGAACAACTTTAATGGAGTCGGATTAATTATATTGGAGTCAGATAAATAACTGAATTATGCACGTCATACTTCACCGCTTTTTGTTTTCCGATTATTGGTTTAAAATAGCAACGTAAGCATCCAGCCGTGGTGTCACATTGCATTTCTGAGCACTTTATCCTGTTCCCATGCAATAGACTTTTGACCTTCTGCCTGTTATTTGGATTACGATTTTGAATCCATCTACTGCACTTGGATCCTCAACCTGTGTGTTTCAGAGGAGTTAAGTGACATTAACTTATTGGGCATGTTTTTTTAGCAACATTTTTTAATTAAAATGAATCTTCCATTTTAATTAAAGTCCGCTTAAACCCCGCCCCTGCAAGCTTACATACATCAAACTCCGCCCACACATCAAAATCCTACAACTGATGCATTGAAACAACTTTCAAAGTTTCGATGTAATGTGTCACAAAACGCAAGTAAAGTATTGGTGATATTTAAAGGGTTAGTTCACCCAAAAATGAAAATTAAGTCATTAATTACTCACCCCCATGCTGTACCAACCCTGTAAGACCTTCGTTGGTCTTTGGAACACAAATGAAGATATTTTTGATTAAATTTGAGAGCTGTATAACTACCACATTGGCTCCTAAAGGACTGCCTCTTGACGGCCCAGAAAGTCAATGAAGAAAATGTTTAAATATCCTAAGTGACTACCGTGGCTCAACTATATGTTTATCAAGCGACGCGAATACTTTTTGTGCGAAAAAACAAACAAAAATAACGAGTTTATTCGACTATTTCTTTTCTTCCTTGTAGGCCAGAACGAGACTTCCTTAGATTTCCACGACGCATGCGCGAGATTTGCGATCAGCTCACACCCGCTTACACTACTTCAGATCGCAATTCTCGCGCATGCGTCGTGGAAATCTAAGGAAGTCTCGTTCTGGCCTACAAGGAAGAAAAGAAATA
The DNA here is from genome assembly GCF_016745375.1 of Pimephales promelas. The sequence continues at coordinate 372,039 of NW_024121141.1, forward strand.
GTCGAATAAACTTGTTATTTTTGTTTGTTTTTTCGCACAAAAAGTATTCGCGTCGCTTGATAAACATATAGTTGAGCCACGGTAGTCACTTGGGATATTTAAACATTTTCTTCATTGACTTTCTGGGCCGTCAAGAGGCAGTCCCTTAGGAGCCAATGTGGTAGTTATACAGCTCTCAAATTTAATCAAAAATATCTTCATTTGTGTTCCGAAGACAAACGAAGGTCTTACGGGGTTGGTACAGCATGGGGGTGAGTAATTAATGACTTAATTTTCATTTTTGGGTGAACTAACCCTTTAAGTTTCATTGCGACTTTTAGAAACTATAAAAAGGGAAAGAAAACCAAAAATATATTTTTTTAATAATCTTCAGATAAAACAAATTTTGAAACCAAACATTGCTTTCAAAAATAACACTGCTTTCTGTTTCCCAAATACTTTAATGAGAAAGCTAAACTAATGACGATTGCAATTATTCAGAAAAATTACACAGCAAAAAAAAAAATTTTTCTTAGTATTTTTGTCTAGTCCAAATATCAAGCATTTCTTAAATCAAGATGGATTTACCAAAGTAGTAAAATGCCATGAGATATTATGTCTTGTTTTCTGGGGGAATTAATCAAAATGAAGTGAGTTTTTGCTTAAAACAAGCAAAATGATCTGCCAATGGGGTTAGAAAAATAATCTTGTTTCTGTTTGAATTAACATTTTTCTTACCCCACTGGCAAATCATTTTGCTTTTTATAAGCAACAACTCACTTAATTTTGATTAATTCCCCCAGGAAACAAGACAATCTAGTAAATGCATCTTGATTTAAGAATCTTTTGATATTTGGACTGGAAATAAGAAGTAAGAAAAGCATTTTTTGCTGGTTTCCAAGGGAAATAACATCAATCTTATATCAGCATTAACTAGCAGTCGTGCTGGATTAACTCATCACACAGCCAAGGCTTCTCATTGCCAGCTTTGACACAATGTGAAAGGCATCCGATGCCAAACCTCAACACATTTGGGTGTGGGGGCATATCTAATGAAGGACACATGCTGAAAATAATTTGCGTTCTCAGACGCCACTTAATCCCCTTTAATTTGCTGTAAGGGAATTAAACACACCGATAATAAAACAAAACGGGGAGCTTTGTCGCTTCTGTGGAGCGCCATCGAGACCTCAAACATCTCCAGAGGAACAGGAGTCTGTGGTTCATGTTCTCCATTCACATCAGTGTAACCCAGCCTGATTATCCCCCGTTAACCAGACTAGACAGTGTGTGTCTCGCCCTGAAATGTTCATTCTGCATGGACAATAATAGACATGATGTACTCTTGATAAAAAGTGTTAAATTAAAACCATCTTTACACGGGAACATGGAAAAACTGAAAACATCTGAGGTGTATTGTTGCGTTTGTTGCCGTCGAGTGATGTGTTTACCATTTTGTTGAACATACTATCCATTTTACAAAAAGTGGAATTGATAGAAAATAAAAAGGGTGACGTGGCATAAAACAAGAGAAGCCAGATGACAAAATCCAAAGACTTTTTGGTCAACTGGCTTTAGATGAGGTAAAAACAAATCAGAGACACGGTGTACTAGATGCATAATGTTCAACTAGGGCATCCAAAAACCCAAATGTTAATATTGTTGACGAAAGGAAGAGTATTTCAAGTATACAACGAACACACTTAAAGTGATACTTAGGATTCAGCATTAAGCTTTGTCTTAGTAGAAAACCTGTAGTATTTTCAAATTGTCATGCTTTCCACCCTCATATCCCCCTGAGACGAGAGATTTATGTATTTTTTTTGTCTGGAAAAAAATCGTCATTTTGCGTCATCGGAGAATTGTTTGTCCAGAGGCTAAAGACTACAGTCAGTAGTCGGGTCTGTCCCGCATGTTCTCAACCCGCCCATAGAGGGCGATCTCACTCACAGAATGAACACAGTGTCAGCCATCTTTTTTTGGAAGCTAAGCTAGCAGGCTCTAGTTCTGTGGAGAAAGCTGAGTAGTAAGGGTTACCATCCTCTTTTTCCGGACATATCCGGCCGTCGATGTCCGGGATTCAGCTTTTGCTTTCTGCAGTCGCTATTCATTGCTTACACGCACAGCTTTTGTTGCAATCTAACTGAATTCATTGCGATTGGTGAATCTGAATGTAGTGTTTACATGAACGCCAAACAAGTGATCGGTTGATGCGCGTTTTAACATTACTAAGAAAATTCTCGCTCCTCCGTGAGAGATTCGAGACCGGTGCGTCTCACAGGTGTCACTCATCGGTAATCACGCCGTTCTCCCGCGGCCGTCACTCGTCCCGCTCGCCACCGTAAACATAATAAATTGCGACTGTAGAACGCAAAAGCCGAATCCCGGACATTTTGGGCGATCTTGAAACACATTTTCGGGCAGACTCATCACGAGACTTGTTTAACTACTGCGCTCTGTTACCGGTAGGCGTGGCCTCCTAGGGCAGTGAAGCAAGTGCATTCTGGGAGTTGTTGTCTTTCATCCACTTAAGCCAAAAATTTATTTTCTGGCTTTTCTCAGTCTAGAAAGCTCCAAATTAAAAATTAATTTCACATTTCTTCTACATCAGGGGTGTCAAACTCAAATTAACTGGATTAAATTAACTCAAATTAACTAAAAAAAAAAATGTATTGAAGTATTCCAAAAATGGAGCACAGCTGATCCAATCTTATCAATCTTTATTATTAACGTTTCTTCTGAACTGTTCCTCTGAAGTTGAACATTCCTTTCTGGACATGATTGGTTCTTCAAGAGCTGTCCTTCTGACAGTTGAAGTTCATTTTACACACTTTCTTTGTCTTTTTCTTATACACAACATCTTAGTGATGATAGTTATATTTGTTTTTATTTTCTTTATACAACACTAGTATTATATTGAATGTTTTTTTTTTTTTCCGAAAGGCACATTTCCTTTTATTATACTTAGAAAAACAATTACTGCTTTTGAAATACAAATAATTCTTTCTACACATGTATAGTGTCTCAGGCAAATTACTGACTTTGCATATATCGAAGCAAACCTTCTTATCAACCTTTTGGACCAAGTTCATTATATGAACTAGTTCAAAGTTCAGTTCACAAATTTTAAAATTAACTAGTTCATAGTTCTTTTTTTCCATATGTTGCTGCGAGCTTCTTTTTTTATTATTAGGCTATTATTATTGCCACAGCCCATATACAACCACAGATAACAATCATTTTATCGACGGGCAAAGTTTGCACAGACATGTAAGATTTTCCCATCCTCACCGACCTCATAAAACCCTTTTTAAATGATCTTAAAGGGTTAGTTCACCCAAAAATGAAAATTAAGTCATTAATTACTCACCCCCATGCTGTACCAACCCCGTAAGACCTTCGTTCATCTTCGGAACACAAATAAACATATTTTTGATTGAATCTGAGAGCTAGATCAGTCCTACATAGACTGCCTAAGGGACTGGCTCTTGACGGCCCATAAAGTCATTAAAGAAAAGGTTTAAATATTCCATGTGCCTACAGCGGCTCAATTATAAGTTTATCAAGCGACGAGACTACTTTTTGTGCGAAAAAAACTAACGAATAAAAAAAACTAAAAAATAAATAACGACTTTATTCCACTATACCATTACTTCCTTATGGGCGCATGCGCGAGAACTGAGACGAGGACGTTCTCATTCGTCTACTTCTTGTTACCGGCTGCTCACCGCTTAGGAGTTTTACCGCCCCCTACCGTATAAGATGACGTGCTGATATAGCTGGAAGCGCAAAACTTTCTGTTTACAAGCAGAGGAAGATGCGCGCTGTACATACGCTTTTCAATTTGCGTATTTTCCGCACTATAAGGTGCACTTAAAAGCCTTTAATCTTCTCAAAAAACGACAGTGTTCCTTATAATCCGGAGCGCCTTATATATGGATCATCATTTTATACGGTAGGGGGCGGTAAAACTCCTAAGCGGTGAGCAGCCGGTAACAAGAAGTAGACGAATGAGAACGTCCTCGTCTCAGTTCTCGCGCATGCGCCCATAAGGAAGTAATGGAATAGTGGAATAAAGTCGTTATTTATGTTTTTTTCGCACAAAAAGTAGTCTCGTCGCTTGATTAACTTATAATTGAGCCGCTGTAGGCACATGGAATATTTAAACCTTTTCTTTAATGACTTTCTGGGCCGTCAAGAGCCAGTCCCTTAGGCAGTCTATGTAGGACTGATCTAGCTCTCAGATTCAATCAAAAATATCTTTATCTGTGTTCTGGAGATGAACGAAGGTCTTACGGGGTTGGAACAGCATGGGGGTGAGTAATTAATGACTTAATTTTCATTTTTGGGTGAACTAACCCTTTAAAAATATGAATGAGTTCATTATCGTTCATTGAACACGTTCAGACACAACACGTATTACAAGCTCAAAATGATTATTCTCACATTGTTTTAGAGCAGGGGTCTCCAACACATCGCTCGCAAGCTATCAGTAGCTGTGGCCTGATTTGGTGGTGATAGCTCGCCTTGGGCCTGTTCACATATCGCGCTCACATATTTCTCACGCTCAAGTACGTTTCAAAGGCGCATTAAGCGCCGACGCGCTCATTTTTTCCAGGCGCAGTATATTGGCGCTTTTCCACTGCATAGTACGGTACGGTTCGGTTCGGTACGGCTCACTTTGGCGCTTTTCCACTGCATAGTACGATACGGTTCAGTTCGGCATGGCTCACTTGTGGTGCTTTTCCACTGCATGGTACGGTACAGTACGGTTCGCTTCGGGTCGCTTTAAATGGTACCTGGTCTGTTGAGGTTCCAAGCGTACCGTACCGGTACTAAAATGTGACGTAAAACACTGTAGATCACTGATTGGTCAGACAGAATCGTCACTACTAGCGTCATTGGATTTGCGACACGAGACACGAGACACTTTTTTTAGCAGTATTTTTGTTTTGCTGCCATCAGCCTCATTTTAAACACATTTTTCCGTCTAGCAGTTAAAAACAACCACATACCGAGAATCAGGAACACCATCCCCTCGATAGTCTCCATTGTTCCTGTGTTGTGGGTTTGAAAATGTGGCGCTTTTAAGATGATGTCATGGCAGTAGAGGCGCGTGCAAATAACGATCAGTCCCACACACTTTGAAGGGGTACTACTGCAGTGGAAAAGCAACAGAGCTAAGCGAACCGAACCGATCCGTACCGACTCAAAACGTACCACGCAGTGGAAACGCGAAGCGAGCCGAACTGTTCCGCGCAGAGCCGAACCGTACCGTACTATGCAGTGGAAAAGCGCCATATTTGTACTTCGTGGTTGTCTGTGACAACTATTGACAACAAACCCACCGTAAGCTGTCACGAGACTATATATGGTAGCCCATAAGGGATAAAAATAATAATAATAAAAAAACGCGGCAAACGCAACGGCGGGCCGCACTAACATGAAACTTTAATATCAAGTAGGGGGCCACAAAATATCATCCCGCGGGCCGCGAGTTTAAGACCTCTGTTCTACATAAATGACCCATTTTAACCCTTGTGCTGCATTAGATTTTTAACACCGTTGAGTGCATTAAGGACCAAAAATGGCCACATATTAAACATTGCCTAAAATATTATATATTATTATTATTTTCCACTTTTACCAAGTTAAATCTTTTAACCAGCATCAGTCCTCATCATAACTACCAAAAATGTATTCAATTTCAGGATTTTAACCCTTTAATTACCAGTTTTGTTTGCGAAACCATCGATTTGTATAAGAGGAAAAAACACAAAAATTCAATTATTTTCAATAAACTAAATGCAAAGAGAAAACTTTAGATTTGGATTATCACAGTCCCACTTTGCAAAAAATCCCACTTGGCGCGTTAGAGACCAAAAATGGCCACCTATTAAACATTGCCTATTGCCTAAAATAAGGTGCATTTCCACCCATAGGGAATAAATATGTACTGACGTCATCTGGTGGAATACACTATATAATGCAAATATAATGCTTTTGCTTTAAAATGATAGGATGTTTGTGCAAAAATCATGTTTCATGTATTACTGACAGCCTCAGATTTAAACAACGTTTTAATGGGTTTCAATGGGCCATTTTTGGTCTTTATGGCGCTGAGTGTTACTATTTGATCTACACAGTGTGTGTTATACATATTTTGCAAAATGGGATCACATTTTTTACATGTATCCAAAAAGTCACAATTTTGCCAAATTTCATACCATTTGCATTAAAACAGCCAAAATGGTCAAAGAAATTAAACTGCAAAAGACCAAAAATGTCCCTAATGCAGCATAAGGGTTAAATACACATTCATCTTTCCAGAGGTGAAGTATCATTTTAATAATTTAGAGGTGCTCTAAGCGATGTCGGGTGACGTGACTTCTTGCTGACGTTTAAAGTATTTTCAAACAAAATGGAGGCTAGATAGTCCCTCCCTCCTCCTCATCTGTACTGACCCCCCAAACCCCACCCCCAGGGCCTTCTTGTCAGTTATTGGCTGGAACAGTTTGTTATGTTTCATGGAGAGGGTTGCCCCAGTTTGTTTTCATTGCCATTTGTGGAGCCTTTTTTTACAATGTGTTTAGTGGACAGGCAGCTAGCAGATAGTGAGGAGATGTTTGTTGTATGTGACAAAAAAAATGTTGGGCCTAAAAAACGTGTGACATCACTTAGAGTAGCTTTAAAGCTGCAGGAAGAAAACTTCATAGCAAAAAACAGACTCTCGGGTCAAGTTTTGGTCATCAGTACGCCAGCTATGGCAAATACTATGATTCCTGGCAATGCTGAGGTCAGCATCTGATTAATCTCCCATGTATGGGTCCTCTTTTTTTGTAGCACAAGGTAAATTATGTCTCATATCACAGACATTTCTAGTCTGCCAAGTCATGGTTTTAAGCCTCCTCAGGGATTTGCATGAGCAATCACAATGTATAGCTTATGCAGTGCCGTTTCCTGATGAAATTGGGCCAAAATAAAAAAATGGGTTACTCCCAAATTGCAACAGGGCCACAATTTTAACACCCTCGGGACTGAAGCAATAAAGCAAAGGATGTCAATAAATCAACTGACAACATGCCACTGCAAGGCCCATTACAAATAAATTGGACAAGACTGCAGAACTGCTACAGCATGTGAGATACAAACCAGCCGTAAATGAATGGCTTCCCTTATCCCTGATTGGGGTGTCTAATTAATCACAGTTCATGTGGTGGGGCAGGAGACTGCTAATTAGATTTTCTTAAAGCAAAGATTTAAAGGCTTCAACGAGAAGGCCACATAGTACTCTAATGCTGAATCCAACATCCCCAATCTAACAAGCACGGCAACATATAAATATCACTCCACATAAATACTGTATATGTCAGTTAGATCATTTAGCTAAACAAATGCAGTTATTTTGAGTAATAGTTCTATTTAATTATTAAATTATGAGATCATTTTCTAAATTATGTAATTATGGGTGTCACAATTCGTGTCACAATATTCCTTTTTTAAATAAAGGTGACAATGCAAAAGCAGGGTTAAATGTGCACTATAAAACATGTAAATATTACGCTTTAGGGGCTAAAATAAGAATATTGTTGTCACGTTATTGTTTTAATTATTCAGTTGAGGAAACTTGACAGTGTTGACAGCTTGTTGGCAGTGAGCTGGACACCATTTTAACCCTCTGGTGTTCTTCTGTCATTCGACAAATACATTATGTGTGTGTTGTTGTTTTTGTTTTTTTTTACTTCTTCAGAATAGTACTACAATTTGATAAAGTATTTGGCATGTTCAATGTGAAAAAAAAAAATCATGGACATGATTCAAAAAAGTGAAAAAGTCATGAAAAAGATAGTCACACTTGATGATGGCATTGGAAATGAATGGGAAACATATTTTTTAGATATCAACCTCAAAATTTGGAACATAAATTGTTTAGATTTATGGCTTTTATAATGTTTATAAAGTTTTATAATGAAACGTTTTGAAAAATACTAGGGCTGTGCAAAAGTTAATTGCGATTAATCGCATCCAAAATAAAAGTCTGCGTGTACATAATATATTTGTGTGTGCTGTATATAAATATTTTGTATATATAAATACCTATGCATGCATGTATATGTTTAAGAATTATTTGCGCTAAAATTCTGTATATATATATATATAAATACATAATCTATATTATATAAATATAAATATTTTATATATGAATAACACATTTTCTTAAATATATACATGCATGTGTGTGTATTTATATATACAAAATAATTATATACAGCACACACAAATATATAATGTAAACACAGACTTTTATTTTGGATGTGATTAATCGCAATTAATTTTTGCACAGCCCTAAAAAATACTGCATATATTTCATATAAAAATGTGTATTTTTGTAATTTTTTTAATAACAACTTCTATAACTATATTTACTTTCTTTCACTTCAGCAATAATCTGCATCTAAATTTTTAATAAAGTATTTTTTTAAAAGAGATCAAAAAGTCTGAGCTACAAAGCATTCAAGACAAATGTTTTTGTTGGAAATTTCATTTTCAGGTATAAAAACGTGAATGAATGGATTATAGCTACTGCATAAATATCATTTAGTACCATAAAATTGCCTAAAAATACGAAACACTAAATAAAATAAAAACTTATCAAACTAAAATGCAGTACATTTAAATAAAAAACGAGCACCAGATTAAGGAAACGTAGTGTTTTTTTAATAGTTTCCCTTCATGCTATGTTATTTTCATGTTAGATAATGGTTTCTAATCTCCAACAATTATTAGTTTATCTCCCCAAGGAACATCGCATTATTGTCTTTACTGCCTTATAGCGGCCTTACACATTTTTAACATTAGGTCAACACAAGTTAAAACAGATGTTCACTGTTAGACTTCTTATTTTGTAATAAGCAACGTCCCAATGTTTTGTCAAACTGACATGATAAATGAACATCATATCTACCATATCTATTACAGTAAATATAGAACAAATGAGGTTTTGTCAATCTAATTGAGAGGCAAATGGATCAACAGTGCAGCTTTAATTTGATCTAATTTGATAGAGTTGGAGATTATACTTCCAGGAATTCTCTGGAAAATGTATACGAGTGGAGGACTTTAACTCTACACTGTAAAAAATGAATATGCTTTATCTAATCAAAAAAATTGTGGCAAGAGATAACAAGCAATATTATTAATTAAATGTAACAAATTAGAATTGAGTAATAATTAATCAACTTAATTCCTTAAAAGTTAACCATTTATAACGAATAAAACTTACAAAAACAACCAAAAAAAAACATACATGTAAGTCACCATTATGGTGATCAGTATTTGTTTTAAAATGACGGTTTTCTCCTTCAGTTATTCTGCTTGTTAACATCAGGTGTCTTCAATGTTGCCAATATAAAATAAAGAGTTATTAATTAATCTTTTTTGTTAATTTTTTGGGTGTAAACTTTACTTTTTTTTTTAAATGGTTAACTGATTAATTATTACTCAATTCTAATTTGTTAAATTTAATGAATAATATTGCTTGTAATCTGTTGGCACAATTCTATTGATTAGATAAAGCATATTCATTTTTACAGTGTATGTCTTTAAATGGTATCATCATCTTTAATACTGATATCCACAGCTTTACGAGTCAGCAAAACACAGACAGCACAATGACAAAAGAGGCTTGTGCTAAAAATCCCTGTCGAGTGAACATTTGAGTCTGATAAATCAAATTGCACTTGTTGAAACTAAGCATTCCAGACTGATTTTACACTCAAGAAGAAAGTGAAAAATCCTTTCAGAAGGGGAAAATTAAACGATACAGGATGAGCACAGTAAATCACTCCAATTTAACTGTCCAGCATCCACAATTTAATGCGGTCTTGTGGGTTACGCCTCCAGGTCTTTATAAGCAGCGCGAGACATGGGAATTTGGCTGTGATTTGCGATCTTACAGAGAACAGCTGAAAAAAAAAAAACGCAGTCTTTGAGTTCACTTCATCGTCGACCACAAGAGATGCCACTGAAGTGTTGACACGGTGGAACAACTTGCATGAAATGTATGTGCAATGCAGACATCAGACTACCGTTTGCTGAGCTTCTTTGAATTTTTTGCGTGTGGATATATGTTATAATATTACTTCAAGTTTGCATTTAAACAAAAACAGACGTTTCTCGGTAGCTCTAAAACAGTATTAAATCCAGATGCATCATGTAGTAATAAACATTATATACATACAAAAGTTAAAAACAAAATTGCATGGCAGTTTGACGAGGGTTTATGAAAGGCGGCGCGCACTGAGAGATGTGTAGAAATGCGGATTTGCATTTTCTTATCAAGTGCGAGTTGACTGCAGGATTTATGGGTGCCTGACACGTGAAACCAATCACCAAAGCAGCCAGCGTGGTGACAGTGCCCATCCGCTTCAGATTAGCGTGGCTACAGAACAATTTTCAAGTAAAGAGTGGCTTCCTTTATGAGTGTGATTAAAAAAAAAAAAATCAGACAGTAAAGTAAATTAGCCTTTTCATAAGGGCCATACAGCTGAAAACATTAGGGTTTATGGATTAAATGCAGGCCAGATTTAGAATAGCAGAAAGTACGAGATGAAGAACACGTCAGCTTTTTGTTCCCACCGTCTTCCTCTAATTCTGCAAACACACACTGTGTTCATTCATGGAATGGACCGAATTATTATACATATTAAAAGAGAAAGAAATGCATCTAAAGCCTTTATAAACAAATCAGAAATTTCATATTTCACTGCTAACACCTTGATAGATTTGAATTGGAACAAGATTGTATATTTTCTACTGTGTTGTGGGCGGTTGCCAGGGCGATTTTTGGGTGTGTTTTTTTTTTTCAAAAGGGTCATGACATTTCTTTTTTATTATTATTTTAATATGTCTCTTGAGTTCTAATTGTTATTTATTACTTTTTTTGCACAAAGAAAAAACAACAAATATACTCAAAAATATTAAATGAAAATGAATTTGCATTTGGTTTGTCTTAAAGCATATTAAAAACACCACATAGACATTAAAAGCGGTGGACTTCCAGTATTTCTGAATATCTGAATTCCAGTGTTTAAAGGGATAGTTCACTTTGAAATTAATTTGTGATATGTTTCAGGTTACCTCAAGGGCATCCAAGATGTAGGTGTCTTTGTTTCTGAAAGTATTTTCAATTTTGATATTATATTTTGATATATAATGGAGGTCTATGGTCACCACCTCAAAGAGCATGCACAGAGAAGTCCAAATTAAACGTGATTTAATGACTCGTAAATGTAAGTACACATTGATGGCCTAAGACACGAAACGAGCGGTTTGTGTGAGAAAACGAACAGTATTTATATTGTTTTTACCTCTTGTAATCACAGCCACGTCTAAGTAATCTGAGGGCGAGTGTTCTTAGTGGCTGTGGTTACAAGAGGTAAAAACGATATAAATACTGTTCGTTTTCTCACACAAACCGCTCGTTCCGTGTCTTAGGCCATCAATGTGTACTTACATTTACGAGTCATTAAATCAAGTTTAATTTGGACTTCTCTGTGCATGCTCTTTGAGGTGGTGACCATAGACCTCAATTATATGACTGACAGACAAGAACGGTTTGACTTAAAAATAAAATTAAAATTAAAAATACTTTCAGAAACAAACACACCTACATCTTGGATGACCTTGAGGTAAGCTAAAACATAACAAAAAAATTATTTCAAAGTGAACTATCACTTTAATTTTCTAAATTTCTAATTAAAAATGTAAAAAAACAAGCAGTTTTGTCATAATTACAGCAGAAATAGTGGTAATAGCTTATATCAGGGAGCCTTTGCTCTACCTATAGTGAATATTATCACCTGTAATAGAGCAATAGATGAGTCGAGGGGCTTCTTCACTCAACTCCTCGTACCCGAGTCCCATCTCTTTCAGCTTCCCGGGCAAGTAATTCTCCACCAGAACATCACAGACTTTGGCAAGCTGACGTAAAAGAGAGAGAGAGAATAAAGTGTGACCGACTGACTAGGTGTTTAAGCCAAATGTTATTTAATCTGTTACGAACGTTTACCTCAGTTACAAGTTTGGTCCCCTTTGGATCTTTAAGATTAACAGCAATGCTCTGCAAGACAGATGAATGAGGGGAGCACAGTTATAATGGTAGAAGTCATGATCCTAAGGGTTTTAAAAACATGATATTAAAAAAAAAAAACAATAATTAATATTGTTTAACCTCTTAACTGTCACCCCCCCTTTTTTGAATAGACATGAAAATGCACATTTCGAACTTAAATGGTTGTAATTCAAGAATGCTTTGGAATATAGACATATGATTGGTCTTGTTTTAAAGAAGACATCTGTCAGATTTTTGTTGAAGTGAAATGAATTAAGAAAGTGAAACAGAAAAAAAGTTATAGAAGTTTGAGTTTATGGAAATGTACAATGTAAAAATATTAATTATTCATATTTTACATAAAATAGATATTTTCAAAACCTGGGCTACTCTAAAACGGCAGAAAGATCAAAGCCAAAAATCTGAACAAGTTGTGTTTCAAATTTTAGGTTGATATCTCAAAAAATGAGCTTTCAGTAAGATTTTGTTTGAGCGCAGTACCAAACTTTTTCACTAGGGCACAACCAGACTCCATTACTGCCCATATAAGGGCGCCTGCATTTCCATTCGTGTTTTGAGTGATCTGAACCATTATTTTCACAATTTTCATACAATTTCTGAAGTAGAGATCCTATTCAGAAGTAGTATGGGAAGTTTGGCAGATTTTGAAATGAATTGAACCTCTAAGAAACACATACAAAGAACACGCATGTAAGTCATAGCTAGCAGCCACGTCACAAATGGTGAATTTATTATTTTTTTCTTAATATTTCAAACTTTTCAGACCTTTTTTTCCAAAATAATTGAATGGATTCTATCTTTTGAACTTTTGGCATGGAAACAAACTGAGGTTTCTACCATTTTTTCATGATTTTTCATGTTTACTGCTATTTTAAAATAAAGGTCTGAACACGCCTTATGAGTATGAAAATATTCTTGTTGCATATTGATAAATTATGGCTTCTCTGTAATATATTTTGAAAATCAGTCACCAAATATGGAAACTAGAGATTGTAAGCTTTCAAATGATATATAGTTTGTCAATATTATTTAAGGTATTTACTAAGATATTATTGTTTTAAAAATATAGTGGCAAACGTCCCACCTGTGGTTAATGCAAATGAGTTTCTAAATGCACTTTAATGCACTGATTTATGATTACAAACCGAACTCTGACATTAAAAACAAACCCCCCTTTTAATAAAACTTAATATGGCCTTTCTGGAATATTTTAGATCATATGCCAAGCAATGGTGTAAGGAACCATGCCATAAAAGAATCACTTTTTTGAACAGGTTCTTTGATGTGAATTGTTCAAAAGAACCGATTCTTCAAATCAAATCAACTCACCAAAAAAAAAAAACAATACTTTTTAAACCATATAAAAATATATATATTTAAACCTTATTTGGATTTTCATTCGTTACAAAGGCATAACCTTATAACTGTCTACTCATTGAATATTAAGCTTTATAAGTGATTGAATATTGAGCTTTATAAGCTTTATAATATAAGTTATGTGGGCAAATCTTTAACATTCTGTAAATCTCTAAAATCAAATTCATAAGACCTTATCTGTCAGTCATACCATATTATATGGGGATCTCTAACCCTCTTGCTTCCTTAGCAGAACAGGCGTTTGAGAAAAGAATCACTGGATCAGTTTTAGAACAGGTTCTTTGGAATGAATTGTTCAAAAGAATCGATTCTTTGAATACATTCAAATACCTTTTTGTTCCTGTTCACACTCAGAAAATAAGCGCTCTCTTCACCCACAAACGGAGGGCCCCAAGCTCTCGTGTCGTCTCCGGAGCCTGTCACACATTCACATCGGAATATAGTTCACTAGATGGCATTGTTCACTGCAATCACACACTGTTTAGATCTAAACGAAGACTCGTTTTACAGGAACTGGCAACGTGACGTGTTTAATATGATAAGTGTCATTATAGTGCAGCTGTTTAACATAGAAACAGGATTACCCAACGCAACAATATTTGCTCTAGATACATGCCTGGTCATATACTACTTTAATATATGCAAGCAAACCTTAATGAAAGGGGATTATTATCATTTTTTTCAAGAGCATGAAAGTCCTATAATCCTAATTCAATTTCAGTATATTGAAAACTGTGGCAGGGATATTCTTTAAAATATATAAAAAAAGGAAGACAATAATGGTAGAATTTCTATTTTCAGGATAAACCCAACCCTTGAAATGATGCCAACATCTTCTTAAACTAAAATTCAAGTATTATCTCACATATAAACGAATTTAAACCTCACCTGGTCGCTCAACTTTGATCACTTCTGCTCCCAAATCTCCCAATATCATAGTAGCAAAGGGTCCAGCCAGAACTCTGTATTGAACACCATAATGATAGTGTTTAAAATTAAACATTTACGTGCATATAAAGAGCTTACACTCTTTGCATTTAAATGTTACCAACAATTTTAATCACAAATCACTGGTCAGGAAATTAGATGAAGTAACTTCGCTTTAAACCTTTCTTTAAATGTTTAAGCCATGTTGGTAATTTTGCAGACAGCCTTTTACGGGAGAAGAGTCAGTGTTGTTCCACTCAATGTTAATGGCTTCAAACTGTTCATGCAGCTGAAAAAAAATTTAATGTGAGAAATATTCTCTATATGGTTCAAATCTTGACTCTGATCAGGTCAAACACATTGGTTGTCTTTGTGGGTATGCATGAGCATTGTCATGTTAAAAAAATAACATCTGATCATTCCTCATTAGTTAACAACTTTTCAGTTGTGGGAAGCAAGCCATTCTGCTGTGCTGCAGAGCATTAAATGACTTTCCCAGTGAAGAAGCAGCTAAAAAAAGCCTCTTCCTCCATGCTTTACTGTGGTAGAGATGAATTTATTATCATATTTGTCAGCAGATTTTCAGACAGCGCTCTGAAGCATCATCATGCAACTCTGAATCTCCTATATTCTGCCAAAAACTTAATTCTGTCTTTGATGCAATGGCTTTTTAAGTAATGCATTTGCTTAAATTTAGCTACGACAATTAAAAGTTTAGTGTTTTACCATTTTTTTTTTTTTGAATGGGCCCATTTTATGTAATTTTTGTATTTGATTTAGTGCCCACTCATGACATGATATGAATGTACATACCTTGTCAGATCTAAGACTTTAACGCCATCTAGTGGTCTGATCAGACCTTCACCTGTAATCATGGGGGGGATGAGTTCGCGTGATTATGATTATTAACAATCAATGAGTCAGTCAGTCAGGTAATTCATTGTATTCTGGAAATTCATTAGAAATAAAATGTATATTAAAACTACATAATCCTGTTTTATTCAGCACAAAAGGATCACTGGATCAACGTTCAGCTTGATTATGATTAACAAAAGACTGGAATCATACGTTATCTGACTTGACAAAGGGCAAGTGGGTTAAAAATTAACTTGTTGATCCTTTAGTTGTAAACAAGAACTAAAATATTTTACCACTTTAGTTTTTCTTTTAAATAGAGGAGTTAACGTCATATAGGTGCGCGTACACGTGCCACCACTACGACATAAACAAGCAGGAGTGCAAAACAATTATATTACAACAAATCAAGTGTTGTTTTCATGAAGTAAACAAACAGGTGTGCATACATGTATTTATACCATAAAATAAAACAGTATAATGATGAAATAAACGATTGTAATATTCATTTAGAGCACTAATGTTCTTGAAGGAGTGATGATCAACTGATGTGTCGCGCGCGTCTGTTTACCTAGCGGGATAATGGTCGGATTAAAATGCAGGTGCTACCTTGCAGCTTGGCAGTGAACGGTCTTCTTATATTCACATAGTTCGTCTTACTCGGTTGTAGAAACTGTGACGTTCTGCTTAGACAAGATAAAACTCTTATAAGAAATCTTCCCGACATCTTGACGCAGGCAACGCAACGGAACGTCTATTAAGCCCCGCCCCCAAGTTTGGACAAGAATCCATAGAGTAATCTTTAAACCTTTGCAATGCGAAGAACAGTGTAGAGGATGTCTTTTTGGATAATGTGCGGGATGTGTGAATCTTGGTTTGTAATACAATAAGATTTATATTGTGCATTTAAAAAAAACTGAGTTCTGCGGTTATGTCGACACATTTGACAGCACATAAAGAGGCGTTTAAGGCAGAAATGACTTCTAACTGTTGCTAAACACAGAAGTCTAACATTACCTGCAAACCGAAGCCTCCATTCATTGAAATTCATTCAAATTTTAGGATGTTTTGTCTTACAATTGTGTTTTTATTTAAATATAATTAATAAAAAAATAAATTACAGTGCGTGTTACCTAAGATACAAATTGGGAAAAAAACACCTCAAAAATCTCTAGAAAATCATTAAATAAAATGTCCTTTTCCTGTAAAATGAATGATTTGGTAAACAGCGCTGAGAAAAGTAACATCGATCACATGACCACACAACTCTTCAGCGGCGGACTGATGGGTGACTTTGACGTTGAATAACGCATAGTAATTTTATATAAGCTATTATTATATATTTATTTTACTATATAATATTATAGTATTGTATAATAAGGAAATATACCGGGCCCTTTTCCTTTCGTTCTGGCCTACAACTTGACGTCATCACTGAAAAGCCACGAGGTTTCAGTAGGTTGAAAAATACATATCCCATAAACCGTCACGCAATGCGTAATGAACCACAAAACCGTCACTAAAAAACATTACTCATTTTAAAATAAAATTAAAAGAATATCAACTATATTATTTTGCTGAACACAAAAGATGATATTTTGATAAATATATGGGCACCATTGACTTTCTTTCCCCTCCATATTCTTCACAATATAGTTTGGGTTCAGCAGAAGAAAGAAATTCATTCAGGTTTGGAACAACTTGATGTTGAGCACATGATGACAGAATTTAAATTTTTGGGTGAACTATCCCTTTGATAAATTAATTTTTAAAAGGTCTCGTTGCAATTATAATAATACTTCTTAAAATGTCTTAAAAGTGGTTTATATTTTCAAAAAAAGGTACACAAAGTTGTAATACACCCATATACTTATGTAAGAGATAATGTACAGTCAACCGGCCAATTATTGAAATATGCATAAAGTGCAATAGGATGTATTTATGATGGATCTACTCTAGTAAGCTATTTATGATTTTTAGAATTAAACTCTGACCAGCAGATGGCACAAGACACCAATCTCACACATGAATATTTACAGTGAGTAGAGCTGAAAAACTGTCCTCATATCATCAGCTATCATTAGTATATCCCCTCTAACTCCCCCCTATTATAGAACACACAAACACAAATATGATTTAATCTGATAACATTAGATTGGAATATTAGTTATTAATATAAGTTATTAGTATTAAGTGCCATGAAGTTTAAAATAATGAATATACAGCGACATGTAGCCTACTTCTGGTATTAAAATTTAAAAGTATACACTTGCCCTTTTACATTCATTTAATTTACAAAAACTTGGAAGTTTTTTAACCACACACAAGTACAAGTTACATATTATGAAGCCCCGCCCCAAACATAACCAGCCAATCGGTGGCGTGTCCGCAGAGCGCGTTCTGGTCACGTGACTGGCTGGAGTATATATAGAGAAGGTCCGCGCTGGTATAAATGAAACCAAGCCGTGAAACAAAGTCTCTTTTATTGGGGTTTCACTGCTGCTCTGGGGGAGTCCGAGCTACTAAGTAGCTTTTTACAGGTTTCAAGCATGGCAGGTATGTGACAATGAATATACTTTGTAAATTAAACAGAGCTGTTGAAGTGTAGGGGTTGGACCATCTCTACTGTAAAGTACCTGCTACGATTTATTTACATAGGCTATGTTGAGCTTTATATGTAAATTGCATCAAAAAGGTTTTAAAGACTGTGCATGTTCTTTGCATTTCTTATATGTCTGCAGGTGTAAAGTGTGCTGCTAATATTGGTTTATATACTGGTACATTCGTTGGATAACAAAACAATAATATTAAATTACGAGTTTAATATTATTGTTTTGTTATCCAACGATTCGTTGTTGAATCAAATCAATGTGCTCGAGTTCACTGAACCGCCTTTCTCGAGTGTGTTCGACTCGCAATTATCCGAGTTAACAACTACATTCAGCGAACTTAGGACCGTCTTTTTTAAATTTGTGTGACTCATGATGAGCCGAGGAATTATTAAATGGCAAAATAATTAGTTTAGCTTTTAATAGAAACATGCTAAACTTTTAAGTGGAGAGATCCTACCTGTAAAATAATTAATATTGCATGCAAATTCCTTTCTGAATGTTTTTTATGCACTGAATTATGGTTCTGAACTCTGACATTAATAACAAATTAACAATATGGCTTTTCTGGAATATTTTAGATCATATGCCAAGCAATGTTGTAAGGAACAATGCCATAAAAGAATCACTGAATCAGTTTTTGAACAGGTTCTTTGAAGTGAATTGTTCAAAAGAACTGATTCTTTGAATGAAATCAACTCAACCATATATATATATATATATATATAATATATATATATATATATATATATATATATATATACCTTATTTGGCTTTTCATTTGTTGCAAAGGCATTATAACTGTCTACTGATTGAATATTAAGCTTTGTAAGTTATGTGGGCAAATCTGCATCATTGACTTCCTACGCTTATTTTTGGGAAATCCATTGTCATGCAAGATAGTGTGAAATCAAATTCATGAGACCTCATCTGTCAGTCATGACATATTACGGGGATCTCTAACCCTCTCGCTTCCTTAGCAGAACAGGCGTTTGTCACTTTGGCCACAAATGATAGCTATGCAAGAGGAGCAATGGTGCTCGGAAAATCCCTTAGGAACCACAAGACTTCAAAAAAGCTGGTGGTGCTCATCGGACCCCATGTGTCCGATCAGTCAAGGTACGACATGTCCATTTCAGCCTCTATAGAAGTGTTGCAAACCCGTTGAACACAAAAGAAGTTGTTTTTGAATGTTTCTAGGGCAGTGCTTCATAAGATCTATGATGAAGTCAGGCTAGTGGATGTTCTGGACAGCGGGGACACGGCACATTTGGCCATGATGAAGAGACCCGATCTGGGTGTTACGTTCACCAAGCTGCACTGCTGGAGTCTCACACACTACTCAAAATGTGTGTTTATGGATGCAGACACACTGGTGAGTGTTGAGTTAAGTTGTGCCTTGTCAAAACATGCATGAAATATTTACAGTGTGTTTGGTTGCGTCACTTGAATTACGCTGTGCCTCATTAACTCAGTGTGTGAATGTAAGCCTCGGTTGCACTTAACTTGTTTAACTTGCACCAATGTGTATGTGCACCACTGAATTGTACACAATGAGACGACAAATATATATTAACCATTATGGTCTCATCCTGTAACAAATCCTCCCCTGAAGCAAAGCCCTAATACTTATTCATTTTTTGATTTGTTTGTTTGTTTGTCCAGAAAGCTTGTATTATTTTATATAATAATATGAATGATGCAGATTTTTTGGAAGATATTTTTTTTTAAACTTGTTGCATTTATTTCTAAATTACTAGATTTTACCAAAAATTTTTATATGAATTAAATGTAGCTATAACATGTGTCACTTCACTTAAATCCAAAACTCCATTACAGTACATGCAAAACAGCTGTATTAAAACGGCTCACATTTTGTGGGGGAAAAAAATATTGCACTGCTTTGTAAATTTAAACATTTAAAAAAAAAAAAATTAAAATTGCCTCTGTTATAGCCCCCATTTATTTGAATAGGAATTTCTACGTGTGTGTGCATGGTAGTGTGTTCTGCATTTAGGATGTTTTCAAGGCTGATTTATATTTCCGCAGAGGGTGTGTGTGTGTGTGTGTGTGAAACCCGAGGGAGGGGTTCGAGCAGGCCAATCACAGCGCTTGTATCCGCGTCGAACTGATGCGTTACATTTTTGCAGAGGCGCACGTCAGGGTACGCGCTTCACACAGACGTATCTACGGCATGACGTAGGAGTATAAATTGGGCTTCGTTCCTCCATTTGTGTTCTGGATTTTGCCTGTTTTTTTGTATTTTAACAATAAAATAAAATAAAAATCATGTCCCATTCATTCTTATAGGGGTCAAATTGACCCGAGAGAAAAGGATTCGTTACTATTTTTATTACAAGTCCTCATATCCTTTCGAAAAAAAAAAAATGTGTGTTCCAAGTTCAAGTGCAACAAAAGTCTTTAACCCTCGCCTCGCAGTCCCTGCTAAGAAGTGCAACATTGTAAAGCGTCTGTCTGAAATGTAAACGTAAAATGCCAACTTTTTTTTGTTATTATTGAAAACGGAGGAGGGAAATATCTCTAAATACCCAGCTAAGTGTAAATGTGGCCTGAGGAACAGGTGGCGGGAGAAACGACGATCTCTGATATTTTGAATTGCACTGCAGTACCTATTCTGACCACTCGTTGCAATTCTTAAAGACTGCCCCTTTAAGGTTTTGGACTGCTCCGATAAACAATCTATTTTTAAAAATTCAAAAAAGTCAAAATAACATGAGGAGGGCAAAATTTTGCTAAAAGTTTCACTCTTATTTGTTGGATCTAGGTGGTCTCCAACATCGACGAGCTGTTCGACCGAGAGGAGTTGTCTGCAGCGCCGGACCCCGGTTGGCCGGATTGTTTCAACTCTGGTGTGTTCGTGTTTCGCCCGTCCAACGAAACCTACGGAAGACTTCTGCAGTTCTGCACCGAGCACGGCAGCTTTGATGGTACGCCGACCACGAGCGTCTTTCCTTTCTGCTGTTGATTATAAGCATGCACTGTAGTTTCGGCATCTGCCACTTTAAAGAGTAACTAAACACTTAACCAACTTTTTTTAGTGATCTGTAAGAATGGATCTTTATTAATACCAGTCATTGATTCGAGTAACTTTTTTGACATTTGTTTATAAAGTGTTCCATTTCTACAATATATGGTGTAAAAACGTCTTAGTGCTGCCCTCTTCAGGTTGAACGGTGGCTAATGCAGTTGAATTTTCCTATTGGATGTTTCGCACTTTGTGACGTACCCAGGTTTCAGCTCACCACACGAGCTACACCCTTGGCAGTATAAAAACCAGCTCATTTCGTCAAAACCACTGTAGGGAGTCAGGAATTGGAATTGTGAGTATTGAAAATGATCAGGATAGAGTTTTAGCATCTATTTCATCCCCTCTATCTCCGCTGGGGTCTGCCCACTTTTTCAGCATTTTCAAATATTGCCAGTGGGTGGAGTCAGGCTCTGACCAGGGGTTTAGTTACCCTTTAAATGCTCAAGCTCTTTAAAGCAGGATGGATTCAGATTGGCTGTCAATGTTTATGGTTTGTCAACTGGACAACATTGTTCTGAAAGGGATTCCAACTATGTTGTTCCATTGTGTTGTTATAGCTGTGGTGTGGCCTATTCTCACAGAACTGGAATTCATATTTTTATATATATTTCTTTTTTAAATTCATATTTTTAGTTATCAATAATTCCCGTCCTTGGATTTTTTTTTTCTTCCTAAGCTGGAGGGATGCAATTTACTCTCTTATTTAAAATATTTAAAGTGAGAAATTTCGAAGAATGTTCCCGCTGCTCTTTTCCACACAACGAAAACTAAACAAAAAGTTCCCATATGCTAAAAGGCACCACCAGTTCGAATGACACATGCATTACAGTATATTCTGAATCCTTTACAATACGTGATGTTGAATGACTGCGGACAGTGAAGGGCAAGAATTTTAGTAAATAACTTGCATGTCTTTTTCTCAAACAAAGTGATTGTATGACTTAGAACACATTAATATGGTGCGAGTCATATAGACCAGTGGCCTGATGTGTAAACGTTGCATTGAAATGTTCTTACGCAATTTTCCATGCACATATCGGGATTTATAAAAAATAACCTTGGTGCACATGTGTGCGCACCGTACAGACACTCGACTGTGTGTACACTCTTAAAAATGCTGGGTTATTGTAACCCAATTTTGGGTCAAATATGGACAAACCCAGCTGTTGGGTTAAATTTATAAATTGCATTTTTTAATCCAACAATTGGGTTTGTCCATATTTGACCCAAAATTGGGTTAAAACAACCCAGCATTTTTTAGAGTGTACACTCATTTACTGAAGTAAGCAAAGTAATGAAGTGAACATAATTATTTAAACTCTGTTTTTCATTTGAACATTGCCATTTCAACATTTAGATTAATTAGTAAGCATTTTACATAAGCAAAATAGTTTGCATTTTCAGGCCCTCAAAACACTGTAAATGAGCGACCAAAATGCATTATTTTTTTCTTTTTATGAAAATCATGTCATGTAAAACGACCCCCTGTTATAGATCAATTATAGCTGAAGTAACTAATCAAGGTCTTCAGACTCCAGATAGCAGGATTGGACACCGCTGGTCTTGAACGGATGGTAAACTGACATTTGTTCAAGCAGCTCTTGTGTATCTCTATGGTGATTTGGGTCTCATCAAGGCCAGACGTGGCTAAATAAAGGAGGCTTCATCCTTATCATTCTCTCCATTCCAGTCGAAACAACATCTCGGCAGATCGTCACACACCCATCAGTTTGACGTGCGCTCATCTCACACGTAATGTCAGCACTATTAACTCGTCCTTCCTTGTTTGCATCACAAAAATGATCTCAAGCAAAAAGTTCCCAACAGAGCCTCCCGAGTATTGCCCAACACAGCTGGTTCATGAGGAATCTGGCACAAGCGCTCATAGCGAACAAAAGCCCTTTCAAGGCATCTCTTTTTCCTTTTCTTTGGGAGCCAAGGGCCATTTTTCTACAGCCACCTCTTGGCATAGTTGATTGTTACGCAACTTTTATGGGTTTTCGTAATTTGGTAAAATGGCTAACAGGACAAGCGCATGCATGTTTCTCTTTCCCTTCGCTTTGTTTTTTACCTGTTAAATGCTGGACAAATAATTGTTTGCACATGCCAGCTTGTGCGAGTGGCCTTTAGGAAACTGATGTAAAGTTCTGGACCCGTTTTCAGCTCGACGACACAGTGAACCCATTCTTATACGAGTCCAGTTGGGCGTTTGAGTGTGACCGTTGAGGAACCAATCAGATTGCAGCGTTTTGAGGGAGGGCTCTGATGCGCTTTCTGAAATTAATTGGCACCGCTTCCATTATGGAGACTGGCAGCTTTTCAAGAGCCTGATTATTATGCTTTTGTGCTTCCACTGAATCCGGTGGTTCATAATCGGGGTTTGTGCTTCTTGCAGGCCGTATAAATGCACCATCTTGTCAGCTTGAATTTTCAGTCTATTTTTGTGAAGTGACCATCCTCTGCCCTGTTTGACACGTTAATGCTCTAATGGTCTGGTAATTTGTAATGATTGCTTTATTTTTAGCAGGGCTAGTTTGTCTGTGGTCGTAACCGGGATAGTTCGAACTCTTCATGACTGTTGCCATGTCTCATGGTTTAATGAAGCTAGTGTCGTAGTTCCTTCCTTCCCAAACTCATTCACATTTTGGAAAGAAAATGTTTAAGTGATGCTTAAAGTTTTTCTATGCCACATGTTTTGCTCACTTTCAGAGTGTTGGGGGTTTTAAACTAAAGCAATTCAAAGAACACAGGGTATGTTTAGTAAGGATCTCTGTGATCTGCAGTTTCAAGAGGAGTGTCAATATATCGCAATACAAAAATGCATCAATAGTTATAAAATAAAAATGACTGTGTGGGGAATATTTGAAGTTTTCTGAGATTTAGTGTCAGTACTACATTAAACTACTATATATAATGCAATAGGGTAATATTTGTGGGTACTGATAATGCTAAATGACTTTTAATCAGTAAAAAGTGTCTTACATTATTTTAAATATAATATCTAGTCGGTGAAAGAGTGCAAGCATATTCGTCTAAAATAATACTGTATTTTCAGCTTCTGAATCATGACTATTTTATTCTGGTGTCACTATGGGCTCTATGCACGGCGGTATTTCCGGTGAAGCATTAGGGATGCTCGATAACTTCCGCCGATCATAGAGTCCAATGCAATACCGAGAATTTATATTGAATTTTATACTCCATGGTTATACTAATGAAACGTTAGTCACAAAAACAGATAAAACAGACACCCCTCATTGTGTTTATGCTTCTTTTTAAAATTATATTAAATAAACATAACTATATATAAAATTACATCTAAACGTATGTACGTTTCGTTTCAAAGACGGGAGGACAGTAAATATTGAAGACTCTGCCATAATCCCGTTTTCTCCGGTTTTCCTCCGCTTTAATCTACACAACCGGAAATGGACGAGCATCCTTACGTCAAATGCGGAACTTATGCGTGCATATAGCCCATTCTCCTGTGCTTTGGGTTTCCCACAATGTAATGCTAAATGTAGCATTTTAATCAACGGTGAAAAACATGTAACCTTTAATCAAACTGCATGTCTTGGAGTATCGTGATAAATTGTATCGCGAGTCCAGTATCGTTATGATATTGTATTGTAAGTCCAGTATCATGATATTGTATCGCGAGTCCAGTATCGTGATCATATTGTATCGCGAGTCCAGTATTGAGTATCGTGATGATATTGTATCGCGAGTCCAGTATTGAGTATCGTGATGATATTGTATCGCGAGTCCAGTATCGTGATCATATTGTATCGCGAGTCCAGTATCGTGATGATATTGTATCGTGAGTCCAGTATCGTGATGAAATTATATCGCGAGTCCAGTATCGTGATGATATTGTATCGTGAGTCCAGTATCGTGATGATATTGTATCACGAGTCCAGTATCGTGATCATATTGTATCACGAGTCCAGTATCGTGATGATATTGTATCGTGAGTCCAGTATCGTGATGAAATTCTATCGCGAGTCCAGTATCGTGATGATATTGTATCGTGAGTCCAGTATCGTGATGATATTGTATCGTGAGTCCAGTATCGTGATCATATTGTATCACGAGTCCAGTATCGTGATGATATTGTATCGCGAGTCCAGTATTGAGTATCGTGATGATATTGTATCGCGAGTCCAGTATTGAGTATCGTGATGATATTGTATTGCGAGTCCAGTATTGAGTATCGTGATGATATTGTATCGCGAGTCCAGTATGGTGATGATATTGTATTGCGAGTCCAGTATTGAGTATCGTGATGATATTTTATCACGAGTCCAGTATCGTGATCATATTGTATCGCGAGTCCAGTATCGTGATGATATTTTATCACGAGTCCAGTATCGTGATCATATTGTATCGCGAGTCCAGTATGGTGATGATATTGTATTGCGAGTCCAGTATTGAGTATCGTGATGATATTTTATCACGAGTCCAGTATCGTGATCATATTGTATCGCGAGTCCAGTATCGTGATGATATTGTATCGCGAGTCCAGTATTGAGTATCGTGATGATATTGTATCGCGAGTCCAGTATTGAGTATCGTGATGATATTTTATCACGAGTCCAGTATCGTGATCATATTGTATTGCGAGTCCAGTATTGAGTATCGTGATCATATTGTATCGCGAGTCCAGTATCGTGATGATATTTTATCACGAGTCCAGTATCGTGATCATATTGTATCGCGAGTCCAGCATGGTGATGATATTGTATTGCGAGTCCAGTATTGAGTATCGTGATGATATTTTATCACGAGTCCAGTATCGTGATCATATTGTATCGCGAGTCCAGTATCGTGATGATATTGTATCGCGAGTCCAGTATTGAGTATCGTGATGATATTGTATCGCGAGTCCAGTATTGAGTATCGTGATGATATTGTATCGCGAGTCCAGTATTGAGAATCGTGATGATATTGTATCGCGAGTCCAGTATTGAGTATCGTGATGATATTGTATCGCGAGTCCAGTATTGAGAATCGTGATGATATTGTATCGCGAGTCCAGTATTGTGATGATATTGAGTATCGTGATGATATTCTATCACGAGTCCAGAATCGTGATGATATCGTATCGCGAGTCCAGTATCGTGATGATATTGTATTGCAAGTCCAGAATCGTGATGATATTGTATCGCGAGTCCAGTATCGTGATGATATTGTATCGCGAGTCCAGTATTGCAAAGTATTGCGCAAAAAAGGAGGCGTGTTTCGGCACAAACATTCCCTGCTGCTGTTTTGCAGTTCCAGAAAATAGTTGCGCCACTGACCAGAAAAAAGCTGGTCTAAAGTCAATGGCGTGTTGTGTGTACATGATATTTTAAGCACGCATGCTTGGCCACAAGAGTGTGAACAACGCGCATACACTGTAGAAGATTCTCACATCAGATGCATTTTACTTTTTGGCGTTTTACATCGATAAAATAGGGGCCCTAGTGTTTTGTGTAAGGAAACCAGTCAAATCAGTTTTGTTTCGTTCAGACATCTGGCATTCAAACATCAGTGTGTTCTCTCGTACCTGTAGAGTGCATTAGACAAGCCTCTTTCCATTTCCTCATTTATTACAGTCCTGATGGCCTCAGGCTATCATGTGGACTTGTTCTCATCCTCTGCCAATGTAAACCAGCCTGAGACTATGTACATTCCTGATCATCCCATCAAAATGAACACTTCAAGACTGCAGTGATGTTTGTAGAGCCACATGCAGAAGGAAAGCCCCGGGGTCCGATTCTGAGCCCTGTTTCTGGGCTCCTGACGGCACGCCCAAATAAACTGGCTGTGGATTGGTTTAGCTGGTAAACCAGCATGCTTTGCAAGCACGTTATTCTGAATGCTCCAGCTTGTTAGATAATCTGTGTAGGGCGCGTAGCATTATTTGAGTTTCAAAAGCTCTTTCTTTAGCTGGCAGTGAGGGTGCTGTATATGGTTTGTGCTCAGTCTATATTAATTTCCTCATATCGTGCGCATGGCCTGTCCTGGAGCAAACATTCATGTGTTTAAGTGCAGAGGATGGCAAATCTAAGCGCAGGCTCACACACGGGTCTCTTTCTGCAGGCCATGGACATAAACAACTCGAACATGAGCAACGTCTTCTTGGGGCCCGTTCTGCCCTCACATGAAACTTCAGATTGTGCAGATTCGTATTAAAATGACTGGATTTTGCCTGCGAAATTCCACCAAACAGTAAATGATATTTCCAATGTGTATTAACTTTTTTCCCACCAGTAGTTTTGATAATTTAAAGCCCCATTCTGTTATTTTTTACATTTTGCTCTCAGGGTCCCCCTACAGTTGGGAAACAGTATTGTCTTCTACTACTGTCATAAAATCTGTCATGGTTACGCTAGGGAATACACGCGTGCATTTGTTGACAAGTGATGCCCCCGAACTCTGCAGAAGGAACGAGTTCTCACGTCTTGGGCAGACTCCAGTGTTGCGTGTGAAATGTTCATCCCAGGTATATTGGCATATATTTCAGCATGTCTTATGAATATAGTGTCATGGGTAGGGTTGGGTATCGAGTATCGATTGGAACCGGGACTAACTTTTAGTTTTTCCCGGAATCGTTCAAAAGTAAAAATTTTGATTCCTAGTTTCGATATTCACAGTCCGCCGAGCGGAAGAAGAAACCGCTGAACAACACCAACGAAGAAGCGTCTACCGGAAGTGTTGGCATAACCGCGCGAGTCGAACATGAGTAGCTTACGTCGACGGTCCAAAGTGTGGCTTCACTTTTCTAAAAATAACGAAATCTCGGCAAAATTTGTGACAAAAGGAGTATTTCCTTCAGAAAGGATTATTTCCTTCAGAAAGGCCGTTGGTTAGCAAGGTTAGCTAAACTTTTTTGACCCTGCCTCTTAAAAGAATCGGAATCGAGAATCGTTAGGAACCAGAATCGAAACAAGGAATCGGAATCGGAATCAGAATCGTTCAAATTCAAACGATACCCAACCCTAGTCATGGGCTTGCGTAAAAAAGATCACGTCGCTCACGTTTACAAGCCAGCGTTTTTAGTAACGTTAACCTATTGGCTACTGTTTTACATAATGGATATGCTAATTCAATTCAATGTTTGTGTGGTAGATAATAGCCATGTCGTCAATATTATAATATCAAGCTACCATAGTATAGATGAATCTGCAAATTTGAAAAATTGATTTGCATTATAGCCTGAGGCAAGACACTTTCACCTGAAAAATAAATAACAAACATGACTATCAGCCTGTAGACATAGGATAGTTATCCTGATCGATTATTTTGTCCGTCTAATCATGTATTATTTACTTGCAAAAATGTAGCCCCTACCAAGTAATCAGTATACATTCACGTCTCGAGCTGGCGCGAGCTGCCCGCCCGGGCTCTACGGGGATGCTTGAGTGTGTTAAGCGCCCTCAAAAGAAAGCAATGCAGTCTACATTGGATGTGGCGATGGGCCAAGCTACACAACACATTACCAACAGTAAACTGATCGCCCGCGTGCTCTTTTTCTGACGCACTTCACGTTTGGTTTTACTTGCTGCTTCAGGAGTCGATCGAGTGCATCAACACCCTTAAAGCTTCACAGTTCTGTAGCTCATCCTGGGTCGACACTTCATTCACTATCGTGTTATTTTTACACACTTTACCACCTGACATGAGGGTGTTTAGATGATGACAGAATTTTTATTTTTTTGGTGAACTATCCCTTTAATGCTAACCAGCCATCAGTGTCTTCAGGAGTGCTATTAATATTGCCGGGTCCTGTTTAGCAGACACCTGATCTTAATACAGGCTAATTAAACATACTGACACGATTAAAACAAGCACTGAAAGGCTGTGTCATGCTGTAACATGTATCGCCGTGTCTGTGACGTGTCCTTGCTGACCTTTAAGCATGCATGCCGTCTGCTCTTTCAGACCGGGATCTCTTTTAGATGTGTAGGGTCTTTTTTCAACTAGTAAGCACCTGGGCACATTCCTCTAACGGGAGTAAAGAGCCTAACTGGGCTTCATATTATTATTTTAAATTTCCCTACAATGCTATATGATAGCCATCACATTGCTGAGCATCACAGAACTTATTGTTGGTGTTTGCTAATTTTGATTCAACATACTGTATGCAGTGTCATCTACACAATATTGTTTGCAACTGAAACTAATTTTCACTCACGTGTAGTCTGCAGCTTTGGGACTCTGTCCGCCTCTGTCGCCCCGCACTGACTCTGAGCAAACAGATCAGATTTCATCACATGCAAAATGACAGTAGGAGGATAGAACACCTTATAAACAACCAAAAGACTGATAAAGAATATTAGAAGCTATGGGGACACCTTAGCAACCCCATAGCAACAGCCTAACATTGAAGTGTATAAAACAAAATCAAAGTTCTAAAAGGGAGTTTTCGCAATCATTCTGGGTTCCACAAAGAACCTTTAGTGAACACTTTTTTTTCTTAGTGCAAAGAGTATTTGGTAACACTTTAGAATACGGTTCCTTCGTTAATGAATAACTACACAAGAACTAATGAGTAACACAATATTAACAATCTAGTAACTATTATTACTCAAGTGTTACTACATGATGATGATCTAGTCATGATTTGTGCAAATGTTTGAGATTTTTTTGGTGAACTTTAGTAACTTTTAGAAAATGTCTTTAGTAATACTTGAGTAATTACTAGTTAGTTCCAATAATCTTCACTTTATAATACGAATCCAAATAATTAGTAATTCCCACAGAAGTATCTAGTAACACTTTCATCTGTGAGCTATTACTTACTAATTCGTTAATAAGAGTTTATTTTAGTTAATAGTACTTCCTAGATTGTTAATAAACTTTTTCAGTAGTTCTCTGGGAAGTATTAAAAAAATAGTAGTTATTGATTTAGTTAATAGTGAACTACCACTTTCGTCTGTGCGCTATTACTTACTAGTTCGTTAATCAGAGTTTCTTGTTAGTTAATAATAGTTACTAGATTATTAATATTGTGTTACTCATTAGTTCTTGTTATTCATTAACGAAGGAACCGTATTCTAAAGTGTTACCGAGTATTTTAATCAATGCAATTATTTAAATGATTATTTGTTTATATGTATTCATCTAATTGTTTTTATATATTCATTATTTAATTTATTTTCATTTAATTAACCTTTGCATTCATTTAGTTTATTTAGTTTTTTTTGTTGTTGTTCATTTGCTTCATTTAATTTTTTTTATTTTGTATTTTATTCATACATTTTAAGTAGGGCTGTCAAACGAAATCGCATCTAAAATAAAGGTTTGTGTTTACATAATATATGTGGGTGGACTATGTATATATATATAAATACACACACATTTATCTAAACACAAACCTTTATTTTGGATGTGATTAATTGCGATTAATCGTTTGACAGCCCTAATTTTAAAAGTTTTTATTTAAGTGATTTTCATTCATTTTAGTTATTTATAATTTAATTTATTTAGTCATTTTTTTTGTTCATATTAATTTTGTTTATTTTTATATATTCGTCATAAACTTGATTTTTTATTTTTATTCATTTCATTATTTGCAATTACACACTTTAGTGCTTAATGAAGTGCTTTTAATTGTGTTTAAAGTGTTCTAAATTCTATTGATAAATGAAATGGTCAATTCCATTTTAAGTGACATTCATAATTAAGTGTTTGTCCAATAGGAGGGGACCAAGGCGTCCTGAACGGCTTCTTCAGCGACTGGGCAACAGCTGACATCACAAAACACCTTCCTTTCATCTACAACATGAGCAGCGTCGCCATCTACACTTACCTTCCCGCTTTCAAACAGTGAGTGTGACTCCTCCTCTTCAGCGGCCCTGTTTGACACTATATCATTGATCTTGGCATGCGCTGGCCTTCAGGAAGGGGACAGTAAGAGGATACACACCAGTCACATGAGTTTGCTGCTTGTGCCTTAACATCAGGTTACATGAGGAAAGAAGAGTGAGACGGAGCTGAGAATGAGTGTCACAAAATCATTTCAGGAGACTCTCTCTAATACGAAAATATTTTCTGCTGCTGGTAGTAATAGTGTGCATTGTATGTATTTATTATTTTTAGTATTTATATGTATTTATTTATTTTACACCATTTACCATATTTAAATACGATTAGCTGATTTAAACCTACATAAAATGTGTGAAGAGTGAACAGATTTCAGTACTTTTAACCAGTTAAACCATTGTGTATTACTTGACCTCAAAGCAATAAACGCATTTTGATGCTTTTAAATCCATTGATAAACCTTATGGACACCTATCAAGTGTTCCACATGAGAGTGGAAGTTCTGCAGCAAAATTAAAGAGCGGAGCATATAGGGTCGTTCACATGGATCTGCGAAAACGACTAAGAACTCTGTTTTCTGCCGTCAGGCCAGTAGGTGGCGATGTCACTTTGTAAAGAAGTTTATGTGCCTATAAACTGAACGCGTAATGACGTCACCGATTTCACAGATTCATGTTTTTGTAGTTTACACAGAGACGATAATCGTATCATTTTCAAAGTTTCACTTTGAAACCCGTTTTCAGGCCCACAAAACGCTGTTATCTTATAAATGAACAAGGGATGCATTTTTCTTCTATGCATCGTGATGCGGACGTGGATCAACCCTGTTCTTTAGCGAATCCTGACTGTAGTTTATGCTGGCATAAGCAGTTAGTAAATCTTGCACTTAAAGGGATAGTTCACCCAAAAATGAAAATTGTCATTAAGGGTGCGTTCATGTGCTAGGGTAATTATGGTAAATACCAAAAGCCGACGTGGAAAATGCAGATGAACACCCCCTAATGTGGTATTTTCCACTGGGCAACTCATAGAATATTTTGATGGACGAGTTGCCGAGATGAGAGAACCTTTGACCACTTCAAAATGGCGGAGAGCAACGCGAGAGTCGTGAATGGTAAAAATGTATACTATTCATGGTCTAGATAGAAAATATACAGCATATTATTTACCATTTGAGTTTTGATAAAATCATTTTATTGCTGTTGCAGATGACTTAAGCAATCTAAAATAGTTTTAGCTAAATAACAGGTCTCCATCTTTTTACCACATTACGAAAACAAAAGCACTTGAACGCAACACACTGGTAAATACCAGTTCACAAGTGGAAAATATCATATTTTCCATAGCACGTGAACGCACCATTACTCATCCTCAAGTTGTTCATACTGGTGCATACAGGTTTAGAATAACTTGAGGGTAAATAAATGAAGACAGATTTTTAATTTTTGGGTGAACTATCCCTAGTCTTTCTGCCCACAGATATGGTGCAAATGCAAAAGTGGTCCACTTCCTGGGACAGATGAAGCCGTGGAGCTACACGTACGACCCCCGGCAGAGGCGAGTGCGCGGGGACGTGGCGGCGGCGGCTCACCCCGGCTTCCTCCTGGAGTGGTGGACGCTGTACAGCGCTGAGGTGGTACCCATGCTGACCCGAGAGTACGGAGACCAGCCCTTCTGCTCCGGCTGTGAGGTCAGACCACACATAATACAATAAACAACCCTTTCTATGAGTCTTCATGGCTGTCTCACAATTCTCATATTTCTACTCGGGGACTAAAATTATCGAGTGTCCCTTGTAGGGCTGTCACTTTACGTTCGAACATCGATTGGACCAACCATAGGGAATTGATTTTAACAGCATTTTTTTTTAGGTGGACAGATCAATACAGTTCACAGAGCATGTAGGATGTTGGAAAATAACAATGTTATGTTAAAGGAGTAGTTCACTTCTAAAAAAAATTAAATTTTTAATAATTTACTCACCCCCATGTCATCCAAGATGTCCATGTCTTTCTTTCTTCAGTCGAAAAGAAATGAAGGTTTTTGATTAAAACATTCCAGGATTTTTCTCCATATAATGGACTTCAATGGGAACCAAATGGTTCAAGGTCCAAAAGACAGTTTCAGTGCAAACTGTTCAAAGGGCTTTAAACGATTCCAGACGATGAATAAGGGTCTTATCAAGCGAAACGATCGCTCATTTAAAAAATAAAAAAAAAAGTGAACAAATCTTTTTTCCGAGTCAATTCGTTTATTTTGTCCGTTGAATCAACTAAATGACTCGAAAAAATATTCTTTCATTTTGATGAACGAATTCGAACAGGAGAGTCACAAACGCGCATCACAGAACAGAGCAAGGCGACCATTTGAGCTTATAAAACTTAAACTTTGT
Source organism: Pimephales promelas (assembly GCF_016745375.1). The sequence continues at coordinate 405,170 of NW_024121141.1, forward strand.
TATTTTTTTTTTTTAAAGACCGCTCGTTTCGCTTGATAAGACCCTTATTCATCATCTGGTGTCGTTTAAAGCCCCTTGAACAGGTTGCATTTTGCACTGAAACGGCCTTTTGGACCTTGAACCATTTGGTTCCCATTGAAGTCCATTATATGAAGAAAAATCCTGGAATGTTTTCATCAAAAACCTTAATTTCTTTTCAACTGAAGAAAGAAAGAGATGGACATCTTGGATGACATGGGGGTGAGTAAATTATCAGCAATTTTTTTTTTTTTTTTAAAGTGAACTACTCCTTTAACTAAATGCTTTTTAATTTTCGCTATTACTTCAATGCAAACGAACAAGCGCACCGTTATTTGTTGCTTGGTGACATGTGTGTGTGTGTGTGTTCAAGTAAGCCAGAAATGCGCAGATTCTGTGCAATTTGTTGTATTTAATATCAGAATCAGAATCCAAAAGAGCTTTATTGCCAAGTGTGCTTGCACACACAAGGAATTTGTTTTGGTGCTGAGGCTTCCAGTGCACATATACAAATACAACAAGAAACATAGTAATAAAAATTATAATAAATAATTTAAATATAAAAAATATGAGAATAAAAGTATCACCGTTGGGTTCCCGCAAATTTGGCTTACACGAACTTCCACAGGAAAGAAAGTGAGTAAACATAGAAACACGCCAGATTGGCTCGTGGTTTGACAGCGTTTCCCGCCAAAGTTCATTTTTACCCACATTTGGCGGGTCGGGGGGTGTTAATTTCAATCCCTGAATGTTGCACTTGTGTTTGTCATTGTACATGAAACTTCACGCCAATAAATCATCAGAAATATTGCTGACCTCTTTACGCCCTCTTTACGTTCGTCCTAATTCCTGTTAGGTGTCTGTGGATTTGCCTATATTTGGTGTTGAAAATGGAAACGTCTTTAGACACGGAAAATCATGGAAAATGTCTCAAATCAAACAGGATTTTTTCACAAAAGTGACAGCCCTAGTACTCGCCAGTTGGCTGGTAACATTTTTATGAATTCTGACAATTCTCATTTCATTACTCGTGTGCTGTGTGGAAAGTTTTGTGTGCGCGCCACGTACATCCGAAGCGCTCGCCCAGACAGCCGCGTCTCTGGCAGCGCGCAAACACCAAACTGAGCTCTTTCACATCTCCTTGCACACGACTGGACAAATTCCCACAAAATTATGTCAATAAAAATAAATAAATCTAGCATCCTTGTAAACCTAGTCTGTTATGTCTTGAGTGAATGTACAGTTGAGAAAGTAAACGGATGTGTACAGTATCAGTAAATTAGATAAGTGACAACAGCCTAATAAACCTGCTTTCTGTCCTTTGCGGTTTTGATTAACATTAAAAACAAAGATAAAATCACTCGCTGCTCTTGACTGCATAGTCTTCACTGTATAAATTAAACATCCTTAAAGGAGACGAAAAATTTTAATTCATTTCATTGTAAGTCTTATATACTGTATGCTCTGGGGACTGTCATCCCATTCAGTTCTCATAATTTTTTTTTTTTTTTTTTTTTTTTTGCATTTACCTATTAGCATCTAACTAATTTCCTATAATAATAACAATAATAATAATTAATTTAATAAAATTAAATTAATTTTAATATAAAATATTAAATTTTTTATATTAGATATATAATATTTCAACAAATATAGGTTGAAATAATGGGGAAAAGGTCCCCTTTTTTTTAAATAAATATAAAAATAAATATACATGACCAGGTCTAGAAATCACAATTTTACAATTAGTCAACCTCATATTTCCAGGTTTTTCAAGACTGTGGGAATCCTGGTTCTTCAAAGAGGGTCATTTTGGTTTGGTATTTGCTGGATTAAAAAACTAAACTTATGTATATTTCAGAATAAAGATTTATTATTCATTTCTAGAAATCACACAAAATTAGTCTGCCTCATAAATCCACTATTTTCAAGATTGTGCTAATCCTGGTCCAGTGAATTAAAAAAAAAAAAATCTAGGTTTGTAGAAGTTTTGGCTTATTTTAATGGTTGTTTCGTCTGATTTGAAATAATGAAGTAGTCTTGAGGTCCTTTGGTTCGGTTTCAAAACTGCTGTGGCAGTCTTTCAAACTGTCCAGAACTTGTAAGTTGACCATTTTTTAATTATTTGTATTAAATGAATGTGTTAATTGCCTGTATTCTTCTGTTGTCAACAGGAGGATGCTGGTGAGAGCGAGGCGGTGTGTACTCAGACACTCGTGTCCTCAGCCGAGCGCAAGCAGAGATGGGAACAGGGCCAGGCCGATTACATGGGAATAGACTCTTTTGACAACATTCAGAAAAAGCTTGATGTTTTCCTTAAATAAAGTTACAATTTTAAACACACAAACTCAGCCATGCAAGTGCCTCACATTGCGATATGCTAATTCATCACACTCTTTGTCTTCATACAAGCATTTATTGCCTGAACTTTACCTTTGAACCTCATGCAAAATGTGAATTCTAATATACTTAGCAATTCTTCTGATTCATAAAGGGAGTTTTGGGCCTCAGAAGTGTTGGCTTTCTCTTTCACTAGCTCAAAGTGCCAATATTGTAATGGTGTACTCGCCATGTTGCCAAAAGTTATCAATGAAAAGTAGTTTAAATGTCACTGGATGTAATGTGCCAACTTGTTTACATGTTTTCTCTCCTTATACACTGCGTCCCAAATCAAATACTTCTCTACTATGTAGTATGTGAAAAAGAATATCAGTATGAAAAAAGCAATGTAAAGTTCCCAGATGTCCTACTACTTCCAGCGAGATTTGGAAATGCACATTCACTGGACACTGCTGTGTCCTAAATCACAGGTTTACTCTCTTAAGTTGGTACTTATTTTGAATAATTACCTCACAACCTCTAAAAAAAGTGTGTTCTATATAGTATTGGATGTGTGCAGTTTAAATAGTAGTAGTTTAGGCAACTGCATTAGCCATTATGTGACCTTCCTGCATCAGTTGCTTCACTGTCATTCATAAATCCTCTCCCGTGGCCTCATGGGATGGTAGTGTTCATGGGATGCACCTATTTTTTACAGTCTATGGTATGCACACTTCAGAATCTCACCGGAAGAAGTAGGTCATCTGGGTACTTTTTGCCATATCTTTTATGAGGCAAAGTGAAATCAGGCCTACTTGTCACACTCTGTTTTTCATCTGTATTGATGTTGGGAAGAACGCGATTTATGACGCTATAGCTAGGTCACGTGACCATAACATGGCATATGTACGTCCGAATTTCATTCAGAACATACTTTTTTATAGTTCGTCAGTCAAAATTCAAAATAAGCTACTTATTTGGACGCTGCAATATTGTATATTTTTTTTCGGATAGAGGAACGAGAATGATAAAGTGACTGATTACACGTTAACCAGCGGTCCAAAAAGTGTCTAAATTGGTGTAGTCTCTTGAAAAAGTCGCTAATCTACAGGCCTGTGTAAGGCAGTTCGAGTCCCGCTCGTGTTGATCGCATAATAGGCCTACTTACGTCTATATTAATTATTGGCCTATAATTATATTTTAAAGAAGACAAAATGTTTTGTATTGTTTAATCTACATTAGTCTATATTTTTTTTTTTTCTTTTTAAAGGTTTTTGAGTGTTTTTTTTTTTTCTTTTTCTTTCGTCACCCTATATTCACATGTTGGATGGTGAATTTCTGTTAACATCTGTTGTTATCATTGTGCAATTGCCACTTGTTTTTCCTCATCATCTTTTGATATTGTCTATATTTTTATTTTCTTTCTTTTTTGTATCCGTTTCCTTTTATTCAGTGTTACAGGGCCTTTACCCCCGGCCATAAAATAAAGCTTTTGAAATGATCGTGTGTGTGTGTGTGTGTGTGTGTGTGTGTGTGTGTGTGTGTGTGTGTGTGTTGATAGCCTGGTAAATTTACTGTAGCCTAATGCATAATAGCCTACGCAACAACTTATTTGGCCTCAATGGTAGGGAACATCTTTTACCAGAACCAGGTTTGTAATTGAAGACTTGTTCTTAACAGACACAGGCATATGAGTGTGAATTGAAAACGACAATCCAACAGAGATGGAAAAAAAAATGTAATTATTCATTCATAAATTATATTACAGCGACACCATATGGTTCATGGTGAAACTGCTACATTATCGTCTTCTTTATAAATCCTCATCTTACAGTTCTTCTTCATCAACTGTTGGACAGGTTACACGCGGACACAAATGGTTTATTATATATATATATATATATATATATATATATATATATATACACACACACACACACACACACACACACACATATATGAAGAGTTCAGATGCAAAAGCCTCTAAATGCCATTTGAAATTTTCTTCTTTAATGATGATTTTTATCAAACTTGTATATTTAAGTTCAGTAATTTCACTTAAATAACAATTAATAGGTAATTATCATTGCCATTTAAGTGAAATCACTGAACTTAAATATACAAGCTTGATAAAAATGATCATTTTAGAAGAAAATTTCAAATGGCACTTAGAGGCTTTTGCATCTGAACTCTTCATATATATATATATATATATATATATATATATATATATATATACATATACATATACATATATATACATATATATTTGAAGAGTTCAGATGCAAAAGCCTCTAAATGCCATTTGAAATTTTCTTCTTTAGTGATGATTTTTATCAAACTTGTATATTTTATTTCATTAATTTCACTTAAATAACAATTAATAGGTAATTATCATTGCCATTTAAGTGAAATTACTGAACTTAAATATACAAGTTTGATAAAAATCATCATTAGAGAAGACAATTTCAAATGGCATTTAGAGGCTTTTGCATCTGAACTCTTCATATATATATATATATATATATATATATATATATATATATATATACATACATATATATTATACACAGACACACACACACACATGGACCCACAGTTTATGAATTAGAAATAGAGCGAATACGGTTAAGGGGCGGTGCCATAAGCATACATTAATTTATTGTTTACAAACTTTTGACAGGTAGGCTGCTGGTTGCCTGTTGGTTTACTAATTTGTTTGTTGACAGAGGTTTGTTAGCCGAATAATAAAACGTTATGTTATCATAATGTATGCCTATGGCACCGCCCCTTAACCGTGTTCGCTTTATTTCGGCTCTGGGTAAAGATACTGTAGTTTGCGTATCTTTGCATAATTCATAAACTGTGGGTCCACGGCCCCGCCTCCGCCAGAGCTGTGTGAAGTGAACACAACAGTGAACAGAGAGTTTTGTGAGCAGCAGAGAGAGAGCAGTGCTGGTCAAGATGGCGTCTCTGCGGATGCTGAGAGTCTCGCTTCTCGTCTTCTTCTCGGTGTTCCTCACGCTCGTCCTCGGCTTCGGCCTGCCGTCAGTGCTTAACCTGTGCGCGCGGGCCTGCGGGTTCCCGGAGACCAGCGTCACCGAGTGCATAGTGCTGGTGTACGCGCTGTTCGTGCTGTACGTAGCCATGCCTCGACTCCCCCGCGGGACACTGACGGTACAGTACACTACACTACACTACAGTACAGGCAAACTCACACTGGAATCAATGTTACTGCTGTTATGGTGCGTGATATAGACATTTATGCATTGCATGTGTGGTATAAATGGTAGTATACATTATGCAACAATGTATCTTTGCTTGTTATTTATTTAGTTTATTTATGTAGCATCAGCTATAAAAATTGGTCCTGCAATAAATGTATATACAAATGAAAATGCATGATATTGTATTTTTTGTATTTTGTCTTTTAATTTCAGGCTTGATAGTGTGAATGAATGATCGAGATATCAGCTATAAAAATGCATGCAATGTGTGTGTGTGTGTGTGTGTGTGTGTGTGTAATTTGTAATTTTAGGGACAGGTTAAAACATTTTTTTAGGTCATGTAAAAATAATTACATGTTATATTATAACATTATGTTATATTTCGTATGCTTTGTTATATTGTATAACATAGTTATTATATAAAAAGTAATATTTTGTTGTTATTATTATTAATTATTTTATTGAAATGAATTTTAGCTAATATAAAGTACCTTTATATTATCATTTATGGTAACACAATCATTCGAGTTGATTTATCTTTTAAACTAAAGCTGGTTATTTTATCAATGACGACTGATTTGAGATCAGCTGACCACAGATTGAAAACCTCCTTCCCGCTCAGACGAGGTGTTGTTCCTCCCTCGCTGGGGCAGTGGATTGTTGGCACACGTTATGAAATATTTACATTGTGTAATATTTCCTCTTTAGGCTGAAGGGAAAGCCGTGCTGGTGACTGGCTGCGACTCTGGGTTTGGACTGGCCTTGGCTAAGCACTTCCACAAGCTCGGCTTCACTGTGTTTGCAGGTTGTTTGTTTAAGGTAATGGTTCACCTATTCCCACTCGAGCTTCTGTTGCGCATCAGTTGATAAATAATCAGAAAACCACCGCAGGCATAAAGTCACGGCCGCTTCAGATGATGAAATATATTTCACAAGATTCTTGCGAATCATTCTTACGTAATGGCAACACGGTGTTCTGTGTGAAACCGTTTCATAATTACAGCAGTATGTCCAACTTTTCATATCAGGGTTATGTAATATTATTATGATATTGTTATTTGTTGATTCAGAGTAATGGCACAGCCTGCAGTGTGTGTAACGTCATGCTGGTTTATTGTGTGTGTGTGTGTGTAATGAGGATGGAGAAGGTGCCCAGGAACTGGAGCGAGTTCATTCGGAGAGGTTAAAGGTCGTTCAGCTGGACGTTTGCAGTGAGGAGCAAGTCTCTCGGGCGCTTCAGTTCGTCACTGATAACCTTGAAGACTCGGAGAAAGGTGAGGCTTGAGACAATACTAGGGATGGGTATCGTTAAGGTTTTATCGGTATTACTACTCTTACTGATACCGCTTATCGATCCGGTACTTTAACGGTATTCTTATCGGTTCTTTTTGGTGTTTTTTATTATTTATTTATTTATTTTAAGAATTAAGAACATAATTAAACTTTATATTTTGAAATGTAAAATAGAAAAACGAAGAAAAATATATTTTTATTATGCAGCAGTGTGCAGGCTTTTTTGTTTATACAAAAAGGACACATAAGAAAAAAACAAGTACAAACACAAGAATACAATTAATCAAAGATACAAATTATATACAAAGTGCTTTAATTTCAGGATACAAACATATCTTGTCAGGTAATTGTTTCTGCCTGAAAAGAAACCTAATCAAATATAAAATAGCACTGTAGTTTATCATAGATAGAATAATGCTTATTAAATCTAAAGTTACTCATTCAAAAGCTGTGAGTGATTTTCTCTGCCTTTTGTTGTTTGATTTGCATTAATGGCTGAATCGTCAGCAGGTTTAGGCTATTAGACTGCTGCCCCTTTAAGACCGAGAGCAAATCTAATCGGTAACTGAAGCACCATCATTTTCTCCCTATTATTTACGTCCATTTAAGACATAACTGTGTTTAAGTGAATAAACTGTGTTTAAGTGAATCTCAGAGCTGGTCATTTTGACATTTTTATGTATATTTGATAGTTAAGGACGCACAAAGCCCAAGTATAGGTTACTTTTCTTGTCTCGTTGGAGTCCGTTTCGGAGCGTGCACCGCCTTGTGAACAGCGTCTCTTGCGCAGGCTTTTGTGTTTTTAATAGCCATTTTCTTCATCTTGCAACAGTAGAAGACAGCATTTTGCAACAATCGTCGATCGTGCTGATTCTGACGGTACGTTTGGGTTTTAGGAAGAACTGACAGCGCTCCGCAGTGCTGTGAAGTAAAGGAAGTTAAGCTGGACAGATCGTTTCGTTTTTTAACGGTTTTATCTCAAATATCTTCTTTTTATAATCTTTGGAAGCCGAAATACAAAATATATTAGAATAATACCCCAGATCTAAAGTGTAACCACGTTGAATGTTTAGTTCTGTCCTCATTGTCACTCATTAAGCAAGGGCTGTCGTGTTGCGTGTGCTGTGGCTTATTTGCGTGAGAGATCGCTCTCTCTCTTCTGAACTGCGAATTGCAAATTTGCATCACAGACAAATGGTTTAATTAAAATATAGTTTATATATAGAAATGGCTGGCGATATAAACATGTTCAAGATAACGTCTTTATAGGAATAATAAATAGTAGCCCAACTTGCGTGTATTTACTTAATTTCTCCAGTACCGACAGCAGAACCGGTAACGTCCGAGCTTATCGATACAGCGGTCTTTCAAAATTCAGTACCGGGGCCCGTTTAATACCGGGTTTCGGTACCCATCCCTAGACAATACTGATGAAAATAGCCACATTTTTTTTTTTTACATTTATTTTAATTATAAAATAATTTATTTTATTTTTTCTTATTTTTTATGTAATTTCTTTCTATTTTGGTTAGTTAACAGTGTTATTTTAGTTTTCATTTTAGCTATATTATATATTTTAAATAAGCTTTCTTTTTAATAATTTTTTTAGTTTTCATGATAATTTCATATAACATTTTATATATTTGCTATGTGCTTTTGTCCTTTTAATATTATTATTTTAAATATTGCAATTTGTGCTTAGTTTGTTTTTATTTATTTATAGGTAATAATTTTAACCCTAAAACCGTATTCTGGACAAATGTGGGCAAAATAGTTTTGATTTATTTTTAAAAAATACTTCCCTTGATTTGAGCCATACAAGACTTGGCTACTTTTCCTAAGTTTGCCTCCTGAACACACACATTTTTTTTTACTCAATTCTACAATGTTAAGTGGGTGAAAAAACCTCCTTCAAAAATGGGCACCCATACAAATGAATGGGAAAAACTGTAATTTAGAGCAGTCTAAAATAAGCTAAAATAAGACACCAGGTGACAGCAAAGTCACTTCATCTTTAGATTTTAGCTCCAAGAACTTATTGGAATGATATTTTAATGTAGTTAAAAAAAAAATCAAACAAAAAAACAAAAAAATAAGCATAATTTACATAGAAAATATGGTACTTTTTGAAGTAAATAAATTCAAAATTACCCCAAAAATAATAAAAAAACACTATAAATGGATAGACAAAACTTTATCAAAGACAGTGATATAACATTTATAATAAATAAAAATTAGGATCACACCCGAGTCCTCTGTGCCCACATTTGTCCACAGTTACAGGATTAAGGGCTTGCAGCTTTTTGGCCCTCTAGTGGTTAAAAAACAAAACTGCATGCATTTTGCAGAAGAACAATGTTTTGATTGTGCGTAATTATATTAAATAACACTGCTCATAAAAAAATGCACTGCTAGGCTTAATAGATAAAACCAGTTTAGATGGAGAGGATCTCAAGCTCTGAAGACGTACTGTATCTTTAACCATTAATAGATTCTGTACTTTTCTTACAACAATTCTTACAGCAACCTCAATGAAATGACTCAGTAGACAAATAGATAATGGTAATATACATATGGTAATTCATCTGTTCAATAATATACCTTACACACCTGTCGAATAATAAAAACACCTTCATCTCTGCGTCACTTTTACAACATTTAAATCCCTCAGTCTCGCCATCTCTGAAAGCAAGCTAATGTTGTTTCTTGTTTTATTACGAGCGCTGTGGCGTTCTCTTTCTCTGTTCTGTTTTTGTTTTTTTTGTGGAGATTTATCGGCTCCGTGTTCTTCAATATGTGAACACTTTTTTTATTCGATTTTTTATATACAATTATATGCAGATTTATTTTTTTTTTCTATTAAAAATCAGGCCTGTCAGTATATTAAAATGATTGATTAGTTGATGCAACGTTTTCCAATTTCAGAAATCAGAATGGTTTTGTATGATGAGTTCAAAATTATTGTGTTAAATACATGCGAGTCATATCTTGCACGTTGCACCGATACTTCAAAAGCATCGCGATTCTCGGAAATTAAACGTCCTTTAAAAAATCCTAAATGTATTAGTCCTGCTCCCCATGGACGTGTGCGTTTGCGGCCACTGCCCGCAGGTCAAACTGTGCAGAATGCGTTCAGTCTGTGTTTAAAATCTGCTCCAGTCGATGGGACCGTCTGTATGTGTGTTCAGTTCAGTCTTAGGATGTTTCAGCTAGTCGTTAGATGTGTCAATGGTTTATGATGACACAGGAAGTATCCTCATAAACCATGTTCACGTTGTCATTATACACATTTATGTCCCCATAAACCGCATACAGGAACTGTGATGGCGTACCACCACTGGGACCAGGGACGTGCACAGGAATTTTGAGGGGCAGTTGCTCTGACCTGAAAAAAGGGCACCCCCCCCCCCCCCCCCCTCCTCCTCCCCCCTCACGGGCTATATGAAGGAATATATTCAGTTGAATTTGTCACCTTCCAAATTGCCTTATCTGGCCGTGTTTATGTCCAAACGCAATGCCTCATCTTATGGTCTTATTATTATTTATAAAGATTGCAAAATGTCAGAGATGAGACAAATGAGCAAAAGAGTTCCTCATATTGTTGTTTATTGTTTTTTTAAATTATTATTATTTATTTATTTATTTGAAAAGAAATAATCTGGATTGAATGGAAAAACTCGAAAAAATAAAAAACGCTTATATTTCTGGAAAAAATATAATCCTTTTTTGCCAATCCTGACCTCCCCCTGCATGGGGCCCTAAGCAAAATTCTGCTAAGGGGCCCTCTACCTGATCTGTGATGCCTTGAGCCATGTAAACCATTTGCCATTGCCACTCAATACCGCCCATACAACCCCCCCTGCTTTAAACAAAACAGTCAAAGAACAAGTACAACAATATAGAACAGAATGAGGTTCAAACAAACAATATTTACTGAATAAAGCATTTTTATAGAATGTTAAGACAACAAGTGAAAATTAACGTAAACATAAATAAGAAGAAAATAATAAAGTACAACCCTGAACTTTGGCTTTTGGGATTAATTTTGATTCACTCTACAGCCAGGGTATTTTCGGAATCAGTAGCTTATGATTTTTATTTATTTATTTTTTTTATGCATGTTGAAGCAAATCTTGATTTATTGTTATTTACTGAGGGATTTGCATTCATATTGACCAGAATGTCCAGCTAATCATCATTTTAAATTCAATATAGCCTATAAATCAATAGTCAATCAATGTCAAATTGCCAATACATTGGTTTCTATCTTGCATAATTAGTGCAGTTGTTTAGAGTTTTTAACTAAACTGAGACTAGATAATCAGTGTCTTTATAATGTGTACTTTGATTGGGAGTGCCATCATTCACATATTGTACAGTATTTCTGGTCTCCACATTTCTGCTTGAAAAATGCCAGTTTCATTTCGTGCACGCGTCGCGCATATCAGTCCTTCCAGAAAAACGCGGAGTTTTTTTGTGATTGTTGCGGGCAAAAATCCTTGATTACGCGGCCCGTTTTCTTTAAAAATGCGATGCAATATGCGGGATATTTATGCAATTTTATGCGATGAAATTGCGGGAACTTGCAAAAATTGCGGGAACTTGCAAAAACTGCGGGAACTTGCAAAAACTGCGGTTTGATGAAAAAGATAAAAAAAGTGATTCCCCCAACATCCTGTTCTCACTAGGCTACTACCTTAATGTAAAGAGTCATTGTTTATTACTTTCTATGATGTAGCAAGCATACTACATCATAGAAAGTGCTGGGAATATTTAATTTCTCATCTTGTTTTATTTTTATTAAATTTTCAAAATCACAGAGTTTGATATCAAGTTCTTGACATTTCTTTTACACATTTTCTGATAAGTATAACATCTGAGAAGTAGCCTAAAACATGAAACAATAATTTGAAAAAAAAAAAAAAAAAAAGAAAAAAAAAGATAGAGGGCATCACAGACATATTAAATTCCTTTAGCAGAGATACAGATCTTTTGGGCTTTTCGATTTTTTTTTTTAAAATTTTAAAGACTCAAAATACATTTTAAAGGCTGTTTTGAAATGAGCAAAGTTGGGTTTTGAGTTAGGCTACTCCACTTAGTTTGATGAATATGAAATTTTCCTAATAATAGAAAAAATCGATAACATACATTTTTCTTATAGGAAAGTCAAAATCATTTGTATGAAGATGACAAATTTAAGACAAGGTTGCAATTCATTTTAAAACCTAGAAATTGAGACATCTCATTCCAAAAGATTGAAAAATAGGGACATTCAAACAATAAGTGCACAATAGACTCTCTTTCACAATTACAAAATCAGCAATGTTTTATTTCAGACTGTAACGAGTGTAAATAAGGTGTGGCCCCTTTAAGAGCTGCGCGCTGAACTGTCTGCAGTGTGTGCGCCTCAAACACCCCATGTCGTGTGCGGGTAATTTCTGTTTGATGCTTATTCTTTTATCTTATTTTGTTTATTAAGTAACGATGTGAACGTGTGACAGACAGTTATACGAGTTCGATTTGTGAGATGTCAATCGCCTCCGTGAGTCTTTCTGGCCTCTGCAATAACTTCAGCTGTGAGCTATCCCGTCGCGTAATTGCGTCACTTCATAACGTTCCCATGGAAACCGGAGGAAATGGCTGCTCTTGTATGAATTCAAACGCAACATTTTTCAACTTTCTGCGAAGATATATGTGACTTTTTTTTGCAACGAAAATACGAGGATTATGAAATCATGCAAGCCCCGCATATTTTGCGTGGAAATCGGCATTTTATGCGGCGAAAGTGCGGCTTATTCGAAAAAATGCGGCCCCCGCATAAATATGCGGACTTTGGCTGATTTTGCATTGAATTCAGCGATCGCATAATCGCGTTTTTCTGGAGGGACTGGCATATGAACGCAACACACGCGACGCGGTTATGTTTTCCGAGCTGCAGTAAACAAACACTGTTGTTGCACTTTGTCGTTTATCAAAAACAAAACGTAATAAATAATGGTATTTTACTCTCACTTTTGTCAGGCAAAAAGTGATGCAAGAGATGCACTGCCTGCCCAGATAGGTTAGCAAGACCAAAAACCATCAAACTTTGCTGACATCAAACTAGAGAGGAGAGAACACATGTTTACCTGACTGCTGTTCCCGCAATTCACTCTCATGTTTTTCTTCTTCCTCTTTTCGTGACGAGAAGGATAGTTTCGCTTCATTTTGTCATGGACTTCGTACACATTAATTAGCGCGCGACACGAGATGGAGGCGCGGCCTGAGTAATCTGAGTAATTTTTTCTGAGTAATTTACCATACACACCGGTCGCGTGCAGTCTATGGTCGCGTGCGGCACTGCAGCCACGTAAACAGTTTGACTTTCACTTTCAGTGCCCGAATGGAAGTGAATGAGGCTTTGCGATTTTTATATTATTTTTTGTCTAGGCCTACGTGAAATTCTCCATTGTACGATTTTTTTTTCCTCGGAAGGGCAACCTGAGTCGAGAAGGGCATATGGGCAGTTGCCCGGGCAACCTGAGCAACCCCCCTGTGCACGTCCCTGACTGGGACGTATTGGTTTACTTATTTGACAAGCTATCCAACCCAAAGAAACTTGAATTGTACCTTTTTTGCAGTGGATGAGCTGGAGTTCCAGCAGGTAGTATCAGACAAAGGATGGATTCCAGTAATCCAACAAACGATTGGTAGTTGATTGAAGAAAGTTGGTTAAAAGGCACAACTTAAATGTCAAAACTAATGTCCAAGTAGTGTTCAATTGTGATTCTATAGCTAAGTAAAGAACTGTATGCTTGTATGTTCCAACAGCTTCCTTGTTCTTTTCTTGTGTTTGAAAAAGTGAGAAGCGGCCATCTTTTTATTCAAACGTTCTCACCAACTGTCAAAATAAAAGTCCCTACAAAATAAAGGATCCTAAAATCAAAATAGCTTCTACAGGAACACACAACTGCAGCCTGATCCTTCAGTGATCAGTTTGTCTTCAGTTTAAATATGATTTATTTCATCATATTCAGGAGAAACACAAGGATCAGCTTCAGTTTTGAGTTTATGTTGGTGAATATTAATAAACTAGTTAACTGGTTTATAGTGTTATGCGCTATTTTCAAGGAAATATATGTTGCTCATGGATCTGGTTTATAGCACATGTGAAAAGTTATTACCAGCCATTAATCTGAAGAGTGCTATTAACTATTAAAGCTCATTTGATTAGAGAGAATAATGACTGTCAATCACTGTGCCACACACTCACACACACATCTACGGCTGTGTAGAATCAAACGACAGATGGCAGAGGAAATGTGGAAATATCAGCTAAACCAGCGAGATCAGAAGTGAAGAAGATTGTCAAAATATTATAAAAATCCTGTTTCTGAAACTAAATGGCCAAAAAGGAAAACTTACCAGCCATGGTGATATAATAGTCTTTTATTATTGCTCTAATGTTGATAATTAAATGCATCACAGTTTAAAACCTGCTGTCAGCTGATTTCTACTTGTACTGTTTTTAAGATGAACAATGAAAATATTTTTCAGATTTACAAAAGTGAGTAAAAAAAGTGAAAAATATATATATATACTGTTTTCAGCATTGATAATAATCATAAATGTTTCATCAGATCATTTCTGAAGGATCATGTGACACTGGAGATTGGAGTAGTGACAGTTACAATCAAAGGAATAAATTCCAGTTTAAAATATATTCATATAGAAAACAGTTATTTTAAATAATAATATTTCACAATATTACAGTTTTTACTGTATTTCTAATCAAATTTTGCCTTTGTGAGCAGAAGAGACTTCTTTCAAAAGCAAAAATATACAAATAAAAATCTTGATTATTCCAAATTATGACTTCCAGTGTTTGTATATATATATTTCACAACTGTGTGAATGTGCTCAGGATGTGTGTGTGTGTGTGTGTTGTGCAGGTCTGTGGGCTGTGGTCAACAATGCTGGCATCTCCACGTTCGGTGAGGTGGAGTTCACAAGCATGGACACGTATAAACAGGTGTCAGAGGTCAACCTGTGGGGAACCATCAGAGTCACAAAAGCCTTCCTGCCTCTCATCCGCAGGGCCAAAGGTGCAGTAAACATACGCATGAAAACGGGCATTTGTTTAAATGAACTTTGGGCTACGGAGTATATGTTATTTGGCTCAGATTAACTCAAAAGTTGCATAGGAATGTTAATATTTTTGCTTCTGTTAATTTGTCCCTGAATTAAAGGAATGTTTGGATCTGAATGGATCAATGATTAATTAAAGCAAATGGACTTTGGAGTGTGTGGCCTGACACACACTTTCACTGTGTTCAATTTTGTGATCCAACATTTTCAGTGAATTTTTATATTTTTTAAATTGTTGTAATGATGCTAAAAACTCTTTCTTCACCAGCGTAAAAAAAAAAGGTTGCCAGCCACCGCCAGCATTTTTGATCCTTTTCACAAAACTTTCATGGGCCCCAGAATATTTTGTTGTATAAATATATCTGACAATGATATAAATCAAATTAAAGCACAGAGCCTCTGCTGAGAAAAATAAAAACACTTAAATAAAACAACATTTTGAGCAAAAAGCGGATGTTTTTGTCAAAGACTACATCTGGATGGGATTCAGAACGATGATCGAAACACAGATGGAGTCTATCGAGTGCATCAACACCCCTGAAGCTTCACAGTCCTGCCGCTCGTCCTGAGTCGACACTTCATTCAGTAACATCAGGCAGTTTTGTTTTATATGCTGTTTCATTTTAATGGTCGCGTTATTTTACATATACATCTGCTTACATACACTGTAAAAATGAATATGCTTTATCTAATCAAAAAACTGTGGCAACAGATTACAAGCAATATTATTAATTAAATTTAACAAATTAGAATTGAGTAATAATTAATCAAATTAATTGCTTAAAAGTTAACCATTTAAAATGAGTAAAATTTACAACAACGACCAAAAAAACATAAATTTAAGTCACCATTATGGTGATCAGTGTTTGTTTTAAAATGACGGTTTTCTCTTTCAGTGATTCAGCTTGTTAACATCAGGTGTCTTCAAATGTTTGCAATATAAAATAAAGAGTTCTTGATTAATCTTTAAAGGAATTAATTTGAATAATTATTACTCAATTCTAATTTGTTAATTTTAATTAATAATATTGCTTGTAATCTGTTGCCACAATTCTATTGATTAGATAAAGCATATTCATTTTTACAGTGTATGATATCACCTTTTTTCTGCTTCGTCTTCGCCTGTGTTTTGATCAGGAGATTTTGTACTCTTTCAGAAGATGCGTAATAGCGCCCCCTACCGTATAACAGTAAAAACACAGAAAGACAGACATTTTCGTCAATGGCGAGGAAAGGGTTAACATATTTTAAAATAGAAAACAGTTATTTAAATTGTAATTGTGTGTAGTCCTCTGCACCGCTCTTAACTTTTTTTGTCTTTTGGTCACAGGTCGTGTGGTGAACATCGCTAGCATGTACGGCAGAATGGGAAACGCTCTCCGATCCCCTTACTGTGTTTCCAAATATGGAGTTGAGGCTTTTTCTGACTGTCTCAGGTATGAAATGAAGGCTTGGGGCGTCAATGTTTCCATCATTGAGCCCGGAAACTTTATCGTGGCCACAGGCATCCTAACGCGCGACATAGTCACGACAACAGCAGAGAAGCTGTGGAAGGAGGCGCCCCCTGGTGTCCAGGAGGACTATGGGAAAGCTCACTTTGAGCAGTACATGGCTCTTATGCGCTCCTACTGCAACAGCGGCCAGCGAGAAGTCGAGCCGGTTTTAGACGACATCACGGATGCCATCATGTCCAAACGGCCATACACACGGTACAACCCTATGGAGCCGCACTGGTGGATTCGCATGCAAATAATGACCCACTTTCCAGCGGCCATCTCTGACAGACTCTACTTCTGATGAGATGCCAGCGTCCTGCAGTCCAGTATATCGGCACAGGGATCATCAATGGATTGTTAACATATGCCATAATGAAACAGTCGAATCAGTATACAACTGTAATTGAAAAACAAAAAACAAAAAATTACACAAATCTTAAAGTGCCCCTATTATGCTTTTTTAAAAAGATATTACTTTTCATCTAGTGTGCAATACAGCAGTGTTTGACTGTAAAAGGTCTCCAAAGTTTCAAAGATTAGAGTGCAGAAACGTTATTGTCTCACAAAAGAAAGAAGTGATTCTGGACTTCCATGAAACGAGTCGTCAGTGATTCCAGCTTTACTTCCTGCTGAAATCGACCTAGCAATGTAGAGCAGACTAATCACAACAGACTGGGCCATCTGACCAATCAGAGCAGAGTAGGTCAATCACAACAGACTGGACCATCTGACCAATCAGAGCAGAGTAGACCAATCACAACAGACTGGGCCATCTGACCAATCAGAGCAGAGTAGGTCAATCACAACAGACTGGACCATCTGACCAATCAGAGCAGAGTAGACCAATCACAACAGACTGGGCCATCTGACCAATCAGAGCAGAGTAGACCATCTGACCAATCAGAGCAGAGTAGACCATCTGACCAATCAGAGCAGAGTAGGTCAATCACAACAGACTGGACCATCTGACCAATCAGAGCAGAGTAGGTCAATCACAACAGACTGGGCCATCTGACCAATCAGAGCAGAGTAGACCAATCACAACAGACTGGGCCATCTGACCAATCAGAGCAGAGTAGACCAATCACAACAGACTGGGCCATCTGACCAATCAAAGCAGAGTAGACCAATCACAACAGACTGGGCCATCTGACCAATCAGAGCAGAGTAGGCCAATCACAACAGACTGGGTCATCTGACCAATCAGAGCAGAGTAGACCATCTGACCAATCAGAGCAGAGTAGACCAATCACAACAGACTGGGCCATCTGACCAATCAGAGCAGAGTAGACCATCTGACCAATCAGAGCAGAGTAGGCCAATCACAACAGACTGGGTCATCTGACCAATCAGAGCAGAGTAGACCATTCCCAACAGACTGGGCCATCTGACCAATCAGAGCAGAGTAGACCATCTGACCAATCAGAGCAGAGTAGACCATCTGACCAATCAGAGCAGAGTAGGTCAATCACAACAGACTGGACCATCTGACCAATCAGAGCAGAGTAGGTCAATCACAACAGACTGGGCCATCTGACCAATCAGAGCAGAGTAGACCAATCACAACAGACTGGGCCATCTGACCAATCAGAGCAGAGTAGACCAATCACAACAGACTGGGCCATCTGACCAATCAAAGCAGAGTAGACCAATCACAACAGACTGGGCCATCTGACCAATCAGAGCAGAGTAGGCCAATCACAACAGACTGGGTCATCTGACCAATCAGAGCAGAGTAGACCATCTGACCAATCAGAGCAGAGTAGACCAATCACAACAGACTGGGCCATCTGACCAATCAGAGCAGAGTAGACCATCTGACCAATCAGAGCAGAGTAGGCCAATCACAACAGACTGGGTCATCTGACCAATCAGAGCAGAGTAGACCAATCACAACAGACTAGGCCATCTGACCTATCAGAGCAGAGTAGACCATCTGACCAATCAGAGCAGAGTAGACCATCTGACCAATCAGAGCAGAGCAGGTCAATCACAACAGACTGGGCCATCTGACCAATCAGAGCAGAGTAGGCCAATCACAACAGACTGGGTCATCTGACCAATCAGAACAGAGTAGGCCAATCACAACAGACTGGGTCATCTGACCAATCAGAGCAGAGCAGGCTCTCGGATAAGAGGTTAAAGGCCAATTTTTACTTCTGCGTAGGGTGCGCGCGGTTGGTACGGCGTAGCATACGCACAGTCCCATGCCGCATACCCTTCGCCGTACCCTGACGCGCACCTCTTTAAAAATGTAACTACACGTTGCGCTGACGCGGACCGCAAGATCGTGATTGGTCGGCTTGGTAGCATCGCATTTCCTCCTACGTATTTCCGCATGTACCATCTCCTCCGACGTCTTCTCTCATTTCTGCCTTTCAGTTTTAGTAATTTCACTAAAATGAACTGTTTTTCCACCTCAATAAGCTCCAACTCCAACATGATCCGCTCTCCTTCAGTCGCTATTGCTTGCAGTAACCTAGCCGCGAGGAATCTAAACATAGTGGAACATTAAAACCCTCCGCCGCCAACTAGCGTTTCGGAGCAGTACTGCAGAGCAACCAAGACCTGAACGCAGAAGTATAAATTGGCCTTTAGTGAGACTGAATTCTTTATCGAACCGCTTCAGACACTGATTAAAGAGCTGATGCTGTGATGTATATTAAAAGTGTTTTGTTGACCTTGGATGAATGTAAACCTGTTGAAGGAGACTCCAAAACAGGAACCTTAGTTAAAATAGCGTAATGGGGCACTTTAAAGGAATATTCTGGGTAAAATACAACACTCCATGTATGGCCTATTACAGGAAATGAGGTCAACATCAGACGAATCAACGTTATTTTGCCCCAAATATTCATTTCTGAATGAAAACTTTTAACGGTTTAAATGTATGCACTTTGATTCACTTTATCATATTTTAATATTTCAACACTATATGGTGTTTTAATTTGGTCGTGTAGACATTTCTTCCGAGCGATCACAGATTACCAGAGGCTGAGAGCCAGAAGCAGTGAAGTCTCCCGGTGGACTGGTGATGTGGCAGGAGTGTGTGTGTGTGTGAGCTTCCTCCGTCACTGCTGGAAGGACAAACACAAGAGGGTTACAGGCCCACACATATTCCCTTCCAATCTGGATCATGTGATCATGAGATATGATGTCACTCGCCATCCAGATCTATGAATAAACTTTTGAATGTTGAAATGAATCATGTGTGCGTATGCACAATCCCAAATTGCATATTTCTGTTATGCAATAAAATGATGTCCTTTGCTGGAGAGGGTGTGTAGAGACTGGCTGTGTTTAAAATAGCACTCCAACACACTATTCTTACTGTTGCTGCGGTGTATACAGTTTATGTATACATATTTATATTTACACAAAAAGTTTGGGGTCAGTAAGATCTTGTAATGTTTTTGAACGTCTGCATTCATTTGATCATAATTACAGGAACATTGTGAAATAGTATTACAATGTCAAATAATCCTTTTCTATGTGAATATATGAAGAGTTCAGATGCAAAAGCCTCTAAATGCCATTTGAATTTTTCTTCTTTAATGATGATTTTTATCAAACTTGTATATTTAAGTTCAGTAATTTCACTTAAATAACAATTAATAGGTAATTATCATTGCCATTTAAGTGAAATCACTGAACTTAAATATACAAGCTTGATAAAAATTATTATTCTAGAAGAAAATTTCAAATGGCACTTAGAGGCTTTTGCATCTGAACTCTTCATATAGTAAACTGTCATTTATTCCTGTGATCAAAGCCATGCTACTTTTTTCTGGATTATTTAATTATTTAAAATAGAAATCTTTCGCTACATTGTATGATCAAATTAATGTGTCCTTGCTGGAAAATAGTATTAATTTAATTTACAGGGTACTAAAAATATTGCTTGACCCCAACATTATAAAAACACAACATAAAAGTGAAGACGCCACTAAATTATTGTGAAAACAATGTAATATAATACAGTTAAAATGTGAGTAATAAAGCCTACTCGTTTACTTAATCTCTGAAAATATACATCATATACAATGAAGCTAAGCTATTTTCAACATAGCCAGAATGCTAGAAACAACCACACCATAAACCTGTGCTTGGAAACATGGGTATCTGCCTTAATTTATTCATTTAATTGTATGATGACTTTAAGAGTGATACATTTAAAGACTGCTGTGGTGGATTCGGCCCGGGATTACTGAAATTATTGTGAGAATCTTCACGAACCGTTCCACAAGATACAGTATGGCAATTAAAAAAAAAAAAAAACACTATTTGAGATTCACGAATACAGATTTTACACACTGTATGTGTAGGGTGGGTGGGTAGCATGTGAACTAGTGTGATGTATTGCATGTTTGTAAAGTCTGCTGTTGGCCACTGGAGGGCGCAGTTGAGCTGGCATCTTTACAGCCATCAGACTCTTGAGGAGGCATGTTCACACTAACATTATCGTCAAATAGTGTAATAATGAGGAATGTCTTTGCTCATTTAGACATTATGTTAGTGCCTAATAAGGAAAGACAGTGTTGGCTTTCTGGCTTGATTTCCTGCTAATGTCAAAACAAATAAAGTCTATGCGAGTTTCCGTAGGCCTACATTCTTTAAAGACTATTATGATACTTCCACTACACACACACACACACACACACATATATATATATATATATATATATATATATATATATATATATATGTGGAAATCCCTAAAATGCTAATGCGGATGACCATACTGTATTATTAGCTTACATTTGCCTGCAACGTCAGGGTATATATATATATATATATATATATATATATATATACAGTATATATATATATATATATATATACACACACACACACACACACACACACACACACACATATATATATATATATATATATATATATATATATATATATATATATACACACACACACACCCTGACGTTGCAGGCAATGTAAGCTAATAATACAGTATGGTCATCCGCATTAGCATTTTAGGGATTTCCACTGTCTTTGGTTGCAAAATCATGGAGAGTATAAATTTTTGTATTTAGGGAACTATGCAGACGCTTGTCATTTGAGTCACACGGTGTCCCTCCTGTTCTCTCTCTATAGCAACATGTTTCAGTATGAATTTTGTTTTTGTCTTAATTGTGTCACGCACAGCATGAGTGAAGTCATTATAATTCCCAGCAGGTCTTCATCAAATGCCATCATTGTAATTTCCATAGCAGTGGAAGATAAACTCATGCAGGATAACATTTTCAAATGACATTTACTCTAAGCCTTTATATGTAGCCTACTTCCTAACCATTTAAATTCCGTGACGCCACATTTTCTGCTCTGGATGACATAAAAGAGATGTCAATATTGATTTATGTTGTTTATTTCTTCCTTTGTACAGATCAATAAATTCCTATTACATTAGAGGAATGGTATCATCTTCATGGAGACAGTGAGAATACAACTACATTTCATTTTCACAACTCCTCCATGTCCATGAACGGTTTGTCAGTCCAAATCAGATTTTTGAGCATATCCGATTGGAAACCATATTTAGCAAGAGTAAACGGCACTTACGGATCAGTTTCGAGCTATATTCATGTGTGGTTTGAAATCCTATTCAAATCGCATTTCTGGAGATCCGTTTCAGTCGGACTGCTCTGATCGGATTTCGCGTGGTTTATGTCACTTTCTCACGCCACGTAAAACGTAAACACGTCAGACATTGTAATAGAAACAAAACTTGTTGCAAAGTGCCGGTCGAGAGAGACGACGACAATAAAATGGAGTCATGATTTTAAAGCAGCAGACTACAGCACGGAATAAAACCTGACACAGTTCTGCACATAGTCATGTTGAAAATAAGACAACATCTGTATTGCAAACCCCAATACTTGGCGTATGCCTACCAAGGCAACGTCATTGCCATAAAAACCAAAGATATTCCGGAAAACCAAAGCGGGGAACAGTTGCGATACACAATGTGGACAGTCAATCGTCAAGATAAGATTCCAATCGGATACACAAATAAGATTCAGCCACTAAATCTATATGCTTGAATTGATCGTTAGATGATCCAGAGTATTGAACTAATGGCGCTTTTCCACTGCATGGTTCGGTACGGCACGCTTTGGCGCTTTTCCACTGCACGTTATGGTACGGTATGGTACGACTCGCTTTAAATGGTACCTGGTCTGTACCATACGGGTACTAAAATTTAACGTGAAACACTGTAGATCACAGAATCGTCACTACCAGGGTCATTGTATTTGCGACCAATAGAGCATCACAGTCCCGCCCACAGCCGGTGCCGGAAGTAAAAATTCAATACAATTTCTCCATTGACATTTGGGATATAAGCCATAAAAACGTAACCATACATGGTAGACTTAAAACCAGCTATGGCTGTACTAAGTGATTGTATATGCGCATATAAACGCCAAAAGATCATGGGGCACTAACTTTGTTATAAGATAAATCCCTTTTATTCGCGATGTACTGGATAAGTACTTCATTACCTACAATACCTGTTATCGAACAGTCTATAATCCCACCCACTAAAGCGGTACTAACTGCAGTGGAAAAGCAACCGAGCTAAAGCGAACTGAGCTAAAGCGAACCGAGCCGAGTCGTACCACGCAGTGGAAAAGCGAAGCGAGACAAACCGCGCCGAGCCGAACTGAGCTGTACCAGCAGTGGAAAAGCGCCATAAATTAAGTTGATGAGGGCATTGATTTCTCGAATTATCCATTTTTCTTTTTTCTGAAAGCTTGAATAAAAATCAAAAGGTTATTTTAGAAACTTTATCCCAAAATGTTTTGATTTAAATTGACCAATACAATAGAGTGCCAAAGTGATGACGTCACTTTGTAGGACAACTCGGAAGCTAGCGGCGCATGGGTTCCCTTGATCAAAAAGCTATGCATTTTCCATATAAGCTAAAAATGCTTTGATGGACACACTGCCTAAGATTGGACAGTTGGTTTAACCCACTGAACTTAAATATGGCTTTTAACCTGACTAAGGTCCAGATGGTAAGGTCACTTCAGTCAGGAGGCAAATCAGGATAAGTTCCCCAATGGGAATGTTTGTGTGACCAGGACATGGTCCGTGCACATCAGTCACTTATCAGGGGCACATTGCGCACATGCAAAGCTATACTCAAACAACAATGTGTGGATCTTAGAATAACGAAGAGGACCACCAAACCATTGGTTCCAACAACTGAGATGAAGGCACAAGCTATGTGATGAGAACACATCTCAGAAATCCCTCCTCCAAAACAAGTGGATCTCAACTGGTACGTCACAACCCAAAACTGGGTAATGTAACTGATAAGGTCTTGCTGGATGTTATTATCCAATAAGGTCTGGCTGCTTGGAATCCTTAAACCGTCAACAAAACTACTAAACTAAATAAAAAGATAAAATAATGTTTGGTACTATTGAGACCCACTCTCCTTAACATAAAGTGTCACATTGACAGAAATCTGACATTTCCACTAAATCCAAGACTAAAATGCTCGACCAAACTCTGTATGTCTTGGCGATTTTTCCACACACTCAAACTCAAAACTCAAAAATCCCATTCCTCAACTCTTGCCTCAGTCCGGCTCCAAACAGCTGGAGAAGTGATCATGGTAATAGTGATGGTCTCCTGGAGGAGAGCCCAGATCATCACCCTCCTCATGAGAAAAGAAGCGTCCATATTTTTCCAACTTGAAATAGAGACGTGTCCAGGGAAGTGTCTTTTCCATTGCCTGGTCCTCCAAACATACTTATCTATGAAGTTTTACATAAAAACATCTGATCCTCAATGGAACATCTCTCACCGTTTATCACAACCTGATGAAAACTACAAGGAAGCAGCACTGCAGATCTTGATCGCCAAGCGAAGTAGATGCTTCCTTGAAACCAGAGCTCACAATGCTGCCTTCATTCATCTTCTACGCTACAATACCTGCTTCATTTGAGACAGCGAGCAACCAATTGAGTGCCAAACAAAGCACCTAATTAAGCTTTAAACCATCGATAATAAAAAGTCACACTCGTTTTGTCAAAAGCATTGCAGCTTTGATCTCGAAAGACAGCTTTATTAGTAAAACACTGAATGATGAAAGACCTATTGTGTGCACCAATGTAGTTTAATCTTCTTTAGTCATGGCATTGCAATTCAGGCTCCAATGAAGATCTGCAACTCTTGCACAAACTCCCAGGTTCATTCAAATACATGTCTAGTAGAAGACATCAATCACAGCTAAGCTCTTTGAAACAGAGATTATCATCAAAACATCATATGTATGGCATAGCATGGATTCTAACAGTTCCAAGATGTGTGGATAACAAATTAAGCACTAGCTGACAGGCCTCAATAATTTGCACCTCGATTGTCAAGGAAGTA
Source organism: Pimephales promelas (assembly GCF_016745375.1). Next base: position 430,050 of record NW_024121141.1, read on the forward strand.
GAAATTCTGCAACTTTACCCCTCAAAAATATCGTAGTCATCCTAAATGAGACTAAAAGCTTGATATAAGTTTGGAAACATTCTGATGCAAGACTTCCATTATTGATTGCAGTTCAAGTTTAATCTGTGCCTATATCTGAATATTCTGGCAATTCATTGTGGTAACTCACTTGTAATGTTTGAGCATTTGGCAGAAAATTAATTCCTAATAAATATAGCAGATTAGGTCAATTTCAATAGTTCTGTTTCATTCAGGCAATGCAGGCAGTAACAGACAGTATGTGAGACCTTTGAAACATGTTCTTCTGCAGCGAGGACTTCAACAGCAGACACTTGAAAGTAGAGTTAAAAAAAATTGGCAGGGAAGTTCAAGAACAAATGAACAATACATTTTCGAAATGAATGAAAAGAATATATTAACAAAAGACCTAGTTTTTAATTCTAATACATGTTGACATCAAAATACATTGCATCACCTATGGTCTAAACACTGTATTTTGATACATTGGGCGTGTCCCTCAATGAAATGAGCAAGTTTCCGAGCAAATGAACGGGAGTGTCATTGTCCATCTCTCCCTGTACCTCCCTTTCATGGAATGCTTGATATTCCCAGTCTGTCTAGAAGTGTAGTCCTTGTTAACTGGATATTCTTTCTACTGGGATCAGGAGGAAGCCAGAGCCTTGACCAGGTAGAGTTTGTCGCCCTGTTCGCTGGTAAAGATGGGCGCCTTTTTGTAGTGTTCCACCAACTCCTCCATTGTGTTAAACTTGCGCTGTCCGATGCAGTACAGGTTGTCCTTCAGCTGGACTTTGAAATGCTTGTTTTTGGACTGAGCTTTCAGTGATATTGAAAAGTCATTGGGCTGGAAAAACAAAAATGTAAAGAGAAAGGGAAGAAATTGTTAATTTAGACCAGTAATCTCAAAACTCAAAACACAGTGAGGTACTTACTGTGCGTTCACACCGGACGCGAATAGCGCATCAAATTCACGTCTACCGCGTCTAGTTTGATGCTTGACCACTTTGTGTTAATTTGTGCGTCATGAGTGAAACTGACGTGCGTAAAAACAAAAGTTTGAAGCGAAATTTACGCACATCACGCGCGTCAGAATCGAAACCCGTTGGCGGCCATCTTTTTTATGTTGATCGAGCATTCATCGAGAGAGTCACTGCCCTGTATTTGCTCTGGAGAGCAGATCACTGGCGTGGGGATCATCGTCGCCGTATTTGTGTCCACCGGACCCTTCGGAGGCGAACCATTTGGCGAGTTTCACCATTTGCTCGCTCCAGGAGCTGCGTCTGGATGACGGCCACTGTCAGCGGTACTTCTGCCTGTCCCGCGCCCAGTTTGATGACCTGTTGTCCCGCATCGGAGCGAGGATCACCCTCGCCCTCATCCATCTAATCTAATCTCACATCCAGACACGAACTTATGCACATATATGTTGGTTGTCTTTACATCATAATAATATTTCATATAATCTAGATATGGAATAAATAACATTCAATACAAAATGAACCCGTCTCGTATATTGAAATAAACTTTTAAGTGATAAAATATTTGCTTTGTTGTGCATTAGAACCACACCAGGCATTTAGTCATATTACAAAATAATTTATTGAAGCATCCAGATCCTTCACCACGTGAGCAAGCAGCAGGCTCCTGATTGGTTAACGCGGCGCAAATTGACGCCAAAGTTCAGATTTTTCAACTCGGACGGCAGACGCGAATTCGTGTCAAACGCATGAATGCACAAATAGCACTAACTAAATCATTCGCGCTTAACGCGGCAGACGCTCCATTCGCGCAAACTTGACGCGTGAATAAGGCGTATTCGCGTCTGCCACGCTCTACGCCTCATTCGCGCCACAGGAATTTTTTACGTGTGCAACACGTCTTTGTAATGACTTAACATTGAAATCATTCGCGCCTGACGTGCTATTTGCGTCCGGTTTGAACGCACCATTAGACAGCTGGTATGATCTAATGTAGCATTGTCATCCACAAGCTCAAGCAAAACCTGGAAGAATTGGCTCACAATTGATTCCCAAAAGATTCTGCAGTTTGTCATGTTGCTATATAATACTCAAAAACATAATACAAATGCCGTCTAGGTAGGGCAGCTCAAGACGTTTTTGTAACCGAGGAAGTGCGTGTTTTTGAAAACTCTCCACTTCAAAAATAACATTTCAAAATCAGCACATTGAAGGTGTTTTCCTCAAATGAGGACTGCACTATGGTACTTGAGCACCTTCATGAGAATATGAGGAAGATTTCAGTCTACTCACAGAGGACTCGCTGTCCCGAATAAGAAAGTCTCCCTCTGTGCCCCTCAGGTTGAGTGCCACTTCTGCCTGATGGCGCGTCACCTTCCCGTAGTACCACTGCTTGCCAGCGAAGCGTCCACTGGATGAAGGCTCAATGTAGTCACAGTCAGGTGTGGGCGGCCCTGCTATGTTGGCCGAGTTGTGCGACTCCTGCAGAACATTCACGTAGTTTTTCGGCACAAGTCCCATCTGCCCGTCGGATTTGCGACACTTCCACCACTCGGGGTCATTTCTGGCTTCTCCACAACATCCATAACCTCACCCTTCTCAAAGTTCAGCTCTTCGTCGTTGCCCGAGCTGAACGGGTAGAGTGCCTGTACTGTGTGCAACACTCGGTTGCCGTTCACACTATGAACAACAGCAGCCAGCTTCTCCGACAAGCCAGCAGAGTCGTTGCTCGCCGATCCATCTGCATCTTCCGTCACGTAGTTGGATGGGAACCACCCCGAACGGCCATTGTAGCTCCCCCTCCACCAGCCATCGCTGCACTTCTCCATGACGATGACCCTTGTGCCCTTAACCAACGACAACTCATCTTCCCGTTCGGCCGTGTAGCTGAATTTGACGAGCGCAGGAAGGTTTAGGTCATACAGACGTTCGCTGTTGTCTGGATTGAAGTCAGAGTCCGAGTTGGAGGCTGTTTCACGCATGCCTGTTTTCCTTTTCACCTTACCGATCCCTGCATACATACAGAAAAGAAGTACAATTAAGGGTTTTGCGAAATATACAACAGGTGTCGTCTTTGCACTCAACTACTTGCACTTGGGTGTTAACAACAATGCCACAAGAAATTGGCAATACGACAAAGTTGAACAGAGTGCAAACAAAAGCAATGCAGACACTCCCAGAGGAACTGCAATGAATCACCAAATCTATTTAAATTTCTAGAAAATCAAAACTTTTTCAATGAGCTTGTTTCTGCATTCTGGGATTGCCTTCTCCACGAAGAATTCCTGACAATGCTTTAAAAAGTAGTCAAAACAAGGTACAAGACTCTGATTCCAGACTTGGTTTCACACTGACCAGGTTCTAAATCAGTTATTTTGTATCCTGAGCAAAAACTCATGCATTAGCTTACTGACATTGACTGCACAACTGTCTGCACCACTTTTGACAAAAGGTATTTTCAATGGACAATCTTGATTGGAAATTAAAAATGTGTTGAGACAATCTCTTCAGGGGGTAATTTCATCACCCCGCACCCTGTACTCATTCCATTCTTGTTGAAATTGTCTGTGAAACCAAAGAGCATTGTATTTTGATACAGGCACCAACAGGCAGGGCATGAGTGAAAGGAGAACTTGTCCAAACACATGTTACAGTGCAGTGAGGCTTGTGTTTTCACACTGACAGGGGTACAGTAGCAATCAGCTCCCGCCTGCTTGAGCAATGTGTCCTCTCTTAGTAAACACAGGCACTGGTCCAGTTGAGAAACCACCCAATCACAACCAACTAATCTTGTTCTCGCCACTCAAAAATCATATGACAAAGCTGTGCATCATTGCCTTCCTACTTGTACATTATTTAATTATGTCCATGTGAACAGGCATGTAAGAGCAACAGAACAGTTTCGCAAACCAAAACATGTGCTTGCTTCATGACAACGCAAACAAAAATTTCCACCTGCTTCACTCATTCGCAAAACACAGCTGTGCGGTTTAGCTCTATTATTCAGAGAAAAGTACAATTAACTGCAAAGAGACACTGGAATGAAAACCACACCCATCGTCCTCCTCCATGGGGAGGGAATGAGTCAGGGAGTGTTGGGTTAGGTTCATGGATACCGTTGAGGATTCCAGCTTGTCCGACCACATTAGGTCAAGCCAAGTGGGTCGGTCTGCAGGATTAATGGAGAATATCTGACCCTGAAGCCTTTCGACCATGTTGGCGGTTTGGCAAAGGTTTGTGAATAGTGTTACCATACAGGAATGTCCACTTGGCAGTGAAGTTTGTACCGGCCCAGTCTAAAGGCCCAAGGACAGATAAACACATGTTCTCTTTAGATACCTTGCAAAAATGTCCTGCAGCAACAAAATTATTGTATTAGATGAAAATACCATGGTATTACAATAGGCTAGTTTTACAGCATGTATTCTAAGGTGGGTTACTGGTCTTTGCTCAAAGTACCACAGGCCAGACAATTCTTACCAGGAGATAAGCATTTGCCCAACTAAGTCCACCACATAACCTTAGGCTGTTTAACGTTTTTAAAATGGATATCTCCAAATAGCCATGATATCATTAACATGGTAATCAGCCAGGAAAAAAAAAACAGGATTGATTTTGCTATCAATCTATCTGGGAAGGAGGCAAACTCAGGCTTTACCATTTGAACTTCATAACCCTGTGGGCAATACTTAGCAGCTACGATTTTTCAAAACTTGACAACCGAGAAACAGCTGAAACCCTGGATCTACTCTTAACTAATCTAAAAGGAAATCACCCAATTTACTTTATGCTTACTCAGAGGTTAAAGGTTAACTGAGTGAGAACATAAAGCTTTTCCAAGAGCACCCTTTGCTCGGAGCAAGATGCTTATCAAAGCTCAAGGCCAGAGGAATTTATTCTGTGCTTGCGGATGCCTCTACTGCCTGATTTGCATTACAAATACATGAAATCTCAAACCAAGATATTTGCCTCTGGCCCCTAAGCTATGTCCGATTGAGGGGGGTGGACATTTGCATGGTCAATGTGAGCAGGAAGTAAACTTGAAGTGGTAGAGCAATAGTAACTGGAGCATTTAGTACTCCATGCGTGGACGTGTTGGGGCATGTAACCACGGGTGTGTAAAACTTCTGACAGCACAAGGTCAACTCATGATCATCCACAAATTCAAAAGACACTTCTTAAAGGGATAGTTAATTCAAAAATAAAGATCATAAGAATAAAAACCAGATTGTTACGATGCATAAAGGAATCATTCAGAAAGGTTTTGTGAACCAGATCAATTAATTCATTGAAAAGATCGAGAGTAAATAAAAGGTTTGAGCATTGTGCTAGTTTACAATAATAATATCATCATCAAATATCTGGGTCTCTTCATCACACAAACATTTATGAATTCACAAGACTTGAAATATAGTGAAAAAGTTGTTTGGACTCTATTTATAGGACTTTTCTGTTCAATAGAAGAATATTAGAGGGGTTTAGAAAGACTTTTCAATTTGAGTGATCTAATTCATTAAGGAAAATAGAAAATTGTGCAAATCTGGACTCAAATACAGGCTAAAATATACAAGTAGTATGAAAGCAAATTTCAAGTTTTCACTTGTTAAAAAAGAGAAACTGATCTTGGGTGTGTGAACGTTCAGGCCAGTGGTGGTAGTTTTTTTCTCAAGCATAATATGATTGATGTTGCGTCACGAGACGTAAGGTAATCCACCCATTTGGATTAGTCAGTCTACATGGTCTCTTAGGAGCTGAGTTTACCAAGTTTTTTTTAAATCTCTTATCTAACACTCAAACAATAACCAACCACATCAACATAAACAGGCTGCATCACACATGGGTCACCATGATTTTGCCCAGACAGACATGTTCCATATCTTGTTGATCCTGGAACAACATTCCTGTTTAAAAGAATGTAGTCCTAACCCTATCCCTACCCATAACTTGATAGGAAAATGATAGGTGAACACAAGCACCTAACCCTGCTTGTAAGCCTAAACTTGACGGAAACTGTAAACTTGTCCATCAAATCTGATTGGTCGATTGGAATGCTGTTCCAAGAACATGTTGTACTAGATGTAATCTTGCCACCATAATGCCAGGAGGCTTCGATAATCAGATCTGATAACCAAGGCTCTGATAATCTGGTCTCTATGGTCTTCCTACGAGTCCGCACTTTTGTGACGTAGCGCCACTTTGACTGTCGGGACGAAGTCTGCTTTGGAGCTCGTATCAGTGCAAAAGTGTGTAGAGGGCGCGTATCGACTGCAAAGAGGGCGTCGCAAGCACCCTTCTGAGATCTAAAATAACAACTTGTCATCCTAACTGTGCGTTGACACCAGACGCGAATAGCGCATCAAATTCACGTCTACGCGTCTAGTTATACGCTTGAACACTTTGAGTCCATTCGCGCATCAAGAGAGAAATTGGCACGCGTAAAAACAAAATTTGAAGCGAAATTTACACACGTCAGAATCAAAATCCATTGGCGGCCATATTTTTATGTTGATCGAGCATTCATCGAGAGTCATCACTCTGTATTTGCTCAGGAGAGCAGAACAGCGGCGTGGGGATCATCGTCGCCGTATTTCTGTCCACCGGACCCTTTGGAAGCGAACCGTTTGACGATTTTCACCATTTGCTCGCTCCAGGAGCTTTTAGTGGTACTTCCGCCTGTCCCACGCCCAGTTTGATGATCTGTTGTCCCGCATCGGAGCGAAGATCACCCTCATCCACCTAATCTGTCATTTATTTTTGTTTTGATGATAAATAGAGCCAGCCTCTAAAAGTTATTAACCTGTCCTGTGATTTTTTTCTCTCTCACGTCCAGGACATGAACGTATGCACACGTATGTTGTTGGTTGTCTTTACGTTATAATAATATTTCATATAATCTAGATATGGAATAATAATATTTAATACAAAATGAACCCGTCTCGTATATTGAATTAAAGTTTTAAATGATAAAATATGTGCTTTGTTGTGCATTAGAACCTCACCAGGCATTTAGTCATATTACAAAATAATTTATTGAAGCATCCAGATACTTAACCAAGTGAGCAAGCAGCAGGCTCCTGATTGGTTAACGCAGCGCAAATTTGACGCCAAAGTTCAGATTTTTCAACTCGGGCGGCAGGCACGAATTCTCGTCAAACGCGCGTGAACACACAAATAGCACTAACTAAATAAATCATTTGCGCTTCACGCGCCAGACGCTCAGTTCGCGCAACATATTCGCAACGCCGCTTTCGCCTAATTTCGCGCCGCAGGAATTTTCTACGCGCGTAACGCGTCTTTGTACTGACTTAACATTGAAATCACTGAGGTCTCAATGGACTTAACGGACGGATGGACGCACGCACGCGGCAGCCATTGTAAGTCCACAAGACCGAAAGTGCATATGAAGTGTGCCATTTGGGACAGGGCCTATGTGTCCATGGATGTGCTGCTAATAGAACAAAACACAATGAATGGAGCGATGGTGTGTATCCTGAATACAGGATAAGGAATGTTCCTGGATTCCTACAGAGGATCCTCAGGAAGGAAGCTGCACACTTTGCATGGCCATAAGTCAATCGATGCGTTTTTATTTTCCTCTCTAACATTACTTGTAAAAGTTTTTTAAATCAAGTTTAAGCTAAATCTGCCATCTGCAACTAACTGGCATACATTTCAACTTGTAAAAACCCAGCAGAGTATGATTCATATACAGCTACTATTCCACCCGCCCAACAGACTACATCCACTTCCCTTCCCTTCTATCCTCTGAACGCAACTTGGATTAGTTGTTTCCTCTGCTGAGTTCATCCTATTGTTCTCCAATATAGGGCTGAACTCCATTTAAAAGCAACCCACAGCCATTAAAAGGTGGATTTTTAGATTTACACTGCAACTATGCAAAGTAAATAAATGCTACAAAGTGTGGAAAACAAACATACATTAAACTGTGGTAGTACCATAGAAAAACAGATTGTATCAGATGATAAATATTTAAATATATACCATTGCACTGAATCATACATATTCATACACCATTGTGTTTACATGTACTGTAACAGCTGCCAACAAAATTGTGCCAAGACAGAGAGATACTGTGTAAATAATCACAAAAGATTCTTATGGCAATGTACCCAAGAGTATGAATGAGGGAGATACAAGCAAAACTGTGAAAACAGGAAAGAAAACCACTTTATACTTCTAATCTAAAATGCTGACTCGAAGCCAAGCGGAAAACGAGGACATTTCTTTCAACTCAAAAAAAGACGAGGCATCAAAAGGCCTCCAACGACAGTGACTGTACACCACAGATCTCAAGGCTGCGTGTGTGTGCATATCACACACTCGATCGATGCACAAATAAAGCACAAACTACCTGCAAGGAACAGACCTCCAAATCGTTTTCATTTCCCTAAATGAAGCACACACATAGGCTCAAAAACTTAGCTATTGCACAGACGGATCTAGAAATGAACAACGAAAATATAATATAAATATTTAATCCCAAAATACAATATATAATAATAGATTTTAGCTAACCTTTAAATGGTCTTCATTTTCTGTTTACACTTCTGGGCTGCAGGGTCAATACGACCCCAACAATTGATTGAGTAATTGTACAAAAAAAAAACAAAAAAAAAAAAAACATTTTAAATCATACAATTAATATATCATTTTTTTTTTGTTTACTTCTCATCTATTCATTAATGCTGTGTTTTTGGTTAATTCCTCAACTACACGATTAGCTTGCATATGAAATATTATTTTTTTTTTATGATACATTGCATTTTTGCTCTAGTACTAGGCTTTCATTTCTGTGTAAAAATTTCAGATTTATGCCAGATTTTTATTTATTTAATTATTTATTTTTTGGACACATGAAGAAAATATATTTAGTTTTTTTTCACATTTCCCATTCATTTCAATGTTGGGTCATATTGACCCCGAAGACCAGAAGTGTAAACATTTTTTTACATACCTTTACAGAACAACCGAATCAAGCCCAGTTTTTAAGTTTTTTTATTAAGTAAGTCGATTGGGGTCCTATTGACCCCATGACCCGATTGAGGGCTAATAAAATAAGTTTTTCTTTTTTCGCACTGGAAAAAATAAACTTAACATTGTAAAAACACAGCTTGAGATCATTTTGTCTACATAAATCTAAAATCCATAATTTTAGATGGTACTATGCGTCACACGATGTTGTATTAATTTATAGATTTGCTAAGAGTTTAACCTCATTTAAAATGCGTTTATACGTACACTTTATGGTTCATGTGGTTTTCAATTACTGAAGTGAAAATAATTTTTTCCAGTATATGCAAATAACTTGATTTTGGGTGAAACTTTGTGACATTCCCCCTACTGACGCTCAGGTACTCTGATGACGAGCTGGTAAACAGCCTCCGTCACACATCTGTGCTTGTTTGGCTAGCGCGGGTCTGTCGAGAGAGAGAAAGAGGGAGTCAAACGGGGGTCACGGCTCATCCACGTATGCAGAACCAGCCGAGCCTGATGTGTGTGTTTTAGTCAGGAACACTCCAGAAAGCCATCAGCACTTCCTGCCCTCGTCGTGTGCGAGAGAGGCACTCGCATTTCAATTCAAGCTCGTGCGTTTGTCCTTCTCACAAAGCGACATTATCTTGTGGTGCTTTCCATCAGAGAGGAAGAGTTGACTGGCTTTAGAAAAAAGCGTCGGAGTGGGAAGTGGAGGAAAACAGACGGATGGGCTGACGCTGCAGTGAATCAACAGCCCGGTTTCCTCACTTCCTCCCTCACAGGCTCCAAAGATCTGAGGAGAATCTGTCTCAAATTAAAACCACTTCCGCTACGAGCGAAGGCTGAACCACAGGAAAAGAGAGAAGGGGTGAGGTGGAGTCGAAAAACTGCCCAAAGCCAAGACCACCTCACAGGGAGTTTGAAGTAATGGATTTAAGGGACAAAAATCAAACTCGCGTCACTTTCTTTCTTCAACACAAAAGGAGATATTTTGAAGACATTCCAAGCTGCTCTTTCACATGCAACATTTGTGTTTACACACATTAAAATACGCCACAAGAAGACACGTCTAGGTTCATGGCAGGTTTAGCGCCAAATACACTCTGGGTTGTTTTTTTGTGCTTGGGTCAAATGGGACAAACCCAGCCATTGGGTTAAACCTTTTAATTACATTTTTTACCCAACATTTGGGTTTATCCATATTTGACCCGAAGTCGAGTTAGAGTATAGGAACTACGGCTGTCAATTTTTACATTTCGATTTGACATACTCTCTCTCTGCCTGCCAACACTCACATTTTCAATGCGATTCATTAACCAAACAAAAACACAAAAAGTTAAAAAATTACATTTTTTTTTTCCCAAAATGTATTTTGGCCATGATAAGTGTAGTGAAAATCTATAATCATGACAGCCCTATCCTCTAAACACTGTTTATACTATAGTTGCATGTCATTAACTCTGCATTAAAGGGATAGTTCACAAAAAATGAAAGTTGTGTCATCATTTACTCACTCAACGAAGAATGTGTTTACCAGACAGTTCACTACTATGAAAATCAATGGCTACCTTCAACTGTTTGATTATCCATATTCTTTGAAATACGTTCTTTTGTGTTCATTAGAAGAAATAATCTCATACAGGTTTGGAACAACTAATTATTTTTTGGGTGAACTATGCCTTTAAGGGTTGTCACACAGATCGTTATTTTTCTACAGTATCCCCTTGTGCTGCTCGTCCATTGTTTGATGTAAACGTGTGCTAGACGGATGTGTTTGACGGTTGCGCTTGTGTCTTGTGTCCTTTGCAGTGTCTCATGCATGACATGTTGGCTAAAAACAAAGTTTCTAGACCTGGCGTTTTGTTCTGCTTCACTTCACAGCTTAAACCGATATCAACAATCTGGCTGAACCACTAAGCCAATAATCATTTTCATGTTATGGCTAATCCTAACTTTAACAATACAAACTGAAATCAATTGTTCAATGGAATTGAGACATCACAGCATTATAAATGTACACTATGAAATTATACATATTATGAGCTTTTATATTAATGTTTTTAAAGATTAACTTTAAGCGAGTGCACTGCAAAAAAATTATTTTCGTACTACCGCAAGTATTTTTGTCTTGTTCCCAGTCCAAATATCTAAAAATTCTCAAATCAAGATGCATTTATTAAAATAGTAAATGCCATAAGATATTATAATCTTGTTTTAGGCACAAACGAAAAAAAAAACGATAGATAGATAGATAGATAGATAGATAGATAGATAGATAGATAGATAGATATAGATAGATAGATAGATAGATAGATAGGAAACAAGACAAAAATACTAAGATCACATTTTTTGCTGTGCGTTACATGAAGGCAAAGGTCATTTAAATGTAAAAATAGAGGATACGAGCATGCATTATTTTCAATATCCAACACTGTTTGATATACACATTCAAAAGTTTAGGGTCAGTAAGATATTTTTTACATATATACACACTTTTTTTGAATACTTTAAATACTTTACAATATTGATAATAATAAGAAATGTTTCCTATACACACAATCAGCATATTTACACATATTTATTTTCGCAACATTTTCGTTTACTGTTTTTATCAATTAAAAGGTAGACTTTTTCCAAAAACATTTTTACAACCCAAACTTTTAAACAACACGGTACAACCAACAGAGACTGACACTAAAAAAATCTCTAATAATAGCGATAACCAATATGGTATGGGTAATACAATGCAAAAAAAACATTGCTTTAACTCGGTTTTGAAGACCTTATACAAGATTCAACTAATTCTTAAGTCAGTTTAATGTAATTTAAGTTGAATTGACTTAAACATCCAAGTTGATTTTACTTAAAGGCAGCAACTTTTTTTTTTTTTTTACAGTGTATGTGTTTGATTACTAAATACAAAAAAAATGCAACCTATCAATCCCTTTGAGATACTTATTTCTCAAGCACAATTACATACCCAAACACTTCAAACACGACCACATCATGTCCCACGATCCTCCGGCATCTGTCGACGACCAGTGTTTAAAAAGCCTAGACGTGCACTAAACTGCACAGCGCAGAAAGAGGAACACAAGGGGAGTCAGTGAACCCATGACTGATCAGCGGCTGCAGAAAGGAAGTGTGTATTCCAGCGACAGCAGTATTTCTCCCAGAAGAGATATGAGCTTCATCAATCCGCTCCACATGACACAATGTTCAGTGTTTCGCCGGAGAGCTGACGTCGCCCAACTACGGCCCACTGGCACGAGGAAACCCCCACGACAGCAGACCCTCGACACTCAAACTGCAGAAAAACATCATCGTGCTGGACCAACAAGAACCAGTACGCTTCAAAGTCACGCTAAACCTGATTAAAAGGATCGGCTGGGAAAGAAGATTCCGTTGAGTGTAACAGGAGAGTTTAAGTGCACAAAGAGGAGTGGAGGTTCTTACACTGTTGATTGCAGTGTGTGTGTTTGTGTGTGTGAAGTGCAATTACAGGCTTTTCAGAGAACTGCCGCCCAGCTGCTCGACTAACACACAGAGAACGAGGGAAAAAATGAGACATTTCCTAACAAACTTGTGTTCGCTCATAGTTGCTTTCCAATGGCATATAAACAGAAAAAAAAAATAGTAAATAAAGTGTAAGTGTGGTGTGTGTGTGTGTGTGTGTGAGTGGGGTTACTGACAAACTCACACCCAGCTCAGCTCAGAGGGGAAAAGCCTTTCAAACTTCCCTAATCCTAAGAATGTCTCAATGCAAACTCAAACACAAGCAATACGTCCAAAAGCACAACTTTCAGCATTGTCAACTTTCTAGACCGTGATATAATAAAGAGGAGAGAAAAGGTGGCAGAACTCACGAAGAAGTGTTTGAAGAGGTTAGCCATATCCATTTTGGCTATCCCGGCAACTGGGCTCTTCCCTCTGCAGCTGTGCTGCTATTCCCTGTGAAACACCCTCCGCCAGTGAACAACTCACTGCCTACACCACAGCCAGCCGGCAGGACCATGTGACCAGGGTCAACCAATCAGAACCGATTCCTCCTTTAGGAGGACAAGTCTGTCCCTGCA
>NW_024121141.1:443615-472099 GCF_016745375.1 Pimephales promelas
TTAATTTAGACCAGTAATCTCAAAACTCAAAACACAGTGAGGTACTTACTGTGCGTTCACACCGGACGCAAATAGCCCATCAAATTCAAGTCTACCGCATCTAGTTTGACGCTTGACCACTTTGTGTTAATTTGTACGTCATGAGTGAAACTGACGTGCGTAAAAACAAAAGTTTGAAGCGAAATTTACGCACATCACGCGCGTCAGAATCGAAACCCGTTGGCGGCCATCTTTTTTATGTTGATCGAGCATTCATCGAGAGAGTCACTGCCCTGTATTTGCTCTGGAGAGCAGATCACTGGCGTGGGGATCATCGTCGCCGTATTTGTGTCCACCGGACCCTTCGGAGGCGAACCATTTGGCGAGTTTCACCATTTGCTCGCTCCAGGAGCTGCGTCTGGATGACGGCCACTGTCAGCAGTACTTCTGCCTGTCCCGCGCCCAGTTTGATGACCTGTTGTCCCGCATCGGAGCGAGGATCACCCTCGCCCTCATCCATCTAATCTAATCTCACATCCAGACACGAACTTATGCACATATATGTTGGTGGTCTTTACATCATAATAATATTTCATATAATCTAGATATGGAATAAATAACATTCAATACAAAATGAACCCGTCTCGTATATTGAAATAAACTTTTAAGTGATAAAATATTTGCTTTGTTGTGCATTAGAACCACACCAGGCATTTAGTCATATTACAAAATAATTTATTGAAGCATCCAGATACTTCACCACGTGAGCAAGCAGCAGGCTCCTGATTGGTTAACGTGGCGCAAATTGACGCCAAAGTTCAGATTTTTCAACTCGGAAGGCAGACGCGAATTCGTGTCAAACGCATGAATGCACAAATAGCACTAACTAAAGCATTCGACCTTAACGCGGCAGACGCTCCATTCGCGCAAACTTGACGCGTGAATAAGGCGTATTCGCGTCTGCCACGCTCTACGCCTCATTCGCGCCACAGGAATTTTTTACGTGTGCAACACGTCTTTGTAATGACTTAACATTGAAATCATTCGCGCCTGACGTGCTATTTGCGTCCGGTTTGAACGCACCATTAGACAGCTGGTATGATCTAATGTAGCATTGTCATCCACAAGCTCAAGCAAAACCTGGAAGAATTGGCTCACAATTGATTCCCAAAAGATTCTGCAGTTTGTCATGTTGCTATATAATACTCAAAAACATAATACAAATGCCGTCTAGGTAGGGCAGCTCAAGACGTTTTTGTAACCGAGGAAGTGCGTGTTTTTGAAAACTCTCCACTTCAAAAATAACATTTCAAAATCAGCACATTGAAGGTGTTTTCCTCAAATGAGGACTGCACTATGGTACTTGAGCACCTTCATGAGAATATGAGGAAGATTTCAGTCTACTCACAGAGGACTCGCTGTCCCGAATAAGAAAGTCTCCCTCTGTGCCCCTCAGGTTGAGTGCCACTTCTGCCTGATGGCGCGTCACCTTCCCGTAGTACCACTGCTTGCCAGCGAAGCGTCCACTGGATGAAGGCTCAATGTAGTCACAGTCAGGTGTGGGCGGCCCTGCTATGTTGGCCGAGTTGTGCGACTCCTGCAGAACATTCACGTAGTTTTTCGGCACAAGTCCCATCTGCCCGTCGGATTTGCGACACTTCCACCACTCGGGGTCATTTTCTGGCTTCTCCACAACATCCATAACCTCACCCTTCTCAAAGTTCAGCTCTTCGTCGTTGCCCGAGCTGAACGGGTAGAGTGCCTGTACTGTGTGCAACACTCGGTTGCCGTTCACACTATGAACAACAGCAGCCAGCTTCTCCGACAAGCCAGCAGAGTCGTTGCTCGCCGATCCATCTGCATCTTCCGTCACGTAGTTGGATGGGAACCACCCCGAACGGCCATTGTAGCTCCCCCTCCACCAGCCATCGCTGCACTTCTCCATGACGATGACCCTTGTGCCCTTAACCAACGACAACTCATCTTCCCGTTCGGCCGTGTAGCTGAATTTGACGAGCGCAGGAAGGTTTAGGTCATACAGACGTTCGCTGTTGTCTGGATTGAAGTCAGAGTCCGAGTTGGAGGCTGTTTCACGCATGCCTGTTTTCCTTTTCACCTTACCGATCCCTGCATACATACAGAAAAGAAGTACAATTAAGGGTTTTGCGAAATATACAACAGGTGTCGTCTTTGCACTCAACTACTTGCACTTGGGTGTTAACAACAATGCCACAAGAAATTGGCAATACGACAAAGTTGAACAGAGTGCAAACAAAAGCAATGCAGACACTCCCAGAGGAACTGCAATGAATCACCAAATCTATTTAAATTTCTAGAAAATCAAAACTTTTTCAATGAGCTTGTTTCTGCATTCTGGGATTGCCTTCTCCACGAAGAATTCCTGACAATGCTTTAAAAAGTAGTCAAAACAAGGTACAAGACTCTGATTCCAGACTTGGTTTCACACTGACCAGGTTCTAAATCAGTTATTTTGTATCCTGAGCAAAAACTCATGCATTAGCTTACTGACATTGACTGCACAACTGTCTGCACCACTTTTGACAAAAGGTATTTTCAATGGACAATCTTGATTGGAAATTAAAAATGTGTTGAGACAATCTCTTCAGGGGGTAATTTCATCACCCCGCACCCTGTACTCATTCCATTCTTGTTGAAATTGTCTGTGAAACCAAAGAGCATTGTATTTTGATACAGGCACCAACAGGCAGGGCATGAGTGAAAGGAGAACTTGTCCAAACACATGTTACAGTGCAGTGAGGCTTGTGTTTTCACACTGACAGGGGTACAGTAGCAATCAGCTCCCGCCTGCTTGAGCAATGTGTCCTCTCTTAGTAAACACAGGCACTGGTCCAGTTGAGAAACCACCCAATCACAACCAACTAATCTTGTTCTCGCCACTCAAAAATCATATGACAAAGCTGTGCATCATTGCCTTCCTACTTGTACATTATTTAATTATGTCCATGTGAACAGGCATGTAAGAGCAACAGAACAGTTTCGCAAACCAAAACATGTGCTTGCTTCATGACAACGCAAACAAAAATTTCCACCTGCTTCACTCATTCGCAAAACACAGCTGTGCGGTTTAGCTCTATTATTCAGAGAAAAGTACAATTAACTGCAAAGAGACACTGGAATGAAAACCACACCCATCGTCCTCCTCCATGGGGAGGGAATGAGTCAGGGAGTGTTGGGTTAGGTTCATGGATACCGTTGAGGATTCCAGCTTGTCCGACCACATTAGGTCAAGCCAAGTGGGTCGGTCTGCAGGATTAATGGAGAATATCTGACCCTGAAGCCTTTCGACCATGTTGGCGGGTTTGGCAAAGGTTTGTGAATAGTGTTACCATACAGGAATGTCCACTTGGCAGTGAAGTTTGTACCGGCCCAGTCTAAAGGCCCAAGGACAGATAAACACATGTTCTCTTTAGATACCTTGCAAAAATGTCCTGCAGCAACAAAATTATTGTATTAGATGAAAATACCATGGTATTACAATAGGCTAGTTTTACAGCATGTATTCTAAGGTGGGTTACTGGTCTTTGCTCAAAGTACCACAGGCCAGACAATTCTTACCAGGAGATAAGCATTTGCCCAACTAAGTCCACCACATAACCTTAGGCTGTTTAACGTTTTTAAAATGGATATCTCCAAATAGCCATGATATCATTAACATGGTAATCAGCCAGGAAAAAAAAAACAGGATTGATTTTGCTATCAATCTATCTGGGAAGGAGGCAAACTCAGGCTTTACCATTTGAACTTCATAACCCTGTGGGCAATACTTAGCAGCTACGATTTTTCAAAACTTGACAACCGAGAAACAGCTGAAACCCTGGATCTACTCTTAACTAATCTAAAAGGAAATCACCCAATTTACTTTATGCTTACTCAGAGGTTAAAGGTTAACTGAGTGAGAACATAAAGCTTTTCCAAGAGCACCCTTTGCTCGGAGCAAGATGCTTATCAAAGCTCAAGGCCAGAGGAATTTATTCTGTGCTTGCGGATGCCTCTACTGCCTGATTTGCATTACAAATACATGAAATCTCAAACCAAGATATTTGCCTCTGGCCCCTAAGCTATGTCCGATTGAGGGGGGTGGACATTTGCATGGTCAATGTGAGCAGGAAGTAAACTTGAAGTGGTAGAGCAATAGTAACTGGAGCATTTAGTACTCCATGCGTGGACGTGTTGGGGCATGTAACCACGGGTGTGTAAAACTTCTGACAGCACAAGGTCAACTCATGATCATCCACAAATTCAAAAGACACTTCTTAAAGGGATAGTTAATTCAAAAATAAAGATCATAAGAATAAAAACCAGATTGTTACGATGCATAAAGGAATCATTCAGAAAGGTTTTGTGAACCAGATCAATTAATTCATTGAAAAGATCGAGAGTAAATAAAAGGTTTGAGCATTGTGCTAGTTTACAATAATAATATCATCATCAAATATCTGGGTCTCTTCATCACACAAACATTTATGAATTCACAAGACTTGAAATATAGTGAAAAAGTTGTTTGGACTCTATTTATAGGACTTTTCTGTTCAATAGAAGAATATTAGAGGGGTTTAGAAAGACTTTTCAATTTGAGTGATCTAATTCATTAAGGAAAATAGAAAATTGTGCAAATCTGGACTCAAATACAGGCTAAAATATACAAGTAGTATGAAAGCAAATTTCAAGTTTTCACTTGTTAAAAAGAGAAACTGATCTTGGGTGTGTGAACGTTCAGGCCAGTGGTGGTAGTTTTTTTCTCAAGCATAATATGATTGATGTTGCGTCACGAGACGTAAGGTAATCCACCCATTTGGATTAGTCAGTCTACATGGTCTCTTAGGAGCTGAGTTTACCAAGTTTTTTTTAAATCTCTTATCTAACACTCAAACAATAACCAACCACATCAACATAAACAGGCTGCATCACACATGGGTCACCATGATTTTGCCCAGACAGACATGTTCCATATCTTGTTGATCCTGGAACAACATTCCTGTTTAAAAGAATGTAGTCCTAACCCTATCCCTACCATAACTTGATAGGAAAATGATAGGTGAACACAAGCACCTAACCCTGCTTGTAAGCCTAAACTTGACGGAAACTGTAAACTTGTCCATCAAATCTGATTGGTCGATTGGAATGCTGTTCCAAGAACATGTTGTACTAGATGTAATCTTGCCACCATAATGCCAGGAGGCTTCGATAATCAGATCTGATAACCAAGGCTCTGATAATCTGGTCTCTATGGTCTTCCTACGAGTCCGCACTTTTGTGACGTAGCGCCACTTTGACTGTCGGGACGAAGTCTGCTTTGGAGCTCGTATCAGTGCAAAAGTGTGTAGAGGGCGCGTATCGACTGCAAAGAGGGCGTCGCAAGCACCCTTCTGAGATCTAAAATAACAACTTGTCATCCTAACTGTGCGTTGACACCAGACGCGAATAGCGCATCAAATTCACGTCTACGCGTCTAGTTATACGCTTGAACACTTTGAGTCCATTCGCGCATCAAGAGAGAAATTGGCACGCGTAAAAACAAAAGTTTGAAGCGAAATTTACACACGTCAGAATCAAAATCCATTGGCGGCCATATTTTTTTATGTTGATCGAGCATTCATCGAGAGTCATCACTCTGTATTTGCTCAGGAGAGCAGAACAGCGGCGTGGGGATCATCGTCGCCGTATTTCTGTCCACCGGACCCTTTGGAAGCGAACCGTTTGACGATTTTCACCATTTGCTCGCTCCAGGAGCTTTTAGTGGTACTTCCGCCTGTCCCACGCCCAGTTTGATGATCTGTTGTCCCGCATCGGAGCGAAGATCACCCTCATCCACCTAATCTGTCATTTATTTTTGTTTTGATGATAAATAGAGCCAGCCTCTAAAAGTTATTAACCTGTCCTGTGATTTTTTTCTCTCTCACGTCCAGGACATGAACGTATGCACACGTATGTTGTTGGTTGTCTTTACGTTATAATAATATTTCATATAATCTAGATATGGAATAAATAATATTTAATACAAAATGAACCCGTCTCGTATATTGAATTAAAGTTTTAAATGATAAAATATGTGCTTTGTTGTGCATTAGAACCTCACCAGGCATTTAGTCATATTACAAAATAATTTATTGAAGCATCCAGATACTTAACCAAGTGAGCAAGCAGCAGGCTCCTGATTGGTTAACGCAGCGCAAATTGACGCCAAAGTTCAGATTTTTCAACTCGGGCGGCAGGCACGAATTCTCGTCAAACGCGTGAACACACAAATAGCACTAACTAAATAAATCATTTGCGCTTCACGCGCCAGACGCTCAGTTCGCGCAACATATTCGCAACGCGCTCTTCGCCTAATTCGCGCCGCAGGAATTTCTACGCGCGTAACGCGTCTTTGTACTGACTTAACATTGAAATCACTGAGGTCTCATGGACTTAACGGACGGATGGACGCACGCACGCGGCAGCCATTGTAAGTCCACAAGACCGAAAGTGCATATGAAGTGTGCCATTTGGGACAGGGCCTATGTGTCCATGGATGTGCTGCTAATAGAACAAAACACAATGAATGGAGCGATGGTGTGTATCCTGAATACAGGATAAGGAATGTTCCTGGATTCCTACAGAGGATCCTCAGGAAGGAAGCTGCACACTTTGCATGGCCATAAGTCAATCGATGCGTTTTTATTTTCCTCTCTAAAATTACTTGTAAATCAAGTTTAAGCTAAATCTGCCATCTGCAACTAACTGGCAAACATTTCAACTTGTAAAAACCCAGCGGAGTATGATTCATATACAGCTACTATTCCACCCGCCCAACAGACTACATCCACTTCCCTTCCCTTCTATCCTCTGAACGCAACTTGGATTAGTTGTTTCCTCTGCTGAGTTCATCCTATTGTTCTCCAATATAGGGCTGAACTCCATTTAAAAGCAACCCACAGCCATTAAAAGGTGGATTTTTAGATTTACAACTGCAACTATGCAAAGTAAATAAATGCTACGAAAGTGTGGAAAACAAACATACATAAACTGTGGTAGTACCATAGAAAACAGATTGTATCAGATGTTAAATATTTAAATATATACCCTTGCACTGAATCATACATATTCATACACCATTGTGTTTACATGTACTGTAACAGCTGCCAACAAAAATTGTGCAAGACAGAGAGATACTGTGTAAATAATCACAAAAGATTCTTATGGCAATGTACCCAAGAGTATGAATGAGGGAGATACAAGCAAAACTGTGAAAACAGGAAAGAAAACCACTTTATACTTCTAATCTAAAATGCTGGACTCGAAGCCAAGCGGAAAACGAGACATTCTTTCAACTCAAAAAAAAGACGAGGCATCAAAAGGCCTCCAACGACAGTGACTGTACACCACAGATCTCAAGGCTGCGTGTGTGCATATCACACACTCGATCGATGCACAAATAAAGCACAAACTACCTGCAAGGAACAGACCTCCAAAATCGTTTTCATTTCCCTAAATGAAGCACACACATATGCTCAAAACTTAGCTATTGCACAGACCGATCTAGAAATGAACAACGAAAATATAATATAAATATTTAATCCCAAAATACAATATATAATAATAGATTTTAGCTAACCTTTAAATGGTCTTCATTTTCTGTTACGACCCCAACAATTGATTGAGTAATTGTACAAAAAAAAAACAAAAAAAAAAAACATTTTAAATCATACAATTAATATATCATTTTTTTTTGTTTACTTCTCATCTATTCATTAATGCTGTGTTTTTGGTTAATTCCTCAACTACACGATTAGCTTGCATATGAAATATTATTTTTTTTT
Organism: Pimephales promelas; assembly: GCF_016745375.1. The sequence goes on from NW_024121141.1 coordinate 451,436, forward strand.
TATGATACATTGCATTTTTGCTCTAGTACTAGGCTTTCATTTCTGTGTAAAAATTTTCAGATTTATGCCAGATTTTTATTTATTTAATTATTTATTTTTTTGACACATGAAGAAAATATATTTTGTTTTTTTCACATTTCCCATTCATTTCAATGTTGGGTCATATTGACCCCGAAGACCAGAAGTGTAAACATTTTTTTTACATACCTTCAGAACAACCGAATCAAGCACAGTTTTTTTGTTTTTTTTACTTTTACTTTTTTATTTAAGTTTTTTTATTAAGTAAGTCGATTGGGGTCGTATAGACCCCATGACCCGATTGAGGGCTAATAAAATACGTTTTTCTTTTTTCGCACTGGGAAAAAATAAACTTAACATTGTAAAACACAGCTTGAGATCATTTTGTCTACATAAATCTAAAATCCATAATTTAAGATGGTATGCGTCACACGATGTTGTATTAAATTTATAGATTTGCTAAGAGTTTAACCTCATTTAAAATGCGTTTATACGTACACTTTATGGTTCATGTGGTTTTCAATTACTGAAGTGAAAATAATTTTTTCCAGTATATGCAAATAACTTGATTTTGGGGTGAAACTTTGTGACATTCCCCCCTACTGACGCTCAGGTACTCTGATGACGAGCTGGTAAACAGCCTCCGTCACACATCTGTGCTTGTTTGGCTAGCGCGGGTCTGTCGAGAGAGAGAAAGAGGGAGTCAAACGGGGGTCACGGCTCATCCACGTATGCAAAACCAGCCGAGCCTGATGTGTGTGTTTTAGTCAGGAACACTCCAGAAAGCCATCAGCACTTCCTGCCCTCGTCGTGTGCGAGAGAGGCACTCGCATTTCAATTCAAGCTCGTGCGTTTGTCCTTCTCACAAAGCGACATTATCTTGTGGTGCTTTCCATCAGAGAGGAAGAGTTGACTGGCTTTAGAAAAAAGCGTCGGAGTGGGAAGTGGAGGAAAACAGACGGATGGGCTGACGCTGCAGTGAATCAACAGCCCGGTTTCCTCACTTCCTCCCTCACAGGCTCCAAAGATCTGAGGAGAATCTGTCTCAAATTAAACCACTTCCGCTACGAGCGAAGGCTGAACCACAGGAAAAGAGAGAAGGGGTGAGGTGGAGTCGAAAAACTGCCCAAAGCCAAGACCACCTCACAGGGAGTTTGAAGTAATGGATTTAAGGGACAAAAATCAAACTCGCGTCACTTTCTTTCTTCAACACAAAAGGAGATATTTTGAAGACATTCCAAGCTGCTCTTTCACATGCAACATTTGTGTTTACACACATTAAAATACGCCACAAGAAGACACGTCTAGGTTCATGGCAGGTTTAGCGCCAAATACACTCTGGGTTGTTTTTTTGTGCTTGGGTCAAATGGGACAAACCCAGCCATTGGGTTAAACCTTTTAATTACATTTTTTACCCAACATTTGGGTTTATCCATATTTGACCCGAAGTCGAGTTAGAGTATAGGAACTACGGCTGTCAATTTTTACATTTCGATTTGACATACTCTCTCTCTGCCTGCCAACACTCACATTTTCAATGCGATTCATTAACCAAACAAAAACACAAAAAGTTAAAAAATTACATTTTTTTTTTCCCAAAATGTATTTTGGCCATGATAAGTGTAGTGAAAATCTATAATCATGACAGCCCTATCCTCTAAACACTGTTTATACTATAGTTGCATGTCATTAACTCTGCATTAAAGGGATAGTTCACAAAAAAATGAAAGTTGTGTCATCATTTACTCACTCAACGAAGAATGTGGTTTACCAGACAGTTCACTACTATGAAAATCAATGGCTACCTTCAACTGTTTGATTATCCATATTCTTTGAAATACGTTCTTTTGTGTTCATTAGAAGAAATAATCTCATACAGGTTTGGAACAACTAATTATTTTTTGGGTGAACTATGCCTTTAAGGGGTTGTCACACAGATCGTTATTTTTCTACAGTATCCCCTTGTGCTGCTCGTCCATTGTTTTGATGTAAACGTGTGCTAGACGGATGTGTTTGACGGTTGCGCTTGTGTCTTGTGTCCTTTGCAGTGTCTCATGCATGACATGTTGGCTAAAAACAAAGTTTCTAGACCTGGCGTTTTGTTCTGCTTCACTTCACAGCTTAAACCGATATCAACAATCTGGCTGAAACCACTAAGCCAATAATCATTTTCATGTTATGGCTAATCCTAACTTTAACAATACAAACTGAAATCAATTGTTCAATGGAATTGAGACATCACAGCATTATAAATGTACACAATGAAAGTATATATATTAGGAGCTTTTATATAAATGAATGTTTTAAAGATTAACTTTAAGCGAGTGCACTGCAAAAAAATTATTTTCGTACTACCGCAAGTATTTTTGTCTTGTTCCCAGTCCAAATATCTAAAAATTCTCAAATCAAGATGCATTTATTAAAATAGTAAATGCCATAAGATATTATATCTTGTTTTAGGCACAAACGAAAAAAAAAACGATAGATAGATAGATAGATAGATAGATAGATAGATAGATAGATAGATAGATAGATAGATAGATAGATAGATAGATAGGAAACAAGACAAAAATACTAAGATCAACATTTTTTGCTGTGCGTTACATGAAGGCAAAGGTCATTTAAATGTAAAAATAGAGGATACGAGCATGCATTATTTTCAATATCCAACACTGTTTGATATACACATTCAAAAGTTTAGGGTCAGTAAGATATTTTTTTACATATATACACACTTTTTTTGAATACTTTAAATACTTTACAATATTGATAATAATAAGAAATGTTTCCTATACACACAATCAGCATATTTACACATATTTATTTTCGCAACATTTTCGTTTTACTGTTTTTATCAATTAAAAGGTAGACTTTTTCCAAAAACATTTTTACAACCCAAACTTTTAAACAACACGGTACAACCAACAGAGACTGACACTAATAAAAATCTCTAATAATAGCCGATAACCAATATGGTATGGGTAATACAATGCAAAAAATAACATTGCTTTAACTCGGTTTTGAAGACCTTATACAAGATTCAACTAATTCTTTAAGTCAGTTTAATGTAATTTAAGTTGAATTGACTTAAACATCCAAGTTGATTTTACTTAAAGGCAGCAACGTTTTTTTTTTTTTTACAGTGTATGTGTTTGATTACTAAATACAAAAAAAATGCAACCTATCAATCCCTTTGAGATACTTATTTCTCAAGCACAATTACATACCCAAACACTTCAAACACGACCACATCATGTCCCACGATCCTCCGGCATCGACGACCCAGTGTTAAAAAGCCTAGACGTGCACTAAACTGCACAGCGGCAGAAAGAGGAACACAAGGGGAGTCAGTGAACCCATGACTGATCCAGCGGCTGCAGAAAGGAAGTGTGTATTCCAGCGACAGCAGTATTTCTCCCAGAAGAGATATGAGCTTCATCAATCCGCTCCACATGACACAATGCTTTCAGTGTTTCGCCGGAGAGCTGACGTCGCCCAACTACGGCCCACTGGCACGAGGAAACCCCCACGACAGCAGACCCTCGACACTCAAACTGCAGAAAAACATCATCGTGCTGGACCAACAAGAACCAGTACGCTTCAAAGTCACGCTAAACCTGATTAAAGAGGATCGGCTGGGAAAGAAGATTCCGGTTGAGTGTAACAGGAGAGTTTAAGTGCACAAAGAGGAGTGGAGGTTCTTTACACTGTTGATTGCAGTGTGTGTGTGTGTGTGAAGTGCAATTACAGGCTTTTCAGAGAACTGCCCGCCCAGCTGCTCGACTAACACACAGAGAACGAGGGAAAAAAATGAGACATTTCCTAACAAACTTGTGTTCGCTCATAGTTGCTTTCCAATGGCATATAAACAGAAAAAAAAAATAGTAAATAAAGTGTAAGTGTGTGTGTGTGTGTGTGTGTGAGTGGGGGTTACTGACAAACTCACACCCAGCTCAGCTCAGAGGGGGAAAAGCCTTTCAAACTTCCCTAATCCTAAGAATGTCTCAATGCAAACTCAAACACAAGCAATACGTCCAAAAGCACAACTTTCAGCATTGTCAACTTTCTAGACCGGTGATATAATAAAGAGGAGAGAAAAGGTGGCAGAACTCACGGAAGAAGTGTTTGAAGAGGTTAGCCATATCCATTTTGGGCTATCCCGGCAACTGGGCTCTTCCCTCTGCAGCTGTGCTGCTATTCCCTGTGAAACACCCTCCCGCCAGTGAACAACTCACTGCCTACACCACAGCCAGCCGGCAGGACCATGTGACCAGGGTCAACCAATCAGAACCGATTCCTCCTTTAGGAGGACAAGTCTGTCCCTGCACCCACACACATAGCTCACGCATGGCGCATATGGGGACTGGTAAGTTTGTTTCTAAAAAAAAAATAAAAAAATATATATATATTCTATAATGTTATTTTTTAAATAATGTTAATGTTCTATAATGTAATTATATTTTTTAGATATAATGTGTGTTATGACACAATAACACACCCATATTATGTGTATATATAACGTGTGTATTATGTATGCGTGTATAATATGTATGCACATACATACATAATATACACACACACACACACACACATATATATATATATATATATATATATATTTTTTTTTCATACTCATTGACATAAGCAAGTTTTCACAGAAAGAGTCATGAACCGGTCTGTTCACACTAAATCAAGAACGTAGCATGTTTGGACATGTTATTAATGTAGTATTCTTTGAAGTACCATGAAAATAATAAGTAAAATGGTATAAACATCTGATACCAGCATTTAAAATGAAAAATGTTGCATAAACATTAAGATCAACTCTTTCCCCTCTTGCCACTCGGCCAGCATCAGCTTTCTGGATCATTTCCACAAAACTTTCATAGCCCCCAGATTTTTTTGTTGTTGTATGAATATGAACATATTGTATATCACAAAGAAAGAACAGAGCCTAATCTTTTAAACAAAACAAAAATCTTCATGCATTGTTTTTTTTTATCAGCACTTGGGTAGGCCTGCACAATATATCGTTTCAGCATTGACATCGCAATGTCTGCATCCGCGAGGGTCACATGGTAGGATGTAGGATGTCAAGAAAGAAGGGATTGTAGTTGATCCGTATGGGTGATTAACTGCAAAGTTGATCATTTAAAAGCATTTTTCTACCTGAATACTGTTTTAATTTGTTTCTTTGTTATTTTCTATGCAGATTCACTCTCTTACAAAATCACCCCAATCGTTCTAGAATGATTCATTCTTTCTAAATAGAGCTATTTAAGTCATCAAGTGAAATTGTATTTATATAGCAATACACAATCGCCGAAAAAACCTAAATATTGCAAATTATATTTTTTTCTAATATCTTACAGCCCTAAATGTGGGAAAGTTTCATTAAAACAAAGCAACATTTTGCACAAGAAGCTGAGAAAGAATTGTGGTTTTTGTGAGACTTTATGGTGTGCAAGCAGATGCAATCTGGCAGGAAATCTGAGCACTGCACAAGGCTGGAGAGGAAGAGCACCCAAAGGTGAGGACATGTGCAGAACATAAAACACAACAACAGATAAACAACCTCAACACCAAGAGAAAGTCTCAAGAAAAGAGACTGTGTGAACGAGGATTTTCAAAACGGCCGCAAAGACAGTGGTGGAGAGATTGCCATCAGCGCACACAGAGCTTCCACTGTACACCTCGAGGCAGTGTTGTAGTACTCGAGACTCGGACTCGGTCTCGAGACCATATTTTAATGGTCTTGGTCTTGTCATGGACTCATGTGCATTTGGACTCGGAATTGACTCGTGATCCAACATTTTTTTTTAGGACTCGGAATTATTCCCGTGTCCACTCGAGTTCAATTCAAAATATTTTTCATGATTATTAATGTATGTTAATTAAATATTTCTTTAAATTGATTGACACGCCCAGTGATTGGTGATTTTCTAGTGCGCAACTGCGCATGACAAATTGTAATAAAATTATTTTTAACACCACCTACTATGTGGCCTTTTTACCCTAAACTGATCATATTTTTTAAACTCTAAGTAAATTCAGTGAAAATAAAGGATTTCTCTAAGTAAATAAAAGTAAATTTTACCGTAAACTCGACCGTCTCTGGTCTCGGACTCGACTCTCTATGGACTCGGTCTTGACTCGGACTCGACTCTCTCTGGTCTCGGTTTCGACTCGGACTCGAGTGAGGTGGTCTCGACTACAACACTGCCTCGAGGCCAGACACAAACCCCACCAGCACAGATCCAGCTCCAGCCAACACCACACTAACACTTTAACGCCACACCGGGTTAAACCCCTACTCCTGGGTACCCAGCTCCAGCACAACACCCAGTTGCCAGATATTGCTGTTTTTCGTAGCAATATCTGGCAACATTTTACTGTCGGCGTTAATACAAAAAAAAGTGTTTCTCAACTAGCAATCTATTCAGCCAGTTTATTTGTGTTTGATCTGTGTGAATTACAGAAATATAAGACTTTGCTAGACCTACTTTTATTCTACATTTTTTTGCACAAAACTCTCCAGAAAGTGCCATTTAATGGTTTATTTAAAAAAAAAAAAAAAAAAAAATTGAGAATACCCCACACATAATAAAATCCAAATTTAACCCCTGTATATACATATATATATATATATATATATATATATTTTTTTTATGCCAAATTCCTTTAAATATATATATATATATATATATATTTTATGCCAAATTCCTTTAAAAAAAGGGACGCTGCTACATGTCCATGGGGAAATGTGGGTCCAATAGGCTAACCATGATTATAGCACGATTCATTACACAACACCCCGGGACCTCACTAATTTTCAGACCCTGGTTACGGCCTTGCTCCTGAAGTGTGTTTGTGAGGGTCCAGGAGGTCTTCAGGTGTGGTAGACATGTGCTCTAGTCTGGACAGGAACATGATGATGAGCTAATCTTTCAATCTCCGTTTCTCTTTGTCTAGCTTATCTCCTGACACTACGCCTCACATTCCAGTGTCGCAAACACTTCCCTCATGAACATCTCCAATCCTCGGCACGCAAGAGATTTCCTTAATTCACCCTTTCTGTTTTCTAAATGTGTGTTGCTGATCATATTGTAAGTGATTCATCAGTGTATACATTTAATTTTCAACTTTTAAACTCATCATTTTTTTATTAAAGGGCACCTTTTATGGAAAATTCACTTTTACATGGTGTTTGAACATAAATGTGTGTTGACAGTCTAAAGTTGTTGTCGTCGTAGGATGTCTGTGTATATAATTTAATCCTTGTTTGTATAGTGTGTAACCACACGTTTATAAATATATATATTTTTAAAGATATTGTATTAAAAACTGCATATATGTTGTTCTGTAAGTTAGACATCTTCTCACATTTGTCACAGAAGCACCTGTATGACAAGTAAACATGACGCAACAGGTCCCTCACATAAATGTAAATTCTCTTGTACGTAGTAAACTTTATCACAGAATGTGCATGTAGTTTCAAAAAATTGCACCAGCGTTGGTGTTTGTGTGTGTCTGTGTTGCACATCCATAATTGCAAAGGGGACGCGATTACAACTCTATAAGTACATAAATGTATCAAATAACCATACCGAGACGTACTGGTCCATTCTCATTTGCGTTTATTCTGCCGGAGTCTCTTCGTCATCTGGGTCTGATCAGAGACTATTTATATATTCCGATTCAAACGTACGCTGATTGACATTTAAAACAGCGGTTTCTCTCACTCTATCAGTACCGACTGCCATAGGTATCAAGTTACGCCCTCATCCAAACGCAGGGCGGGGATATGCAGCTCATTTGCATTTAAGGTGGTATACACCAAAACAGTTCATTTTTAAACAGGCCCCAAAAATGACATTTTCAAATGGTTATAATAAATTAAAGGTAGTGTAGGTCAGAATTATATATAAAAAAAAAATCCAAATTTGTTTAAACTTTCTATATACATCAATGCATATTTAAAATCTAAGTACTCTGATGAAAAGAGTATAAAAATCGAGTGACTCTAGACCGTTTAATCTGCACTAAACACAGCTCATTATTTCGAACCGGGACGAAACAACGGATTGGCTTAGGCGACTGTCACTCTCTCACAACCATGGCAACCACCCTTTTGCCACACAGGACCTGCCCACTTGCGCGTATCCAGATCGTAACTGTCCGCATGCCCTTGTTTGAGCTTGAAGATGCAAAACTCGACGCAGGTCCTCTTGTCTAAAAAGTGCTCCTTGCCCTGCACTTCGACTACCCCGTCCTCGGCCTCTACTTCCTCGGACCCTAATAGCACGGCCTCTTCCACGACCTCCTCTGCTTCGTCCTCGACCACCACGGATCTGTCCTCGAGCTGACAATGCGATACTTGCTTTCTTATACTGTCTATGGGTAACTTACTTGTCTTGGGAGTGTAGTCCTCATCAGAATCAACAATGCTTTCATCAAACAAACTCTTACATGCAGTCAGAACACCATATATATGTTATGAATCTTACACAAAATTCATCTTCATCACAGTGTAAATGATGGCAATGGAAAAACGTGTATCACGCAACCTGTTTTTAGCTTTGCCTTATAGATAACTAGCTCGTTAGCGAAATAATAAATATAAATTGTAAACTTTACCAATAGATTGATAGTGAGTACTAAAATACATCTTATTTGTTTATCTTCATAATGATAGTTAGATTTTTTTATTTACATGCGTTTCTGACATGATGTCACTACATGCACTGCTTCCTCTCCTCTCCGCTCGTCTCAGGTAAATAATGCGTCTTCAGCTCAGCTGTCGGAGTCGCACGTTCATGTGTTTTGGGGGTGTGGCTTTGGAAGGAGCCCAGAAGGGAGGGGGTGAAGTGAATGGAAATAATGAGCTGTCTTTAAAACAGTCGTGAGAGGTCTTAGATTTTAATTATGCATTGATATATACAGAAAGTTTAAAGAAATTTGGAAAAAAAAAGTTTTTTTTTTTTAAATTCTGACCTACACTACCTTTAACTGTGGGGTATTTTGAGCTGAAACTTCACAAATAGATTCTGGGGACACCCAAGACCAATATTATATCTTGTAAAAAGGGGCATAATAGGTGCCCTTTAAAATATCATAGATTGATCTTACAGTGAAACGACCGACTTCTTTCTTACAATCGACTGAAGCTCACTTCCTGATCTGCCTCCATCCAATCAACAATTGACGAACAGAACCAAGTCCACGCACTACATTTTTCCTTTTAAAAAAAAAATCCAGTTAACTCCGATAGAGAAAAAAATATCAGTTGCTACTTCCATTACAACTTGATATTGCTAGACATATTTCAATCTAATGAAAACATCCAATTCACACCAATATATATATAAAAAAAAACATTTCGTATACCAAAATTGAAGCCGTTTGTAGAAGCAAGAATACTTTTGCTCAAATTATATGTAGGTTTTTATATAAATATAATTGCAGAAATTAATAACAGATGTAATTACATGCAGGTTTTTTTAATAGAAGTAAGATGTAAAAACATGCATGTACACAATAAGTGCATTGTCTCAAAATCATTAATTTAAATGTAAATAGGCACTTAATATTAAGTTTTATTTCTTACAAAAATGTACCACTATTATATGTTGAGGTGTTTGACTAAATAAATATATATTATAGTACAGAATGTATTAATATAAAGAGAATCAAATGACAATTACTTACTGTAAAATAAAAAAACAGCCATGATATATAAAAGTGTACAACTCAATTCAACTAAATTACAGATTATTCAACAAAATAGATTTTTAGATAAAATTAAACAAAATTATTGTCACAGTTAAGATTATGGGGTGGGATTGTTTTTAATTTCAATAAAAACAATGCAAAACAAATCTTTATGCTCCATTGACTTTATGCACAGAATTTCTCCTTCCTTTCGATCATTGACGTCAAAATAAAACCCGTACACGTTCTCTACAAGCTTAACTTAATGGATTCGACGATAAACCGAACACGATGTTGCCGATCAAACTTTTTATAATCTACGCAAACAAGTAAACTGGTCTCGGCTTAAAAGATCACCTAACTTTCTTTGCAAAAAACACCTTTGTTTTCGCCAGTTTACAGAAATGTGAAGTACAAGACATTTACTCTACCTGGAAAGTAGTTCACTGAAGCCGTGGGGTTTTGGGAGCTAGCTAGCGACTGAACGCAGGAGGTTTCTCAAATGAACGAACGGCTTCGAACTGCAATACTGTATCTTCCTGTGTATCTAAGCAGATTGTTGTGGTCAAAAACAAGACTCCCCAGGAAATGACAACGAATATGCCCTACATTCTGAACCACAAAGATTACCCAATTAGAAACAGATATAGATGGACCTCTTTATAAGCAGAAGTGAGCTCAAATGTTGGTTTGCAAACTGTTTTGTTCCTAAAACGGTCATCTAAACTCACTCTAATGAGATTTTAACCACACCTGTACGCAACCAAAGAGATTTTCAATGTATAATAACATAAATGTGTGTTTCTGTCCCTCACATCACAAGTCACATGGGCTACCTACATCTAAGCTGCATTTCTACATTATTTTACACTTGTGTGGAATTAAAAACAGTAGCCAGTATTCTGCTGAATAATTTCTTGAAGATTCGATGTACACGTCACGTGGGTTTTAAGTCATTGTGGAGTTGCGGCTTTTACCTAAAGTGTCTTTGAGGTTCTTGACGATTGAGGCTTTCCTGGCACTGTTCTTCCGTTCTACATAGTTGGAAGGCACGAAGCCCGTCTTGTTGGTGGCGTTTCGTACGCGCCACCAGGACTTGGAGTCGTCCAGGAGCCAGAGACGCTCGTTCTTCTTAATGTCCAGCTCCTGGTCCTGCTGGGCCATGTAATCAAACTTGGCGATGACAATCACCTCTTCCGTCATCTTGGATTTGCTTCAACACTGAGGAAAGATGATAATTGAATTGAGGTTACATACTGGAACGAGACTTTATTTAGCAAGTGAAAACAGTGATGGAAAGGTTCTGGTATTTAGAAATAGGTTTAAGTCAAGCCATCTACATTTATACAGCACTTTTTACAATACACATTGTTTTCAAAGCAGATAATTACAGTGATAACAGGAAAATAATGCAACAGAGTTTGTTTCTGTCAGATCTAGAAGAAAACAGTGTCACTCACAGTCAGTGATGGTTCATTTTTGTTGTAATAAAGTTATTAACCCTCAGGTGCTCTTCGGTCATTTCTGACCGAAAAATTTTCTGTTTTGAAATTTTAAAAATCAGAGCTTTATAGGAATGTTACGAAAGTTGGTGACTTTTATGGCATTGGGTATGTGAACACAAAAAAAAAATGAGGTCATGATCCGAATATGCTAAGTGGTCGTAAAAAAAATAGTCACACTTGTGCTCTTCAGTCAAAAATGACCGACCCATAGGAAAAGAATGGGAAATTGACAAAAAAAAAATTCTCTGAATTTTTTTATGTAACAAACTACAAATCGGCCACAATTCTAAAAAAAAAAAAAGTACACCGCAGGAAAGGGGTGACCCTCCAAATAGGAAAGACACACCCTCCAATACACACACACTTTTATACACACAGACACCAATAAATTTTCATTACAAAAAGTATGTTTTGAATTTTTAAAAATCACAGCTTCATCAGAGTGTCACGAAACTTGGTGACTTTTATGGCATTATTTATGTAAACACACAAAAAAATAGAGGTCATGATCTGAGCATGCTAAGTGGTCTTAAAAAAATAGTCACACTTGTGGTCTTTGGTCAAAAATGACCCCCATAGGAAATGAATGGGAAATTGACAAAAACACAAAAATGTCCAATTTTTAATTGATTTTTTTTACATAAGAAATCGTTTTTGAGATTGTTTCAACTATATATTCAAATCCACCAAAAAAAAAAATGTGTTCATAAACATATGGGAAATTCACATGCTTCTCCATAGAGAGCTGTACATGCCGTCTAGTGGTTACACCATGATTCTACGCTTTTTCTCTATACTGTAACCAGATGGTGCTAATTTTCTTCAAAAAAAAATTTTTTTTCTGAAGGCCTAGACTCTATATAAAACTAAAATACTGCATAAATAATTTTTTTGAAAAAGATAATATATATATACAGTATATATAGAAAAATATAAATATTTTTCAATGGCAAAAATAGACCATAAATATTGCATAAATATTAATAAATTCGATCAAATTGTCTCCAAATAATAAATTATAAAGAATAAATATTATAGAACAAAAATAAATTGCATTGGTTTTACTGGGATGGAGGAAATTTAATTTTTAGGTGTCCGGTCACTTCTGACCGGGAAGATAACAAGTGTGACTTCGAAACGAAGAGCACCCGAGGGTTAATTTACTTTATTTATATATACAGCCGCCCTGGAGAAATCAGTGATGCCATCAACCAGCTCAGTTCTCTTATGATGGTGTCATTGCAGGCAGATCAATATTACTGTCCAACTAAGCAAGCCATCTCTTCCAAGTCCCATTTCAAGGTCAGCTTGCTCTTTGGAAAACCAACACAAAGACTTCAACTGAACTCCGTACTAACAAGCAATGACATTTGCCGGGAACAATCTGGAGTTAAAAATGGAAGTTGTAGAGATCCTGTTGTTCACTCGGATGACTAAGCTTGAAGTGATGGATCTGAAATGACAATTCTGTACGACAACAACAACAACGGTGGACCAATCAGTGCGGCGAAGACCTTTGAGCCTAAAGGACATGACCAGGTATAGCGATGTCAAGAACACCGCGTTTCTGATTGGCCTACAGGGCTCAGGACAGCAAACCTGGCTGTCAGAATAGATTAACATCATTGTTCACCTTCTCATGAACATCTCTAGGCCACAACATAGGTGACCTACTTTCTAAAGGTCTTTGGACTCATGTTTTCATTAGTTACACTAAGTGAATCTTGTCCAGCAAAAAAACGTTGGGATTATGTCTAGGGGTGTCACGATTCTCCAAATCCTCAATTCGATTACATTTTCAATTCTAGGGTCACGGTTCGATTCGATTCTTGACTTTTATTAATCGGCCAATCAGAATGCTCTGGCTTACATGCGCTTCATGAGGCACACATGCAAGGTCTCTCGCTCTCTCCCTCTCTGCCGTCCGCGCTTTACTTCGAAGTTCGAGATTGTGAATTAATTTAGATTGATTTCAATTTAAAATCGAAATTGTGACACTCTTAATCATGTCGCATTGCACCGCTTCAAGTGTAGACAGCGTCTCTGGTTATAATGGTGTCGCATCGCACCGCTTGTGATCGTACATCGGCGTGATAAACATTACATGAAATGACAGAAACCATTTTTGGAAAATGTTTATTTGAAGTGTAATTTGATTGTTTAGCTTGGATCACATCCCATTTGTTTACATGGAGAAGGTGGGATTAATGAGCTATACTGAATCCAGTTGAAAAACTTTGGGACGTGTGTGGCAGAGAGCAGGTCACAATCAATAAACACAATTATCCCAATAGATTGCATATGATCTTTTGTAGATGAATAAAAGACAATGTTTACTTTCTAATGTTTATATTGTAATGTGTTGTGAATGGTTGCAAGAGAGCATTTTTCCCTTAAATGAGCAAGACATTTCAAAATAAGAGTCCCTGTGTACTTAAGCTTAAAGTTCTTTTTTTTTTTAATGGTTATTATTGGTATTCTGATTACAAAATTTTAGCAACTATCCAACAATCTCTCAAGTGTTGCCAAGCTAATTAAATCAAAGTTTGTCTTGCCAAAGTTTCCACTTGGTACGTAAAATGTTCAACCAAATGTTAAAGAATTAGTTCACTTTTAAAAAACTTTTGCGAATAATTTACTCATTCCATTTACTCATGTTAATTTACAACATTCCAGGATTTTCTCAATATAATGGACTTCATTGGGAACCAAACGGTTCAAGGTCCAAACTAGAGTTTCAGTGCAGCTTCAAAGGGCTTTAAACGACACCAGACGATGAATAAGGGTCTTATCTAGCGAAACGATCGCTCTTTTAAAAATAAATAACAAAGTTTAAGTTTTATAAGCACAAATGCTCGCCTTGCTCTGTTCTGTGGTGCGCGTTCGTGACTCTCCTGTTCAAACACGTTCAGCACATCAAAATGAACAAATCTTTTTTCGAGTCATGACTCGAAGGGTCCTTGATAAGACCCTTATTCATCGTCTGGTGTCGTTTAAAGCCCTTTGAAGCTGCACTGAAACTCTCATTTGGACCTTGAACCGTTTGGTTCCCATTGAAGTCCATTATATGGAGAAAATCCTGGAATGTTTTCATCAAAAACCTTAATTTCTTTTCGACTGAAGAAAGAAAGACATGGACATCTTGGATGACACAGGGGTGAGTAAATTATCAGCAAAAGTTTTTTTTAAAGTGAACTCCTCCTTTAAACACAAAAGATCATGTATAAATGTCAGTTGAAATGCTTACCTGTGCTGCATTAAAGCTGTGGATATCCTAGTAGAGATGCTCGAAGGCAGACCTAGAAAAGAAAGAAAATCAGAAGTTTAACAAAACAGCATGTTCTCAAAGACAAATAAAACGAGAAAGGACACCACTAATGGAAACAGACGGCAATGACTTTGGAAAAAAACCAACGCGTTACTCCCGTCCGAAGCGCCTGGCATGTACGCTGGCGACGCCGCTGTTGGGAACACCCTCAGATGTACGCAGGGAATGTGCCTCTGTTTACTCGCCAAAGACAATCATCTCTCCAGCGATTGTGTGCCATTTGGCTAAATAAATAACTGATGAAGATGACCATTGTTTTAGGGGCTCAATTCGACGACTGCCAGAAGACAGTTTAGTCAAATGATCTCCATGCAGTCAAAGCAAGAGATCACTTCCTCTAGAATGATGGCCAGCGATTGTCTATTGTCCAAGGGTGAGTCAGGAAAATAGTGGGGGGAAAGGCAGATCCAAAAGTAGAGCGCAAACAGCAAAAGCAGGATATGCCGTTTCATTTGAAATGCATCACACCGGATACCAAGCGTGCGGGTAGAAAATAAAAAAAAACAAATTCAAAAAGGGAAAACCGTGCTTTCCATCTATAACCCCGACAACATCATACCTGACAAACTGAATGCTGACTTCAGTAAAAGATTCAGAAACACACCCAAAAGTGACCGTGCCGGTAGATTTGGTCTTAAAGGAGTAGTTCACTTTTAAAAAAACTTTTGCTGATAATTTACTCACCCCCATGTCATCCAAGATGTCCAGGTCTTTCTTTCTTCAGTCGAAAATAAATTACGTTTTTTTGATGAAAACATTCCAGGATTTTCTCCATATAATGGACTTCAATGGGAACCAAATGGTTCAAGGTCCAAAAGACAGTTTCAGTGCAAACCGTAAACTGTTCAAAGGGCTTTAAATGATTTCAGACGATGAATAAGGGTCTTATCTAGCGAAACAATCACTCAAATGGTCGCCTTGCTCTGCTCTGACGCAAGTTTGTGACTCTCTTGTTCGAGAGAGTCAAAACTGTTTATCAAAATGTTGTTTCGTGTCATCTGGTTCATTGAACGAACGAAATGAACGAATTGACTCGGAAAAAGATTTGTTCATTTTGATAAACGAGTTTGAACAGGAGAGTCACGAACTCGCATCACAGAACAGAGCAAGGCGACCATTTGAGCTTATAAAATTTAAACTTTATTTTTTTTTAAAATGAGCGATCGTTTCGCTTGATAAGACCCTTATTCATCGTCTGGAATCGTTTAAAGCCCTTTGAACAGTTTGCATTGAAACTCTCATTTGGACCTTGAACCGTTTGGTTCCCATTGAAGTCCATTATATGGAGAAAAATCCTGGAATTTTTTCATCAAAAACCTTAATTTCTTTTCGACTGAAGAAAGAATGACATGGACATCTTGGATGACATGGGGGTGAGTAAATTATCAGCAAAAGTTTTTTTTAAAAAGTGAACTACTCCTTTAATCCTGAGATCATCAATTGACTGATCCTGCCTAAATCCAGGATTAATCTTTTTTTAACTACAGAATACATGAAAATCACACTACTACAATGAACGAACCCTGGACGTTTTGGCTGGGTGATACAGCCTTATGAACCAAGCAAAATTATTTCATAAGAATAATTTTGAATAAGCATCGTCAAAATTAAAGCGTCCCCAAATAGAAAAACATTAACAGCTGAAAATTTAAAAATGCCAATATATCAGCCTTTGGGATATATCAATCGACACTAAAGGGTTAATTAATGCCAACTGTAAATATCCGTGACCTCACAAATGTTATAATTCAGATTAAGCAAAGTTTGATTTAAAATGTTTGTAAGGTCCCCATTTCCAAAAGTAATTCAACTCACAGAGGACAAACACTGCAAACTAACGTAAAACGTCTCTCAAACATGGGCTCGCATCGTCTCAGCCCAGTGCTGTCTCGACAACATATTATATTCACATTTACAGTTGGACCTTTAATAACTGCACCACATGTTGTTGTTTAATTAAATCATACAACTATAGGCTATAATGCACACTATAAGAGACTGTCATATTTATTAAACTTTCAGACCACTGCAAACCGGATTATAATTATATTATGTGGATTATATTACTAATTTGCAGTTTTGTATTTCACAAGTGGATTTGATAAGAGTTATTTCTAAACAAATTTTCTAGTTTGGTTTTAAAATAAAAAAAATAAAAAAAAAAAGAATACCAATGTTGCACTAAGTGGAACCGTTACGATTAATTGATATGAGCCATCTCGATATAATAATAATATAATGTATTTTTGCAACGCTTAATGCATCACTGTGAAACAAAAGCTGGATTGATTTTTATAACTTCCGGATCGGGGGTATAAAAGCCCTTTCAGTTTACGAGAATGATACGCCTTCGATCTTGTGGAAATCACCGATAAGTGCAAGCGAAGCCCACAAGACTGCAAGTCCACATCAAGTGTGCAATTAGAGACAATGATGCACGCAATGCTGCTTCAGATTTACACAAGAACAAAGAATCGTAGATGCTTCAGGTTTGTGACTGCCTATGAAACGCTGCAAAGGTACGCTCACATCACGAAACACAGACATCTCACGTTCATCTCTGTTGATTAACTCCGCTGCAAAGTAATCTAGATGTATTTTATGGGCTCTATCATGTGGTATTAGGAACTAGTTCAAACCTCTCGCAGCTTCAGTAATTAGACGAATGAACGGCGGGAGGTAAAGTTAACAACAGTGCAGAGACAGTCTGGCAGACGAAGCCTTCAGCCCGTTCACTCCCACCGCATAGCTGGAGATCAGCGAGTGAAGGCCAATCTAACATCTCCCTTTTAAACTGAACTCAAAACTAGGGTGTGTGTGTGTGTGTGTGTTGTTTTTTTTTTTTTAAGAAATCAACTTTTATTCAGCGAGGACATTAAAAAGAGTAGTTCACTTTTGCTGATAATTTACTCGCCCCCATGTCATCCAAATGTCCATGTCTTTCTTTCTTCAGTCGAAAAGAAATTAAGGTTTTTGATGAAAACATTCCAGGATTTTCTCCATATAATAGACTTCAATGGGAACCAAACAGTTCAAGGTCCACATGAGAGTTTCAGTGCAAACTGTTCAAAGGGCTTTAAACGACACCAGACTTTGAATAAGGGTCTTATCTAGGACCCTTCGAGTCATGACTCGAAAAAAAGATTTGTTCATTTTGATGAACGAGTTTGAACAGGAGAGTCACGAACGCACATCACAGAACAGAGCAAGGCGAGCATTTGAGCTTATAAAACTTTATTTATTTTTTTAAATGAGCGATCGTTTCACTTGATAAGACCCTTATTCATCGTCTGGAATCGTTTAAAGCCCTTCGAACAGTTTGCAGTTTGCACTGAAAGTGTCTTTTGGTCCTTGAACCGTTTGGACCCCATTGAAGTCCATTATATGGAGAAAAATGCTGGAATGTTTTCATCAAAAACCTTAATTTCTTTTCGTCGGAAGAAAGAAAGACATGGACATCTTGGATGACATGGGGGTGAGTAAATTATCAGCAAAAGTTTTTTTAAAACTGAACTACTCATTTAAATTGATCAAAAGTGACAGTAAAGACATTCATACTGTTGGCAGCACAACTGTTTTCAACATTGAAAATGATCAGAAATGATTCTTGAGCAGAAAATCTGCATGATAACTGAAGAATCATGACAATACAGCTTTGCAACACAGGAATAAATGACATTACAATCTATTCTAATAAACAACAGTTCATTTAAATGTCATGATTTCACAATATTACTGTTTTTTTACTGCATTTGATCACAAATTGATCGCAGTCTTGGTGAACGGAAGTGGCTTATTTAAAAAAACATTGCATAATATAATATAATATAATATGTGCATTCATGTTCTGTAACAAAATTGTAGAAAAATTGACAGAAGTAGAAATGTTTTGTCACTTTGTCAGACAAAAAAATGAAGGGTGTGTGTGTTCACACTTGGCATGTTTGGCTGGATTAAAACGAACTATAATGTGATTGCTCAGTTAGTGCGGTTCATTTGAATAATTGTGAATGTGTCATGTGAACCATTTTCCATTTCAAATATTTGGTGCGACCAAACAAGCTGATGGGTCTCAGCCTGCTTCAAAATGAACTCTGGTGCGTTTCGAATTAAATATGAATGCAACACGGGCCAAAGACATGTAAACAAACCAAAAACAGGATGTGATGTCACCAAATGAGACCCTAAAAATGACACAACGCCTTCTGGAGTTTTTTGCACGCTAAAAATGAACACTGTCTGTGTTAAAGGAGTAAAAAAAACTTTTTTTTTTTTTTTTAAAAACTCAGTTTTAAAAAACTTTTGCTGATAATTTACTCACCCCCATGTCATCCAAGATGTCCATGTCTTTCTTTCTTCAGTCGAAAAGAAATTAAGGTTTTTGATGAAAACATTCCAGGATTTTTCTCCATATAATGGACTTCATTGGGAACCAAACGGTTCAAGGTCCAAATGAGAGTTTCAGTGCAGCTTCAAAGGGCTTTAAACGACACCAGACGATGAATAAGGGTCTAATCTAGCGAAAAAAATCACTCATGTCAAAAATAAATAACAAAGTTTAAGTTTTATAAGCTCAAATGCTCTCCTTGCTCTGTTGTGTGATGCACGTTTGTGACTCTCCTGTTCAAACTTGTTTATCAAAATGAACACATTTTTTTCTGAGTCCGTTCGTTGAATGAACCCAATGACTCGAAAAAGATTTGTTCATTTTGATGACCCTTATTCATCGTCTGGTGTCGTTTAAAGCCCTTTGAAGCTGCACTGAAACTGTCTTTTGGACCTTGAACCGTTTGGACCTTGAACGTAAATCAGCAGCAAATGTTTTTTTGAACTAATCCTTTAATCGCTACAAAAGTGACAGAAGTGCAACGTCTTCAAGCTGCCGTCTGATAGGACACACATACATTAGCTTCGAGAAACCTCTAACCGTGTGCATCTGTTCCATACAAGCTTTAAAGAGACGCACTTCACAGAAGAGACTGTGCAAGCACAAAGAAACATCTGCATCTGGGCTCGTGTCACACTATTGAGGTCACGAGAGCTGAAGTGAGCCTGTATCCTCCTCTCCATCTGTCTCTCAGCCGTCCCAGAAACCCCTTCACTCATCGAGTTGGCACAGATGCGTTGGGTTTGTCCCGCAGGTTCATTTACAGCATGCGTGCGAGTTTTACAAACCCAAATGTTATCCATTTTCCATGTTATCCATGTTACCATTTTTTTCTGGTAAAAGGGTTCTATTGGCCAAGTATGGAACCCCAGGGTTCTATATAGAACCCAGAGGTATAGAACCTTTTAGGGGTTCCAAATACGTAGCACTGATAAAACCTTTTAAGGTTCTATATAACCCTTTTCTTTTAAGAGTGTACCAAAAAAAAAAAAAAGGTTGGATATACAGATGTAAGCAGTAAGAAGCACTAAAGGGGTAACTTTGCTACTATTATTTGTACCAGTGCACCTATGTCTATTGGGGCATTATGGGGAGAAAAAAGACAGGATCACGTTAACTGTTTCCATATTAATCTCCTTTAAAGAGCATCCTGACAATGACTGAAGCCTGGAGAAACCAGAGCTTATCATTGTTATCAATATCAGATTTTATCATGATCTTGATATGATATATTTATTTATTGCCCAGCCCTGGACTTGGCTAATACTTTCTCATCAAAATTCAAAAACCTTACAAAAAAAAAAAAAGGTCTAAGTAGAAATGATCGAACTAACTAGACTACACCATTAAACTGTTGTAATTTTACATCTAGGGATCCAACAATATTAAAAGCTGATCATTATTTTAATTCTACCATGGTTGTTAACCAAAATAAATGCCCAATATTACTGACCGAATACTGTCCGCATTAAATCAAAATTGATCCATTTACTTTGTTACCACATATTATTAGTCTTGTGGTAGACAATTCATCTGAGCAAGTTAATCCACACACAAAAAAATAGTTTTAGTAATTTTAGTCAAAATGTCATTCATTCTCTGAATGCTCTTCTTCCCAACATTATATTACATTTTTAGTGTTTTTAAAGGTCAACAACATTAGGTGCGAGTAGGGCTGTCAAACGATTAATCGCGATTAATCGCATCCAAAATAA
>NW_024121141.1:472599-574726 GCF_016745375.1 Pimephales promelas
TGTTGTGAATGGTTGCAAGAGAGCATTTTTCCCTTAAATGAGCAAGACATTTCAAAATAAGGAGTCCCTGTGTACTTAAGCTTAAAGTTTCTTTTTTTTTTAAATGGTTATTATTGGTATTCTGATCACAAAATTTTAGCAACTATCCAACAATCTCTGTGTGTTGCCCAAGCTAATTAAATCAAACAGTTCTCAAAGTTTTCTCACGGTAGTAAAAATGTTCAACCAAATGTTAAAGAATTAGTTCACTTTTAAAAAACTTTTGCGAATAATTTACTCATTCCATTTACTCATTTAATTTACAACATTCAGGATTTTCTCAATATAATGGACTCCATTGGGAACCAAACGGTTCAAGGTCCAAACTAGAGTTTCAGTGCAGCTTCAAAGGGCTTTAAACGACACCAGACGATGAATAAGGGTCTTATCAAGCGAAACGATCGCTCATTTAAAAATAAATAAAAAAGTTTAAGTTTTATAAGCACAAATGCTCGCTTTGCTCTGTTCTGTGATGCACGTTCGTGACTCTCCTGTTCAAACACGTTCAGCACATCAAAATGAACAAATCTTTTTTTGAGTCATGACTCACAGGGTCCTTGATTAGACCCTTATTCATCGTCTGGTGTCGTTTAAAGCCCTTTGAAGCTGCACTGAAACTCTCATTTGGACCTTGAACCGTTTGGTTCCCATTGAAGTCCATTATATGGAGAAAATCCTGGAATGTTTTCATCAAAAACCTTAATTTCTTTTCGACTAAAGAAAGAAAGACATGGACATCTTGGATTACATGGGGGTGAGTAAATTATCAGCAAAAGTTTTTTTTAAAGTGAACTCCTCCTTTAAAACACAAAAGATCATGTATAAATGTCAGTTGAAATGCTTACCTGTGCTGCATTAAAGCTGTGGATATCCTAGTAGAGATGCTCGAAGGCAGCCTCAGAAAGAAAATCAGAAGTTTAACAAAACAGCATGTTCTCAAAGACAAATAAAACGAGAAAGGACACCACTAATGGAAACAGACGGCAATGACTTTGGAAAAAAAACCAACGCGTTACTCCCGTCCGAAGCGCCTGGCATGTACGCTGGCGACGCCGCTGTTGGGAACACCCTCAGATGTACGCAGGGAATGTGCCTCTGTTTACTCGCCAAAGACAATCATCTCTCCAGCGATGTGTGCCATTTGGCTAATAAATAACTGATGAAGATGACCATTGTTTTAGGGGCTCAATTCGACGACTGCCAGAAGACAGTTTAGTCAAATGATCTCCATGCAGTCAAAGCAAGAGATCACTTCCTCTAGAATGATGGCCAGCGATTGTCTATTGTCCAAGGGTGAGTCAGGAAAATAGTGGGGGAAAAGGCAGATCCAAAAGTAGAGCGCAAACAGCAAAAGCAGGATATGCCGTTTCATTTGAAATGCATCACACCGGATACCAAGCGTGCGGGTAGAAAATAAAAAAAAACAAATTCAAAAAGGGAAAACCGTGCTTTCCATCTATAACCCTGACAACATCATACCTGACAAACTGAATGCTGACTTCAGTAAAAGATTCAGAAACACACCCAAAAGTGACCGTGCCGGTAGATATAGTCTTAAAGGAATAGTCCACTTTTAAAAAAAAATTTGCTGATAATTTACTCACCCCCATGTCATCCAAGATGTCCAGGTCTTTCTTTCTTCAGTCGAAAAGAAATTACGTTTTTTTGATGAAAACATTCCAGGATTTTCTCCATATAATGGACTTCAATGGGAACCAAATGGTTCAAGATCCAAAAGACAGTTTCAGTGCAAACCGTAAACTGTTCAAAGGGCTTTAAATGATTTCAGACGATGAATAAGGGTCTTATCAAGCGAAACAATCACTCAAATGGTCGCCTTGCTCTGCTCTGACGCAAGTTTGTGACTCTCTTGTTCGAGAGAGTCAAAACTGTTTATCAAAATGTTTATCAAAATGTTGTTTCGTGTCATCTGGTTCATTGAACGAACGAAATGAACGAATTGACTCGGAAAAAGATTTGTTCATTTTGATAAACGAGTTTGAACAGGAGAGTCACGAACTCGCATCACACAACAGAGCAAGGCGACCATTTGAGCTTATAAAATTTAAACTTTATTTTTTTTTTAAAATGAGCGATCGTTTCGCTTGATAAGACCCTTATTCATCATCTGGAATCGTTTAAAGCCCTTTGAACAGTTTGCAGTTTGCATTGAAACTCTCATTTGGACCTTGAACCGTTTGG
Organism: Pimephales promelas; assembly: GCF_016745375.1. Next base: position 474,841 of record NW_024121141.1, read on the forward strand.
TTCCCATTGAAGTCCATTATATGGAGAAAAATCCTGGAATTTTTTCATCAAAAACCTTAATTTCTTTTCGACTGAAGAAAGAAAGACATGGACATCTTGAATGACATGGGGGTGAGTAAATTATCAGCAAAAGTTTTTTTTTTTTTAAAGTGAACTACTCCTTTAATCCTGAGATCATCAATTGACCGGTCCTGCCTAAATCCAGGATTAATCTTTTTTTAACTACAGAATACATGAAAATCACACTACTACAATGAACGAACCCTGGACGTTTTGGCTGGGTGATACAGCCTTATGAACCAAGCAAAATTATTTCATAAAAATAATGTTGAATAAGCATCGTCAAAATTAAAGCGTCCCCAAACAGAAAAACATTAACGGCTGAAAATTTAAAAATGCCAATATATCAGCCTTTGGGATATATCAATCGACACTAAAGGGTTAATTAATGGCAACTGTAAATATCCGTGACCTCACAAATGTTATAATTCAGATTAAGCAAAGTTTGATTTAAAATGTTTGTAAGGTCCCCATTTCCAAAAGTAATTCAACTCACAGAGGACAAACACTGCAAACTAACGTAAAACGTCTCTCAAACATGGGCTCGCATTGTCTCGACAACATATTATATTCACATTTACAGTTGGACCTTTAATAACTGCACCACATGTTGTTGTTTAATTAAATCATACAACTATAGGCTATAATGCACACTATAACAGACTGTCATATTTATTAAACTTTCAGACCACTGCAAACCGGATTATAATTATATTATGTGGATTATATTACTAATTTCCAGTGTTGTATTTCACAAGTGGATTTGATAAGAGTTATTTCTAAACAAATTTTCTAGTTTGGTTTTAAAATTAAAAAAAAAAAAAAAAAGAATACCAATGTTGCACTAAGTGGAACCGTTACGATTAATTGATATGAGCCATCTCGATATAATAATAATATAATGTATTTTTGCAATGCTTAATGCATCACTGTGAAACAAAAGCTGGATTGATTTTTACAACTTCCGGATCGGGGGTATAAAAGCCCTTTGAGTTTACGAGAATGATACGCCTTCGATCTTGTGGAAATCACCGATAAGTGCAAGCGAAGCCCACAAGACTGCAAGTCCACATCAAGTGTGCAATTAGAGACAATGATGCATGCAATGCTGCTTCAGATTTACACAAGAACAAAGAATCGTAGATGCTTCAGGTTTGTGACTGCCTATGAAACGCTGCAAAGGTACGCTCACATCACGAAACACAGACATCTCACGTTCATCTCTGTTGATTAACTCCGCTGCAAAGTAATCTAGATGTATTTTATGGGCTCTATCATGTGGTATTAGGAACTAGTTCAAACCTCTCGCAGCTTCAGTAATTAGACGAATGAACGGCGGGAGGTAAAGTTAACAACAGTGCAGAGACAGTCTGGCAGACGAAGCCTTCAGCCCGTTCACTCCCACCGCATAGCTGGAGATCAGCGAGTGAAGGCCAATCTAACATCTCCCTTTTAAACTGACCTGCCATGTGCCCCGCTCCTTATAGTCTTCTTTACCTCTGGCTGAAACATAAGGAACTCAAAACTAGGGTGTGTGTGTGTGTTTTTTTTTTTTGTGTGTTTTTTTTAAGAAATCAACTTTTATTCAGCGAGGACATTAAAAAGAGTAGTTCACTTTTGCTGATAATTTACTCGCCCCCATGTCATCCAAATGTCCATGTCTTTCTTTCTTCAGTCGAAAAGAAATTAAGGTTTTTGATGAAAACATTCCAGGATTTTCTCCATATAATGGACTTCAATGGGAACCAAACGGTTCAAGGTCCACATGAGAGTTTCAGTGCAAACTGTTCAAAGGGCTTTAAACGACACCAGACGTTGAATAAGGGTCTTATCTAGGAGTCATGACTCGAAAAAAGATTTGTTCATTTAGATGAACGAGTTTGAACAGGAGAGTCACGAACGCACATCACAGAACAGAGCAAGGCGAGCATTTGAGCTTATAAAACTTTTTTATTTTTTTTTTTAAATGAGCGATCGTTTCACTTGATAAGACCCTTATTCATCGTCTGGAATCGTTTAAAGCCCTTCGAACAGTTTGCAGTTTGCACTGAAAGTGTCTTTTGGTCCTTGAACCGTTTGGACCCCATTGAAGTCCATTATATGGAGAAAAATGCTGGAATGTTTTCATCAAAAACCTTAATTTCTTTTCGACGGAAGAAAGAAAGACATGGACATCTTGGATGATATGGGGGTGAGTAAATTATCAGCAAAAGTTTTTTTTTAAACTGAACTACTCATTTAAATTGATCAAAAGTGACAGTAAAGACATTCATACTGTTGGCAGCACAACTGTTTTCAACATTGAAAATGATCAGAAATGATTCTTGAGCAGAAAATCTGCATGATAACTGAAGAATCATGACAATACAGCTTTGCAACACAGGAATAAATGACATTACAATCTATTCTAATAAACAACAGTTCATTTAAATGTCATGATTTCACAATATTACTGTTTTTTTACTGCATTTGATCACAAATTGATCGCAGTCTTGGTGAACGGAAGTGGCTTATTTAAAAAAACATTGCATAATATAATATAATATAATATGTGCATTCATGTTCTGTAACAAAATTGTAGAAAAATTGACAGAAGTAGAAATGTTTTGTCACTTTGTCAGACAAAAAAAATGAAGGGTGTGTGTGTTCACACTTGGCATGTTTGGCTGGATTAAAACGAACTATAATGTGATTGCTCAGTTAGTGCGGTTCATTTGAATAATTGTGAATGTGTCATGTGAACCATTTTCCATTTCAAATATTTGGTGCGACCAAACAAGCTGATGGGTCTCAGCCTGCTTCAAAATGAACTCTGGTGCGTTTCGAATTAAATATGAATGCAACACGGGCCAAAGACATGTAAACAAACCAAAAACAGGATGTGATGTCACCAAATGCGACCCTAAAAATGACACAACGCCTTCTGGAGTTTTTTTGCACGCTAAAAATGAACACTGTCTGTGTTAAAGGAGTAGTTCAGTTTTAAAAAACTTTTGCTGATAATTTACTCACCCCCATGTCATCCAAGATGTCCATGTCTTTCTTTCTTCAGTCGAAAAGAAATTAAGGTTTTTGATGAAAACATTCCAGGATTTTTCTCCATATAATGGACTTCAATGGGAACCAAACGGTTCAAGGTCCAAATGAGTTTCAGTGCAGCTTCAAAGGGCTTTAAACGACACCAGACGATGAATAAGGGTCTAATCTAGCGAAAAAAATCACTCATGTCAAAAATAAATAACAAAGTTTAAGTTTTATAAGCTCAAATGCTCGCCTTGCTCTGTTGTGTGATGCACGTTCGTGACTCTCCTGTTCAAACTTGTTTATCAAAATGAACACATTTTTTTCTGAGTCCGTTCGTTGAATGAACCCAATGACTCGAAAAAGATTTGTTCATTTTGATGACCCTTATTCATCGTCTGGTGTCGTTTAAAGCCCTTTGAAGCTGCACTGAAACTGTCTTTTGGACCTTGAACCGTTTGGACCTTGAACCGTAAATCAGCAGCAAATGTTTTTTGAACTAATCCTTTAATCGCTACAAAAGTGACAGAAGTGCAACGTCTTCAAGCTGCCGTCTGATAGGACACACATACATTAGCTTCGAGAAACCTCTAACCGTGTGCATCTGTTCCATAGAAGCTTTAAAGAGACGCACTTCACAGAAGAGACTGTGCAAGCACAAAGAAACATCTGCATCTGGGCTCGTGTCACACTATTGAGGTCACGAGAGCTGAAGTGAGCCTGTATCCTCCTCTCCATCTGTCTCTCAGCCGTCCCAGAAACCCCTTCACTCATCGAGTTGGCACAGATGCGTTGGGTTTGTCCCGCAGGTTCATTTACAGCATGCGTGCGAGTTTTACAAACCCAAATGTTATCCATTTTCCATGTTATCCATGTTACCATTTTTTTCTGGTAAAAGGTTCTATTGGCCAAGTATGGAACCCCAGGGTTCTATATAGAACCCAGAGGAACCCTTTTTTTAAGAATGTATAGAACCTTTTAGGGGTTCCAAATACGTAGCACTGATAAAACCTTTTAAGGTTCTATATAAACCCTTTTCTTTTAAGAGTGTACCAAAAAAAAAAGGTTGGATATACAGATGTAAGCAGTAAGAAGCACTAAAGGGGAACTTTGCTACTATTATTTGTACAGTGCACCTATATAGTCTATTGGGGGCATTATGGGGAGAAAAAGACAGGATCACGTTAACTGTTTCCATATTAATCTCCTTTAAAGAGCATCCTGACAATGACTGAAGCCTGGAGAAACCAGAGCTTATCATTGTTATCAATATCAATTTTATCATGATCTTGATATGATATAGTTTATTATTGCCCAGCCCTGGACTTGGCTAATACTTTCTCATCAAAATTCAAAACCTTACAAAAAAAAAAAAAAGGTCTAAGTAGAAATGATCGAACTAACTAGACTACACCATTAAACTGTTGTAAATTTTACATCTAGGGATCCAACAATATTAAAAGCTGATCATTATTTTAATTCTACCAATAAATGCCCAATAAATGCCCAAAATGGTTGTTAACCAATAAATGCCCAATATTACTGACCGAATACTGTCCGCATTAAATCAAAATTGATCCCATTTACTTTGTTACCACATATTATTAGTCTTGTGGTAGACAATTCATCTGAGCAAGTTAATCCACACACAAAAAAAAATAGTTTTAGTAATTTTAGTCAAAATGTCATTCATTCTCTGAATGCTCTTCTTCCAACATTATATTACATTTTTAGTGTTTTTAAAGGTCAACAACATTAGGTGCGAGTAGGGCTGTCAAACGATTAATCGCGATTAATCGCATCCAAAATAAAAGTTTGTGTTTACATAATATATGTGGGTGCACTGTGTATAATTATTTTGTGTGTGTGTATATATATATATATATATATATATATATATATATAAATAAACACACACACGCAAGTACATTTAATAAAAGAATATCATTTATATAAAATATTTATATATAATATAAATTATATATAAATCTGTATACAGTATATACATGAAAATATTTATTAAATATATACAAGCATGTGTATGTATTTATAAATATAAAATAATTATACACAGTGCACCCACATATATTATGTAAACCCAAACTTTAATTTTGGATGCGATTAATCGTGATTAATCGTTTGACAGTCCTAGGTGCGAGTAAGATCTTTACATTACAGCTAATAAAGCCAAAATTCATTGGTAACAACAATTTAAAAAAAAACTAAATTTCATGCATACTACAAAAATTAAGTAAATGCCAAAACATTGATAACTCTGTTTTGTATGTTTCTAACCTGAAATATAGACACCACTGTAGCATAGCATGTAGCAAACATCCATGTTTGTGCATATATGTATATCCAGCACTGTAATGTCATATATAATGCAAGCTAAAGCAGTGAAAACTGGACCAACCTGGAGAAGTGTGCTTGCTTTTAATTCCTATTTCAAGCCTGAATCTGAGCTCATCCTTTCAACATCCATCAACACTACACTAAAATTCAATAACCCTGATAAGATCGAGAGGAAACGCAGAGCCGATGTAGACCATCTCACGCTCCTCATGACGTGCATCTAGTGAAAGCTATCGCTGGCATGGTTAACTGATGGTTAAAAGACAATAGTCACATGTTGTGAGCATGGCCAGGCCAAAACCCACAAAATATCTATAGCATGTATATACATTGCAGGGTTTTTTCTGGGTCAAAAATCGTGTACGGTGGTGACGGATGAACACAGTCATCCACACACACTTTACAAAGTAGCCTACCCATGTGAACAATAAATCCAAGATAAATGCAAAGAAACACTTTGCAATATTTGCATATTTAATTATGAAATGTAAAAATAAATCACTGTCAGGAGTCAGGACAGATCATTGAAGTGCTTAGTGAGTTTTTACAAATCATTTTGCACATTTTTGCATATAAAGTGACTGATTTGAAAAGTTGTGCACGAAATAAACAACAAAGTATCTTTGTTATTACTTTGCATTTACACCTAAACTTAATGCACAAACCATTTGACATGTGTTGTTCCTTCCATTGCTATGGTTATCACTGTCAACCTGAATCAATTGTGCATTTAATTATATTATTTAAACGTGATGACTGAAGTTGTCAATTACAAGGTGATGTACTCAAAGCTGCACTCTTGGGGAAACTCCTCAATGAAGCTGTCGAATAGACTGCGCAAATGGATCTGATTGACATTGTTTATATTTTGTTAGCTATAAAGAAAGGATTGGACAGTGCCTTTGCAGTTAAGGCAATTCTAACGTCATTATAACATCAAACGAGGACTTTCTGGACTACATTTCACAAGAAACACTGTGTTTCGGGATGTGTGCTTCAGTTCACTTCCCTGACGATAACCAGTGTCCATTAACCAATCATTAAACGACAAGATTCGAATGTTAAATGAGAATCAAAGCGAGAAACGTTTGAGTTTCGCTTCAAATAAATTCGTTTTGGCTTGAAATTTATCAAATCATTTTAGAACTTTTTACTATATTTTTTACTAAATTACTATCATTTTAGCTATTTAAATTTGTATTATTGTTCTGTTCTGGATACTGCTAAAATTTAAAGGACTTCTACGCAACGTACTGTATGTGTTTAGTTGTTTTTTTCATTTGCATGATATATTTTTGCAAACATTTTAAAAATAGCTTGAAAAAAAAAACATTACTATTTAATAGGGGTGTAACGGTACACAAAAATCACGGTTCGGTACGTACCTCGGTTTTAAAGTCACGGTTCGGTACGTTTTCGATACAGCAAAAAGAAAGAAATGCCAGAGAAATTTCCTATTTGTTTAAAGAAAAAATATTTTTAAATAAGTGTGAGTTTTTCTAGATCTTGAAAAGTTCAGGTTTATAAATGGGGGTCATCTTTAGGATGAACTACAAATAATGTTTTGGTCATCACATTAAAAATAACATTTAAATATATATTTATTTATATAATATTTGAATTTTGATGTGCTGGAAAAAGATGTGTGAAGTACTTGAAAGCATTTCACCATTCCAGCCAAACTGGTTCCAGTTAGTGTTACTATATTAAATCCATGGTGAATGTTGCTGGTCTGTGGACGTAAAGTACTAGTTCATTCACGGCACAATGTTTCTCCTGGTTTCCATGACAGCGCTGTTTGATCTAATAGAGAGCTACGGTTAATAACGGAGAAATGTGAATGCATCTCACTAGATTTTCGCAGCAATGTTATTACCTCAGTGGCGAATTCAAATGTGTTCTTTACCGGATCTCTTAGCGCTGTGTAGTAACAGTGTTGCTTGATCGAGATCGGCTCGCGCTGCACAGATGTTGCTGGTCCGAACTGATAAACGATCCGTGAAGCACATTAACGAGTAGCGCAGTTTCGTTCTGCTTTCATTACGCTTGCCATTTGATGGTGCGCACCGTTGTGTTGGCCGCGTCAGCACGAATTTTGCCGGCAGGAAAAATGGTCCAAGCAATCGTTCGGTTTGTATGCGTACCGAACCCGAAGCCTCGAACCGAAACGGTTCAATACGAATACATGTACCGTTACACCCCTACTATTTAACAAAGAATTAATCGGTCAAACCCCTTACTTCCGGTTAACAGTAAACCAGTCAATTATGATCCCTAATTCTGTACATTATTATTTTATGAACTGAACAAAATCTAGACTAGCTACAAAACTTGAGCAACATTCGATTCGTAAATGAAATGTGAGACAATCATTCTCGAATAATCTATTGAATTGGTCCACAAATCACACCGAATAAGGACTTATCCAATCGCTTTCCAAAAATGTTATGCTAATTCGACTGTTGACTAAGCGACATGCTAACATTACGCGCTACTGGAATCTAAATAAAATTGTACTTTACAACATTTTATAGAAGCATAACTTTCCTTATTTTGTGATCAACTTTTTAATATTTTATATAAAAGATATTCTCACCAAGAAACAACAAAAAACTGTCCTTATTATTTTGAGCTAATAAAAAAAACCCTAGACCAGCTCCAGAACACAAGAGCAATGTCTGATTTGCGAGTGAAACATTCTTGTGAGATAATTCTTTGCTAATAACCTAATCGCACTGAAAGAATTGCGAAGAAAGCTCCAATCATAGCTGTTTGTTGTATTTTCAATGTTAATTCGATTACTGAGACGTAAACGTAACGACATTCAAAAGCGAATCGAAACTCTCGAGCAAAGCTTTATTTGTGTGGTAAAGTGATGCACTCACAATGGTTTCAGGCCCTCAGCTTCACAGCAACACAGAACGCTCTTTCGCCTAGTGACTATTCTTATTTTATGGGTGAAGTGCTAATAAATAATTTGCCTGAAGATCAACCAAAAACTGGAAGATGTCCCACCTTATCCGAAAACCGCAGGTTCATTAGTGACGTTTTCCAGTCTTGGCGTTGACAACAGCTTTGAGTCATTATATCCTCTGCTTTACGTTCATGTTCCTCCTACAAATCTAAACATGCTCACTGGTTAACAGGTAATCCTGGCTTTGCTCTTGTAACCCGCAGTAGGGTTCATCACTTCCCTGAAACATGTTACTATAACCTGAGCATTGAAAAAGAAGAGTGTGCACTGCAAACCGAAACAAATGAGGTCTACAGATGTCTTAAGAAAGCTGCAACCATTGCGGGAGTCGAGCTAGACCGCACCTGAGAGAGACTGCAGAAGCCTGAGCCTGCACAGCTTCCTCTCTCCATTGTGTCTAGATGAAGTGAGAGGGTGATCGAGTCGCTCACCACTTCCTCTGTAGTTCGACTGTAACGTCTCAGCCCGCCACCAGGGCCTGACAAGCACACGGCGACTGAGAACTGATAAATGCTGGGACTCATTCCAAGGTCGGAAGGCATCAAGGTTTGTCCGAATGCAACGTTAGTTTCACTTCCCGTCTCTGAGATTGAGATTCATTCTTCTGATTGATTTTTGAAGGCAGAATATGCTGAATTCACGCAGCCGCCATTTTGAAATCGAAAGCGAGGCTCCGGCGGGAAGAAGCGCGGAAGTAAAGATAAAAAACAATACCTTGGACTACCAACCTGAAGCTGCTGCCGCGATTTAAACTATTCGATGTTAATATCCGATATAGGATGTGTATGTAGTTTGTTCCCGCTTCTTTTTTTACTTTCTGAAATTTTATACATTTAAAAAAAAACTATATTTATGAATTATTTTCACTGTATATAGTCTAAAGAAATTTATTTTTAGAACAACTAATTTCTACAATAAACACAACAATACGTCAACGCATTCACGACTCTCCTGTGATTAAAGGCGGCAAATCAGCGCATGGATGGATCCTTCGCTGCCTTTGATATCCCACAATCCTGTGCTTTCCATTCTGTGACAGCTGAGCTAGAAAAATAAAGATGGCGCCTGAAAGTTGCAGTTTGTGTGTAATGATGTCATTTTTGGTGAGAAATCCCTATGGGCTCTATGCACGGCGGTATTTCCGGTGAAGCATTAGGGATGCTCGATAACTTCCGCCGATCGTAGAGTCCAATGCAATACCGAGAATTTATATCGAATTTTATACTCCATGGTTATACTAAAGAAACGTTAGTCACAAAAACAGATAAAACAGACACCCCTCGTTGTGTTTATGCTTCTTTTTAAAATTATATTAAATAAACATAACTATATATAAAATTACATATAAACGCATGTACGTTTCATTTCAAAGACTGGAGGACAGTAAATTTTGAAGACTCTGCCATAATCCCGTTTTCCTCGGTTTTCCTCCGCTTTAATCTCCACAACCGGAAATGGACGAGCATCCTTGCGTCAAATGCGGAATTTATGCGTGCATATAGCCCATTGTAGTCATTAAATATTCCCAAGCGTGTATCCATCAGCCAGAAGTTGAAGCCTCGCGGGAGCCACCATTGTAGTGTTACACGGTGCACCGATACTTCAAAAGTATCGCGATACAGTCCAACAGCTGTCGTTTGTCATGTGCTGTGGAAAGTCGGCTTTAGTTTTCACCAAAGCTCGCTCTATTAAACCGTTTCGCTGCCTCAAAAGTCAGTCTGAAATCAGTTTGGTGAGGAGCCTCCGTGTGCCGAGTGACAGGCGTAGACCACCTCAGAGATCTGAGAGGAGCTTTCTCTGCCCTCAGAAACCACTGATCCGGCGAGAGGGGAGTGATGGGTAATGATGAATGGCAGAATTAATGAGGGTTAAATTACAGAGCGACGCCACTTTTAACAGCATGGTATGTACCTTTTTTCGCATCAATCAATGTGTTATGGATATACATTTCACCAAAGGATCAGTAAAGTATCCATCCATCAGTACTGATCACTGAACGTCTCAAGGTGTCTAGACGAACATCCTCCTTTTAAAAGACAACCTAAAGAAACAAGCATTTACCTTCCCTAACGTCACACACTTGAAGCAGAATACACAATTGAAGGGGTGAGATTACTATCATTTGCTTACTTTAATATTAAACTTGATATTACCTACACCGATTTTACAAATGAATCATCAGGGATATTTATTAAAGTGGTCAATTTTGATTTCATGGCTACTTACAACTAGGTTTACAATGTAAAATGTGTTTACATGTAGTATTATTTATGTAAAATTAAAATATTTTAATTATGGTAAGTTTATTATTTTGCTTAGGGATGCACGATATATCGGCATCGGCCGATATATGTTCATTTTTAATGTTATCGTTATCGGCCTGGTAAGAAAATGTGAATTAAAACCGATAAATAATGTATTATTCCCTTCAGCTGAGACACTTGTTGAGCACTGTTTGTTTTTGAATTTCTTGAAATATGATTGAAATCGCTTTCAAATCTGTCATATCGGCTGTACAACACTATAATAAGAACATCATTATAATTGTGCGCTTGGGACGTGGATTTAATTGTGAGACTTTTGTATTTGTAATCAGGCTCTCAAAATTAGATAAAAATTTGGATTTAAGTTTATCGGCCGATATATCGGTTATCGGCTTTCAAATTTAAAGAATTATCGGTATCGGCCAAAATTTTCATATCGGTGCATCCCTAATTTTGCTATTTCTTAGTTTTAGTGTAAGTAATTTTAGTACTTAAAATTTCAGTTTAAATTTTCATTTTCATCTAAAATATCTAATTATTTCATTTTAGTTTATTTCAGTTCATGAAATTAATATTTCAATTAACACAATTTTTAAATAGTTTTAGATGAGAACTCTGGTTACTTTAGTAAATCTAGTCAATTTTGCAATCATCAATACTTTAGATTATGTGCATTTTGAGAAACTTGCTTATTAAAAGCGGTGAAAATCCAGGTTTTAAATGTTGTTTATATGTCTATACGGTGTTTTTAATATGCTTTATGACAACCCATGTGCAAATTCATTAGTCAACACCTTTACTGAGTATTTTCTCCTTAAAACCGTAGTGAACCAAAAACAACAGGTTGAAATCACAGGGCTCATTTGCATATACAAAACCGTGTATACTAAAAGCAAGAGCGTAGAGTTACATTCAAGCTATTTAAGGCACAAAAAAGTTGGTCCCACTTTATATTAAGTGGCTTTAAGTACTAATGTGCTCACATTGAAATCAATAATTTGATACAATGGACTTTGTGTATACATGTTTTTACATTGTACTGCAAATACCTGCATAAAATTACAGCTGTAATAATTTATATACTAATTTAATAGTAATTGTAATGTACTAGTTGACCTTCCCTTACACCCACCCATTCCACACACACCTGACCCTAACCTCACCTGTATCACACCTCAATAATGTTTTACAATACAACATCAACACAATAAGTACATAGTACTTAAAGCCACTTAATGTAAAGTAGGACTAGAATTTTTTTTTCCCCACGGAAAAAAAAAAAAACATTTAAATACGTATTTTTGGTGTTCTAAGATGAGTTAAGGGATACAAACAATTATTGATTACAGTGGGAATTTAATACACACAAAGCACACTATATTTCACAATACATCACCAGCTCCAAAAAGCAAGAAAAATGTCCGAAATTGTGAATGATTCAATCTTTTGGGCTGATTCTTCGCAATAATCTTGTTGAATCAGATCACCATTTGGCCTTAACGACTCCTTGCCGAAACGGCAGCTGCTCAGCGACGATCTTTTTTTTTTTCCAGGCGCAGCGAGATGAAAAAATATATTAACTTTCAGAATGCCACAAGCAGGTCATGTGACAAGAACCAACCAATCAGCTTCACCCGTTTCGTAACAAAATTGAAAGCTCAGTCAACATGAAGGATGGGGTGCACCCATCAGCTATTCTCGACTCAACAACCCAATGATTCAAGCACAGATTACATCATAAAACTTCAAATTCCAGTTCATGTCTAAATACTGACCCACAGCCTGGATTGGACAGTAGTTTATGAGGAAGAACGGGTCACTCTAATAGACCCAGTATAGGCCCGGCGCGAGCTCCTAGACGCCGTAACATAATGCCTCTGACAGCTCAAATCACAGGGCTCTGGAGCTGGAATGCAATCCGTGTGTTTTCCCCTCCAGCACCGCCTCACTTCCTCTGACACATCACACAGACACAGGCCTTAAACTCTCCAGCATATTCGCAGGATCTAAACACATTTAAACCGTGAAAACTTTAACAATACTCTACAGGAGGTGTAGCCTACGTTCTGCTTTAGTACACTTTTACTTCTATCTGAAGTCCACATCATTTAGTCAAGGTTACTGCAACCACAAAACTGTTCGTCATTTGTTTTGTCGTGTCCATTTTACTCCCTCTATCGGTGTGCTCGGAATAAAACAATGTTTGTGCTACTGCACCTTTAAGACTGTTGTATGTAAATTACTTATTTTACGATTGGCTAACACTTTCACAAGTGAAATGAGTGTTAGGTGCTGATATGTAAATATGGGCTCATGATTGATACGTCAATAGTGTTCAGTAGTTTCAATAAAAGCTCTGAGTGAGGTGGAGAGGGACCTTTGAGATGTGAAAACTTGCATTGCACAGAAACTGCACAATTAAAGTTAATTCTCTCATCATTTACTCATCCTCAAGTTGTCCCAAAGTGTTCTACTGAAAACAAACTAGATATTTTGAAGAGTCAGTATGTAACCTACCAGACAGTTGTTGGGCCCCATTGACTTCCATAGTATGGGGGAAAAAAATAGTCCCAATCATCTGTTTGGTTACCGACATTCTTCAAAATATCTTCTTTTTGTGTTCAGCAGAAGACATACAGGTTAGGAACAACCGAAGGGCAAGTCAATTAAACTATTCCGTTAAGTCATCATTTTAAAAATTTACTTTGTTATTCACATCAAATTTAAAGCAGTTTCAAGAGGATCAAGTAGAATTTCATAGACTGATTAAAACCAGAACATTCTCAGTTGTAATGAGTTATGGTCTGGCAAAGAGTCAGACAAATCATTTCCAGAGGGGCGTCACCAACGGACGTCGTGGGTAGACCTAAAACCAATCAGAGCGATGAAGGAGATGACGTTTGCAGAGCGGCGGCCGGTGGAGAAACATCTCCGAGTGTTGTTCTTTGCTTGGTTTTTAACAAAAAGGAAACGTTCAAATCGCTTAAAACAGACGCGATAGCTGGTTCGAACAAGTGATGTTCGACGTCGGCATCCATCTTTGTAATGTAGGCTACAAAATCTGCTTCAAAATCCCAGCGCTGTTGTCATCGTGTAAACCCCGCCCCAACGTTTCTGATTGGTGCCGCGATTTCGACGGATTGGAAATGGGTTTGAACGAGCTCTTTGCCAGACTAACTTTCAGAGAAAATCTAAATTTGCCGGAAGTTGTCTGGGTTTTCCCAGGCTAGGAATTTCAGAGAGAAGGAAAGCCTTAAAATTTTTAAGTACAATCAACTAGAATCAACTTTTGAAGCTCAATGAATGTTTTCATTGTATGGGAAAGAGCAGCGTTAGGGCTCGTTCGTACGCGTTTGCTTTGAACACGCAAGGTCTAGAGTTTTTAAAAGTTTTGTTACCCACAGAAGAACAAAAAATCATATGATTTGGAACAACATGACGGTGAGTAAATAAACCACCATTTTCATATTTGGGTGAACTATCCCTTTAAATCAAGAGAGCAGGGAAACCTGTTTTCCGTAGGCACTCGTTCTATTTTCCAACTTACACAACCTTGGAAAAGCTCAAGTTTTAAAACCAATTCATCATCTTTAAAGAAGATCTGTGTGTGTGTGTCATCTAAGACCAAGGTTCAGACATCTCATACCCCCTGTCAATGAAGACGACCACATAATATCAAAGTAGCTGAACACACAAAACTCGATCATCCAATACTCATTTATGTGGCGCTAATGTTGACGTGAGGTTTAGAGGAGAAATCCAGACCTGTTGGTTTAGGCAGAATATGGAGACTCGTGCTGCTTACGCAAGTGTGTGAAACTGGATGGCCACGCTGAAACACACATTCAGTTCATCAGCCTTATATAGGGCTTCATCACCACTTGAGACAGACCAGAGTAAAAGTTATACAAGGAATCTGCTCTCTTCACAAAAGGACCTTAATATCTTTGGGCTGAAAACTCCCTCAGGGCTTCCTTTGACATTTTCCATAATAAAACCACTCATGATCAGACTTATGATCATGCTAACAGACCTCCAGTGTCTGCAATTCATATTTTAACAAACCCCTAATCCCAAGTAGTAAACTTCAGCATTTCACTCGTAACCCTTTGTGCTGAACGATACTTCAAATCACGTTACGAAAAACACTCACGATTGCACAATAAAACTGTTAAAATCTCCAGAAGTACCTTAACAAAGCTCATCATTAGCATTGCAGCAGAGTTAGCATGGACACATTTTCTTCACAAAATGTAAAAATCTAGCATTATTCATAATCTAATATATAGTCAATGGCCAATAAGAGCACTATTAAACGACAAGTTTAAGGACAGCTTTTACATCTCAATCTGGAATCATTTTTAAGGCCCTTTGGCATTACAAACGAATTAGACCAAATGCATTACACTATGGTAACAGCATGATCATAGTTTAACCAGCCATCCCCATTCCCCACACAAGGCCTATAAAATGAATGATCCCTAAAGCGGTTATCACACAACCCATTTTGTGTATACAAAACGTCAGCACCTTTTAGCAGAGCTATATTTGCTTACTGGCATAAAGCCAGGTAAATCAGTCTTTAGGCAAGTCTTTCAGTATTTTACACTTAAAGCCCTGTTTTAAGATTGTTTAAGATGAAATAGATAAGATTGAAATTTGGACACATCCTGGAGGGCTCGAGAATTTTCGGTTCCTGTGGTTGCACCCCCTTACCCACACAATGGTTGCATTGGTGCACTGGAAAAATCCTTCCTAAAATGCATTAAACTTTAGTTTACGAAGACGTGAAACTCCCCGAGTGGTCTGGGGTGTTCACTTATAAGCTCACACAAAAATCGCTGCAAAAGATGCTTTCCAACCGGTTTTATCGTAGTTTGTCCAACTCCATTGACTCGTATTGGATGTGCTGTGAGGTACGATATTACTCCGCCGGAAGCGGAAATGGGCTTGTTTGTATGCTTCTGCTTCTTCTGTGTATTCAATGAAATGCCAGTGGTTTGCTTGCAATTGGCAAAGGTGCATTATCGCCACCAACTGGGCTGGAGTGTCTATTATTCAAGCTCTCAACGGACAAACGTACAGGTGTGAGGCGTTTGGGAAAATAGGTCCACAGTTTTACAACGAATGGTAAAACACCTGTTGGAAAGCATCTTTTGCAGTGATTTTTGTGTGAGCATATCAGTGAACACTAGGGCTGGGGTAAATGCTTAACTAAACGATTAGTTGGTCGATTATTTTATCGATTAGCCTAGTCGACTAATCGGACGACTAATATACAGAATATTTTTCCGCTGCTGGATTAATAAAAAAAACAATGTGTCTCAAATAAATACTAGCGTACTGAATCATGAAACTATGAGCTGGCTAACGTTAGTCTAAAGTTATGTATTTGAACTAGGGGTGTAACGGTACACAAAAATCACGGTTCGGTACGTACCTCGGTTTTAAAGTCACGGTTCGGTACGTTTTCGATACAGCAAAAAGAAAGAAATGCCAGAGAAATTTCCTATTTGTTTAAAGAAAAAATATGTTAGTTTAGTTAATATGTGAGTTTTCCTAGATCTTGAAACTTTCAGGTTTATAAATGGTCATCACAT
Organism: Pimephales promelas; assembly: GCF_016745375.1. The sequence continues at coordinate 491,115 of NW_024121141.1, forward strand.
TAAAAATAACATTTAAATATATATTTATTTATATAATATTTGAATTTTGAAGTGCTGGAAAAGATGTGTGAAGTACTTGAAAGCATTTCACCATTCCAGCCAAACTGGTTCCAGTTAGTGTTACTATATTAAATCCATGGTGAATGTTGCTGGTCTGTGGACGAAAGTATTACTAGTTCATTCACGGCACAGTGTTTCTCCTGGTTTTCACGTCAGCACTGTTTGATCTAATAGAGATCTATGGTTAATAACGGAGAAATGTGAATGCTTCTCACTGACATCTCGCAGCGATGTTATTACCTCAGTGGCGAATTCAAGTGTTTTCTTTACCGGATCTCTTAGCGCTGTGTAGTAACAGTGTCACTTGATCGAGATCGGCTCGCGCTGCACAGATGTTGCTGGTCCAAACTGATAAACGATCCATGAAGCACATAATGAGTAGCGCAGTTTCGTTCTGCTTTTATTACGCTTGCCATTTGATGTTGCGCAACGTTGTGTTGGCCGCGTCAGCACGAATTTTGCCGGCAGGAACAATGGTCCAAGCAATCGTTCGGTTTGTATGCGTACCGAACCGGAAGCCTCGAACCGAAACGGTTCAATACGAATACATGTACCGTTACACCCCTAATTTGAACAGTCATTATAGATCTACAACCGCAAAAACCGTGTTATTAAAATATTTTTCACAAACATTTATCATAGAGAACGTTTAAATACTAATATCGGCTGAGGAGGGAAACGGAGGCGGAGTTAGTTTTGCGATCAGAGGCTGCTACTGCTGGAGATGATTGGGGTGAGGTCGGTGCACCTTTACTGCGCTGATGCGAAGTAAAGCCTTGTTTATACTCGACACGTCAGCATGAGCATGAAGGTGAAAAATTACTCGTTGGGTGCACAAAGACCGGTTAAGACCCCATTTCGCTTGGTGGTGTTTTGTAACACCACCAAGTCCGTGGATGAACGACTTCAAGCCGAATCTGTCCAAGCTTGTACGTCTCACCACACTGGCACCCAGATTGCGGCACCCTAAATTGCAATGTTTTTTTTGTTAAGGGTTTGTTTACTGTGTGTGATTCATTTAATGGAAAGCACGTTCACATCTAGTTGTCTTCGTCCTCTATTAAGCAACGTTTCGGTCTCCCACGTGTGTGTGTGTGTGTGTGTGTGGCAAGCTGTCCCGCTGGGAACCTGCAAAAAATAAATAAAGTAGTGTAGACGCAAAAATATGACTTCATCGACGCGCCGCTACAGCACTAGTAAACACCCCTGACCACTCACTCGGTGAGTTTCATGTCTTCGGAAACTAAAGTTTAATGTGTTTTCGGAAGGATGTTCCAGTGCACCAATGCAACCATTGTGTAGGTGAGGGGGTGCAACCACAGGAACCGAAAATTCTCGGGCCAGCAGCATATGTCCAAATTTCAATCTGAACCGTTCTATTTCATCAGAAACAATCTGAAAACAGGGCTTTAAGTGTAAAATATCAAACTTGTCCTTTAAACAAAGTGGTAGCTTATCAGTTTAAAATGGTTTACTGCCAATTCTAAAAAAAAAAAAAAAAATTGAGTAGTTTGTCAAAATCTCCTGGTTTAAATAAGGATGAAAGACATTATACAACCTTTAAATTCTGAACAGTTTTTAAAACGCTATGCAACATACACTTGTAAAAACTAGACATCATACAGTAAACAACTGAAGTCTGGAATACACCACACAATTATTGCCCAATCTGCAACATGAGTCAGCTTTAATTGCCAAAAGATGCTGAGTTGACAGATTTGATGGCCACAAACACATTTTTTCTTCAGGTTTTTTATGACTACATCCAATCAGAGGATATCATATGTATGTATAATTTTATAACACTTTTACCCCATCTGTCATGTGTCTCCTTGCAACAAAGCATGTTTCTGCATGAGTTTGTGTTCGGAACAACTTTTGGGGAAATTTTGGTGGTGTGCAATCCTCAGTTGTTTAGTATGATGCCCAGTTTTACTTCTGTAATTATTTAGTGTGCAAATGTGAAACTCTGTGTAGAACTACAAATGACTTAAACGGATCAAACTCAGACTTCCAGTTGACTCAAAAAGTGAGCCTGAAGTGAAAAAGGACCCAGTTGTTGTTCTCGTTCAGTCTCAAGCGCCCTCTTTACGTTCGGCCTAACGCCTGCCTATTTTTTACGCCTGCCGATTTGCCTATTTTTGGCGCTGAAAATGGAAACGTCGAAAATCGATTTTACAATTGATTCCATGAATGTATACTTATGTCACAAAAATCTATCAGGATTTTTCACAAAAGTGACAGCCCTATAATAGCAGTCAGTGACCCTTTCCACAACAGCAAACAAGCTCCCAGGACACAACTCAGAAGTGCACTGAATCCTGTAGCAGTGCATTCAAATTCATCACAAGAGTGAACAAGAAAAGTGAAAAACAGTCATTTCACACGCCAAACACCTGTTTTTCTCTTGGCCTATTTAAAGATCAAGGTCAAATGCTAAAATATTTCAGTTTCTCCATTTCTCCCGCTCAAACACACAGGTGACGCCCCGTTTCATGTACGCTGATGTTATACAAACCATATAGTAGTACACACACATTAACTTGAAACTCAACATGAAATGTTAACCATAATAGTAGGTTAGTAGTCTCAGCCTCAGATGTCACGCCCACGGAACGTTGGCTAAACGTCTGATGCATATGGTACACTTAACTGGAAACACTTCAGGAATGTCGAAGTCGTCATCTGATTGGTTGAATTTTATCGGATTTCCGGGGGGCGTCAGTGTCGCGTTTATTTTCGGTCCGCCGGGAAACAAAGCGCAGATGTGTGATTGCGGAAGAAAAACTGTTGTGTTTATATGAGTGGCCTATGTGAGTGACAATGAGCATTTTTCAAGATCAGCTAAACGTAGTTGTATGTCCCCTCCAATCTATTATGGAAGATCAAGTGAAGTACTTAATTGCGAAGGGTATATCAGCTGCGTTTGTGGACAAACATGAAACAGACGCTGACATCGCAGCTGGCCGATTCAGTATTCATATATAGGTCGCGCACACTGGATTATAAGGCACATAAGATACTGCAGAGTCAAACGTTTGACTGGGTTTGCGTTATGCATCCACTAGATGTGCTAAAGGCTAAAGGGAATGTAGCGAGTGCGCGGCGCCGGAGGTGAGGCGTTTATTTAGTAGGCGTGAGCGCACTGGGGCGGGGACGTAACTTACATTCGTGTGACAAAGCGGACATAAGATGGACATGAGCGAGTTCGTGGGTGAATTTAATAACACGGAGCGTTGTTAGTTAGCGCCTCCGGTGACTGCTGACTGACTTGTTGCACACCGGTCTGTTGTTGTGGGGACATTTCCACGCCCCGAAACATGACGCTGAACGAAACGAACTGTAATTGGTTGTTTGACATGTCGGTCTAACGGCCTTATGGGCGGGCCTTGACCAAAGAAAGCTGCTATGAATTCCAGACCTTCAGCCGTCAGTCTGAAGGTCTGGCTACGCGAGACTAGTAGGTTAGTAATAGTAATAGTAGGACATAAGTAGGGATGTGTGACGTTATCAAATTTTCATATGATAATTGCTGAAGCTTTTATCACGGTATATGGTATTATCGCGATTCACAAAATTGAAATAAGTTGCAAAAGAAGTGTTGTCATAACAAGTTGAATAACTTTTCTTATAACCAAAAGAACAATGAACATTAATATTTAGAAATTTAAAAAAAAATAAGTGTTTCAAACAGATTAAAATGGAAAATAATTATAACGAACAATAGGTGATGCTTTATAATGAGGTCCCATTAGGTAATGTTAGTTAAAGCATTCGCAACGACCAATACCTCTTTGTTACAAAAGTTATTATGTAAGGGTTGATCTACTGTTATCTCAGAATAAACCCCGACAGGATGATGAGGACGGTCTTGTTTATTCTGAGATACAGGCTGGGTGTACATTTATTACACGGCTACTTAAGTAAATAATTATGCTACGTTCACACCGGACGCGAATAGGGCGTCAGGCGCGAATGATTTCAATGTTAAGTCAATGCAAAGACGCTTTACGCGCGTGAAAAATTCCTCCGGCGCGAATGAGGCGTGGAGCGCGGCGCGGAAGACGCGAATACGCCTCATTCGCGCGTCAAGTTGGCGCGAATGCCGCGAATTGAGCGTTGTGCATTCACGCGTTTGACGTGCATTCACGCGTTTGACGCGAATTCGCGTCTGCCGCCCGAGTTGAAAAATCTGAACTTTGGCGTGAATTCGCGCCGCGTTAACCAATCAGGAGCCTAGCTGCTTGCTCACGTGGTGAAGTGTCTGGATGCTTCAATAAATTATTTTGTTAATATGACTAAATGCATGGTGGGATTATGCACAACAAAGCAAATGTTTCATCACTTAAAACATTATTTCTATATACGAGACATGTTCATTTTGTATTGAATGTTATTCATTCCATATCTAGAAATAGCATTATGTTGTAAAGACAATCAACATATGTGCATAAATTCGTGTCTGGACGTGAGAGAGAGAAAAAAAAAAAATCACAGGACAGGTTAATAACTTTTGAAGGCTGGCTCTATTTATCATCAAAACAAAAATAAATGACAGCTAGATTAGATGGATGAGGGCGAGGGTGATCCTCGCTCAGATGCGGGACAACATGTCATCAAATAGGGCGCGGGACAGGCGGAAGTACTGCTGACAGCGGCCGTCATCCAGCGCAGCTCCTGGAGCGAGCAAATGGTGAAACTCGCCAAACGGTTCGGCTCCGAAGGGTCCGGTGGACACAAATATACGGCGACGATGATCCCCACGCTGCTGTTCTACTCTCCAGAGTAAATACAGAGCGGTAACTCTCTTGATGAATGCTCGGTCGACATAAAAACAATGGCCGCCAACGGATTTTGATTCTGACGCGCGTAAATTTCGCTTCAAACTTTACGCGCGGCAGTTTCGCTCTTGACACGCGAATTAACACTAGTGGTCAAGCGTCAAACTAGACGCGTCAGGCGCGAATTTGACGCGCGATTCGCGTCCGGTATGTGAACGTAGCATTAAACAAAATATTGATGTTTTAGGTCTTAAAATGCAAAGCTTCTTCCGCAGAGAGAGCAGTTGCTAACGCGGTAAGTTCAAACTAGACGGACATTTTAGGGATACAGTCATACCACTTATTATCACCATAATAATTATGGGGATAAGAGATATTGATTTCCCGTTAAATCATACCTGTTATCTTATATCTCAACAGTGTACAAAACAATAGTCACAAAATGACAGCAGCTGTGCTTGTATGAAACCAGAGTGAACAAGTCAATGATACTGGAAGGCATAATTAAGTAACTGTACAAAAAATATTTATTCGACTGAGTTTTAATATTTTATTAGGTTTTATTTTATTATTCACCAAAAGCAAAACTTCCAAGAAGAAAATAAAAAAAACCCGTTCCTACCAAGTGTATAGCGCTGAGTCTGACGCTGAGTAAGTGTTTTCTGGTTTCAGCGGTTGTAAGAGGAATAACCAATGCGTTCTCATCCTAGGGCGTCATATAGTGACGCTTTTGAAATTTCGTCTAAATCCAACGCACATGGCACCATTCAGCGTTAATATAACACGCACAGAGCTTTGTTCGGTTATGGCTAGGTTTAGGTCTGTGGTAGGGTTAGGGTTAGACCACTAGGAGGCGCCTTCTGGCCCATATATATCTGCGTCTTATATTGACGCTAAAGGGTGCCATGTGTTGGATGTAGACGAAATGTCAAAAGCGTCAGTATATGACGCCTTGGGAGGAGAACGGGCTGGAATAGCATATCCCTGGATGGCGTGATTGACCAATCAGAGTCAAGTAATAATGTTTCTTAACATTAGTTAAAAAAATAAAACTGATCATAGTGAGTACATGTTAGCTCAGGTCCAGTTTCCTTCAAGTTATCTGAAAGTAGGACTGAAAAGATTAGTAGCCATTATTGACAATATAAAATTGTTGAGATTTTTATTGTTGAATCGTCGAATAAGCTTTTGATCTCGTGACCTATTGAAAGGGCCTACCATAACACAGTTTGACCAGTGGGGCGCTGTAGCGCAATGTAATGCGGCCCACATGAAGAATGGAAGACACGGCACTTCTGAGAGCAAATGAAGCCAAACCAGCAGTGTGAGAAAGTTAATAATAGACAAGACAGAGAAGGTTACTTTTGAAATTAAACAAAATTCTGTCAATTTAACAACATAATTCAAACGATAAATGTAGTTTTGGCACTCTTAAATGTTGCGTGATAGTTCAAACGGAATTTGAACCGATCGTCTCTTCCTCCTAACTACTTATGTTAGTTGTAGTGGTGGTTAATCTGTCTGATTTCCCGATTCGATTCGATTACGATTATTGAAGTCCCGATTCGATTACAGTCGATTTTTGATTATTAACGATTCTCGATTACCGATTATTGATTTTCCATTTCACAACAGTAAACGAAAATACACTAGATCAACATATGATTATATTAGCAGCAGCAACATTTTGGTATTAATTGCACTTTTTATTTGTTTGATATTCATTGAAAATATAATGATGGTTAGTGAGGACATGCAAACATGCTTGTTATCTACTACTTAGGCAACTCATTATCTTTACATTTATTAACTTTAAATTTTTTTTCAAAAGCAATTTTGTTGCATTATAATGCAAATGCTCCTGGTTCTATTAATTGACAGCATTAAAATGTATTTTGTGATTTCCTTCAATTGAAAATATTTGAAGCAAGTTTGGGGGACTTGAAGGGCACCCGATTCAGAGAAACACCTAGAAATTCAAAAGAACAGCATTTATCTGAAATAGAAAGCTTTTGTAACATTAAACAATACTGTTCAAATGTTTGGAGTCGGAAATAATTTTTATTTAATTTTTTGGGCAAAAGAAAAAAGAAATCTATACTTTTATTCATCAAGGATAAATTAAGTTGATCACAAGTTAAAGTACAAGACATTTATAATGTTACAAATCGATTATCTGAATCTTTTGTGTGTGACTATAAATAATTTGCTTTAAAAGTACAAATTAATGACCCATAAAGAATTAATGCACAATATATTTTATTAACATTACAAAGAACGACCAGGAAAATAAATGTGTGGTTGAACTAGGAGCATACTTGTAGTAAATAAATAATATAACGACTGGTGCAGCCGAGTGTTTTTCCTCCTCTGGCTGGAAAGGTGTCATATGGCTTATCATATTTGTCGTGTTTCCATCGTTGGTTTTATTCCACAAAGCGTACAACTAGTGCTGCTCTTGTCCAGCTCCTTTCCCCCTTCAACTTCAGAAGCCAAAATATTTCCACACGTCAGCTTTTAACCTAACAAGGAAGGTGTTTGGATCTCGCGTGCCATCTCATCTCTGTTATGTGCACGCCACAGACGGTCCCGCCACTGCACTTCCGCGCTTCAGAGTTCCGTCTTTCGCGTTCCGTCAATATTACGTTATTATAAATACATATCAAAAAAAAAAATTTGAAATCGATTTTTTGACATTTGTGAATCGATTCAGGATCGTCCACGTCCGCATCGCGATGCATCGAGAATCGATTTTTTTCCCCACCCCTAGTTAGTTGTAGCACAAAATAAACAAATGAACATCAGAAGGTATGTTGAAAACAAAAGTACAACTCACTGAAATGATTCATGTCTCATAGGCCTTAATCATTCAATCAGTGTTTTAACCACGGAAAGACGTCACTAACACAGCTTAGATATGAGATGTCATGTAACATTTAACACAGGGAACCCATTCAATGACCACAAACGTGATGCTAGCTAAAAAAATTAACTCCAGAGAGAAGCATTTTGCAATGCTGAATAATCCAAAGCCTATAGGACCCCATCTGACACGAGTCTGTGACTGTTAACAGGCTCTAATAAGTGATGAAACAACACTGAAATATAAAGAGGAAACGACAACACACTCCTCCATCATGGTTTGCATCAAACCACAATAAACTATGTTAACAGGCTCTAATAAGTGATGAAACAACACTGAAATATAAAGAGGAAACGACACAACACACTCCATCATGGTTTGCATCAAACCACAATAAACTATGAGATGCTTACCAATCGAATCTTGAATACAGAACCGAAAATCACACGATAACCATAAACATATTTTCTATTACCATTTTGTTCTCCATTAATCCTTTCATGACAATTACAGATGAAACATGACGATGAATGCAAATAATTGAAAACAGTCTTTGCAACCACAGAGTATCATTGTTTCTGTGTTGCAGACTAGGGTTGGGCCAATGGACGATGGCTGACAGACATCAACTAAACATCGTGTTTACACTGTGATAAGAATAAAAATCGTCGTCAAATATTTGAATGGGTTGTCATTGCTGCTTCCATAGACACCATTGTGTATTTTACAAACTAAAAATGTATTGTTTTGCTATAAATTATATGCATTTAAATGTCTGAAACCTAAAATAAATATTATGTGGTTAAAAACACATAATTTAACCATAATTTAACTGCGTGCATCCATCTTTGGCTCAGCACCAGCCATAGCGCGAAATGTCACTGTACATTCGCTCTGTGCTCAGCTGCTGCAGAACGTGCCAAAATCGAAATTGCTGAGCGATGAGATATAGAGGAAAATATCTAGTGGAAAATGAATATTTCGAAAAATAAAAAACGCCAATTCATCCAGCAATAAAACAAGTCTTTAAGAGTTCATTCAAGGGCTGGGGGGGTAAACGATTATTAACTAAACGATTAGTTGGTCGATTATTTTATCGATTAGTCGACTAATTGGATGACTATATAAAGAATATTTTTCTGCTGCTCGATTAATAAAAAAAAACAATGTATCTCAAATAAATACTAGCGTACTGAATCATGATACTATAAGCTGGCTAACGTTAGTCTAATGTTATGTACTTGAACACATTCATTATAACTATGTGTGTTATATAATTATAACACAGTCATTATAACTCTACAACCGGCAAAACCGCCATTTTTTATCATAGAGAATGTTTAAATAGTAATATCAGCTGAGGAGGGAAACGGAGTTAGTTTTGCGATCGGAGGCTGCTACTACTGGAGATGATTGGGGTGAGGACGTGCTTTCCATTAAATCAATGTTTCGGTCTCCCACGTGTGTGTGTGTGTGTGGCAAGCTGTACCACTGAGAACGTGCAAAAAATAAATAAATAAATAAGTGTCGACGCAAAAAAATATGACATCGGCGTAATTTTGACATGTGCCGCTACAGCACTAATTCATTCAAACCAATTTTTTAAAATAATTCGTTCAAATTAATTAAATATTTAAGATTTAACTGCAGCACTTACCATCGTCAAAACCTCCAGTAAATGACGTTATTTTGTTTAGTTGTTTTGTTTAGTAGTAGACATTAATACTACATAAGTACTAATAGACATTAATAATATTTCCAATATTTACTTGCATAATTTGGCAACATTAAAGCTTGATGACGCACAATGAAATATTCTGTTCACAAGTTATGTTTGCCTGTTTTTTTTATAATTTTCTTCAAACATCACATCACATCTCAAGCTCTTCTGACATTTATCTTCTTGGTAAAGAAGTACACAAAGATGTTTCTCACAATAAATATTTAAACAGTTAAATGGGTTCGGTCTATTTGACTGTGCAGATCATTAGTTAGTCGGTTAGCTGTGACTTGAGCTATTTGGGTTAGGGAAATAATCGCAAAATAATCAATAGATTAATCGGTTGGAAAAAAAAACTTCCGCTCCAGCCATACTGACCTTCACAGAACACACACAAAATGATTTTTAATAAAAAATACAGATAAAACAATCTCTGTGATATGAAAGTGGTCACGCACAAGAGTTTCTCCCCTGTGACCTCATTGTGTTTGCTTGAGCAGGTTTAACTATGTGGGCTTACTCAAGCAAACAGCATTACTGTGAAACAGAGAACAGAAACACGTGTTGAGTAAATGAGGGCAGATTTAGGCATTACAGTTTCCTGACACATAATAATTCCATCTTTCTGTGTCTGACACTTGCTTTTGTTTTGTAAGGCCAGAAATACACGAAAATATACATAAAGGCCAGTGCAGTGCACGCCTGCAGAGTCATTAACACACGTCCTTGTGTTCCTGCAATCGTAACAAACCTCATACTCAAGGGGGCGACAGAGTTACCTCCAAATGTCTGTCCCATTAAACCAAGGTGTTATTTAGGCAGTTAATTATATAAACATGTCAAGCAAGATTCTCTTTAAAACACTGCTCAGCCATAACAGTAGTTACTGTACAACAGACCGCAGAAGGCGGTGAAACTTTATTTTTTTTAAAGGAATTTACAGGGGGAAAAAAGTTATGCCATTATTTTTTATCAAAAAGAAAAATATACCCGACATTCGATTAAATGCAACCACCAATAAAAAAAGTTTTGCATACATAAAGTCACAGTGAAATGTAAATAGCGACAGATCTCTTCAGATTTTTATTATTTTCCATAAAATAAAAATGTACTATGTGCATTGTTATATGCATTCAGTGAGATGTTTCATTACAAAAAAAAAAAAATATATATATATATATATATGTTAATTAGTTGTTATGTTGTTAATTAGTTGATGTTGGTTGATGAGTGTGTCATTTACTCAAATGCCTTTCCTTTCATATATTTAAAATGACTTGCAGATGTATAACTTTATTACCTCTGAAGACATTATGACTGTAACGAAAGATTTGTGCGGCTGATGCTCCTTTGGTTATGAACAGCTCGTCCAAGCGTGTGTGTGTGGGTGGTCCATCAGTGTGCACACCTCTGGTTGCAGTTTCGCTTGTCGCCAGAGGGGGCGTAGTTCTGCAAAAACTCAGAGACTTGCGCAAAGCACCTTTAAAATATACTTTCATACACTTAAACATAGCCACTTTTTCAGAAAAACAAAAATAGGGAAAGACTTGGTTCTACCAATAGGTTGAGGATTGGATGAAACCAGATTTCTTTTTTAAAAAGTGCCTATTTAAGTGGATGAAATTATATTTAAATTTAAAGTTTATGGTCTAATTTTAAGTTTATATATATATATATATAAAACATCTGTATGGATGCATCATTCACAATAAGATCAATAACATTAAAAAAAATGTTTTTTTTATTTTATGCCAAATAATAAAAATAAAAAAGAGAAATATATATTTTACATTAAAATATATTTTATTTTTATATTAAAATAAGCAATGTATTAAATCCAGAATTATTTATAACATGTGCAGGTATCATCCAAAAAGCAAATATACAGTACAAAAAAAACAAACAAACAAGTGACCGTAAACCCGTAGTTCAGGCCAAGCACAGTCTCAGCGAACTTAAAAGCCCCAGTGATGTGATTCTGCAGAGGCGTCTGGCTGAGTGACCGCACATACAAAGGAAGAGAAAGACAGACACGTGTGTCAAATCAATGCCACGTCACTGAGCGCTGAGCAGCAGGTGTTGATCCGAGAGCCAGGGGTCGCAGGCTCTGAATGAGCCCGCTGTGTTTCAGGAGCACGTCTGGGGGAGCGAGACGAGTCCCCGCAGACCACAGACACATCGGCCAGTTTCTGTGAATGCAGCTCATGGGGCGACTCTCCTCTCGCGGAGGAAATGGCAAAATATAAATAGCTGCTTTCACCATTTTCCCAACCCTTTCTCCTTGATCCCGGGCCCCTCAGCTCAGCTCAGCGGGATCTGGGGCCCCAGACAAAATGTCTCTCACTCATTCATCCGAGTTGGCTCTCTAGCTCTCTCTCTCTTTTTTGAACTTAATGAGAGACTGTGGAGAGACCCGTCAGTGTCACAATAATTACCGAAACTCACCAGCTGCAACAGGCCCCGGGCCCCAAAACATTCATACACACAACTGTGAGGTCATGGAAAAAAACAAAAACAAAAAAAAAACGCTACTGTATCTCGGCCGTCTCACAGACAGTGAGTACTGGGTTACTTTAATTGGACTAAAGTAGAGAATCAAATAACAGTAGTTATGACTGTTCATCCCTATAATTCAGATAATGTCATGCTCAGTCATACTGGCCACCAGATAAACACAACACGCCGACTGACAGCACAGAAAGGGGTATATTAGCAGCTGAGTCACTGGCTGGACCAGGTGTGTGTGAAGAATTAAAAAAAGAAAGAAGGTGCGTCACAAATGGCATATGAATTATTCTAAGGGGCTGTTAATGTTGGCACAGTACCAAAGTTTCAGTTTTTTCAGCAAAAGTTTTTTTCTCTCTGTGCCAATATCAGTACAAGCGGGAAAAAAAAGATGAACTAAAGGGACACTTCACCCATTTGAATTAAGCTTTGTATCTCTGGAAACCCAGTCATAATTTTGAATGGTCATGGTTTATTCCCTTATTTTCCCTTGAGATGGGAGAAATAAGGATTTAAGTGTTTAAATTAGGGATGCACTGATATGAAAATTCTAGCCGATACCGATAACCGATAATTCTTTATATTTGAAAGCCGATAACCGATATATCGGCCGATAAACTTAAATCCAAATTTTTATCTAATTTTGAGAGCCTGATTACAAATACAATAGTCTCACAATTAAATCCACGTCCCAAGCGCACAATTATAATGATGTTCTTATTATAGTGTTGTATAGCCGATATGACAGATTTGCATCGCACATGTCGTACCGAACCGTATTTTCATTTTTTGAAGAGATTTCAATCATATTTCAAGAAATTCAAAAACATAAACAGTGCTCAACAAGTGTCTCAGCTGAAGGGAATAATACATTATTTATCGGCTTTAATATATCGGACACATTTTTTTACCAGGCCGATAATGATAACATTAAAAATGAACATATATCGGCCGATACCGATATGCTGGCCGATATATCGTGCATCCCTAGTTTTACTTCCTGCTTATTATGACGTAAAAAAACGTAATTTTGAGTCATAATAAGCAGGAAGTCACATTTCATTTTAATCTGTAGAGACTACACACATTAGCTCCTCATTATTCAAGGGTGTGGGACCCACTCACCCTACAGGCCTATTATAGATCAGTGGCTAGGACTTCACTTGCAGATACTGAATCAATATCCACCATCTTGTATTTGGAAGCGAAGCTAACAAGCGCTGTGGAGATAGGAAGTATGATAATGATGGAATAAACTAAACATGATATGGAAGAAGAGGATTTTGAAAGTCTGCAGCTCGAATCGGATGTTCGTGGCTAATAATTTTACGAGTCGCAGTATAAGTTAGTGAAGAGCAGCTGAGGCTGATGGAGGAACCGGAGGCGGCTGCTTATCGCGGTCGAGGAACCGGAGGCGGCTGCTTGTCGCGGTCGAGGAACCCGGACTGGGTCGAGCTGAGGCGGACTGCTGTGCTTGTGCTCTCGATGTGAACTACAGACACAGATAGAGTCCGTCTGCTGCAGAGAATTTCAACGATGGCAATTTCTCCTGGACGAAATCTCTGAATCAGACGAGCACACGGACATTTGTGTTGTGATGTGAACCATCCTAGTTTTGCCTGACTGAACATCCAGGTATCATGCAGTAATTCACTATAAATACAAATGAGGAGTAATTCACTAACGAGTTCGCCAATGTAACGTTAATGGGGTTTGTTGTTGTGGGAAGGAGGAGGCGGGAATTGGCGAACATTTAAACATTTTAATAGCAAAATGAACAAATACAAAACGAAAGTATAAGCCAACAGTCACTCATTGATGACTGCTGCCTGTAACGTTACTCACAAAAGAAAAAAAACACACACAACATAAAATCATGCCTGTTTCTCTCTCGATCTGCCGTTTATGCTCCCGCTGCTCTGTGAGAGATACGAGACTGGTCGGTGCGTCTCTTGTCTTTCATTATCACTCACGCCACCGGCCTCACGCAGTCCTCTCGCGCCGCTCTCACGTCTCTCGTTCTACTCGCCACAGCCAACTAACTAGAAATTTTGCACATTTAAAACTCCGGTGGCAGCTAACGTTAGCCTTGTTGACGAAAGAATGATTTCTCGTATGTATGCGCAGATCCGGATTAGTGGGTGTGGCTTGCGGAGCTGTACAATGTGGTGCATTGTGGGAGTTGTTGTCTTACACACAAATGAACCATTCGGTCTTTCTCTCGGTCAAGAGGGAACCAAATTCAAAAATTCTTTTACATTTCGACTACATATATGATCCACTTGCAATAAAGATTAATATTGAAATGGGTGAAATGCTCCTTCCGGTTTTGTCTCGTCAATTGGTAATCACTGTTAATCATCGCAGTTTCTGATTCAAATTTGCATTTAAAGGGGTGGTTCAGGATTTTGGACATCGGACCTCATTTCCAAGTAGTGTTATTTATCAGTGCAGACGGTTTTCAAAAATTTTCATCCAGTTGTTCCAGTAGAGCCACGTTTCCACCGCAGGAACTTTCCCCAGGAACTAGGAACTTTGGCGTGGTACTCGGTGTGTTTACACCGCAGGAACCAGGGTCTAAATGGGTAAAAATTTCCCCCCCAGAAAGTCCTTGCTGGCGAGGTGGTACTTTTTCAGAGTTCAGGAACTTTCGGGGTGGGACTTGTGTGCTGAACATGCTGACTGGTTCTTACCACTCTATTCTTTCTGCCCGATGGCATGCATTCGTCCCATCCATCTCACGGTCAATGTCTGCTGATAAAAAACGTCTAATATCTAGCATTACAAGCTTTCTGAATACGCTTTGGGTGCTCTTCTCTTTTCTGTCGTTTTGTTAATTACCTCGTTAGTAAACCAATCGCACACAAAAGCAGCAAAGCTTGAATCTCCTCCATACAAAACTCAAAACAAACGCGCAGGCTAGGAAGAGCAGTCGCACGCAGTTTAACGTCACTACATCTTCCCGCCTTGGACCGGTACTTTAGTACGCAGTGTAAACACAGTAAGCAAGCGGTCTGGAGAAAAAAGTTCCTGTGAAAAAAGTTCCTAAGACAAATAGTTCCTGGTAATTGCGGTGGAAACGCGGCTTAGCATAGTTCGCCGGTGCTAGGCTAGTGCGAGTCAATGGTAACTGCTAGCCTGCCATTAAAAACCGTTTTACCCACTCCACAGTACACCAAAAGCAAATCAATTATAACGCTAGACTATCGATGTAAATGTCTGTTGAGAGAATAAATGTTAGAAACTATATTAAAAATAAAATAAAAGATAAAATAACGTTAAAAAAGCCCTGAAGTGTGGAATGTTGGATACTTCTTGCTGCTTTCCTTCCTGAAGACAGGGCCCTATGATTTCCGCGATAATGAAATCGCGGACGGAATCGGGGAATTGGCAAATTAACGCGGAATAGTGTTAACGCGGAATCTCGTGGAATTTTCCATATTTGGTTTGAAATTCTGTTTTTGTGTGGGAGATGAACGTATGTCTGGTGAAAATGCAGAACGGGGGAAGCAAATCTGGGCGACACAAACCCCTCAACCCGTCATTTCAGCTCCAATGATGAAATTAAAAGCCAATGAAAGCATGGCGAAGCGACTCTCCATGGCTCTGCTTTCGTCGGCTAAAAGTTAAGAAACTCGACGCTATAAGCCGTCAGTGCCGAGCCGAGCAGTTCGCACGTGACTTATGCAGTGTTTCCCACACATAGACTAATTCGCCGCCACATACTGTGTTTCGGTTTTTAACAGTATTTAAAACACGCAGCGTATTCTTTCAGTTGTATTTCCCCGCTCTCCCGCCGTCTCTCTCTCACTCACGCACACGACGTGCACACCACGTCTGTCTATGAAGAGGCGGACTGGACAAAAGCGAAGCGAACCCCGTGAGAGACAGAGTGTGACTTCATTTTCAACTTATATAAACTAATATAATTTATATTACTGGACAGTTTAAAGCTCATAACCATATTTTGTTGTTACTTGAAGAGTGCAGTGTTATGTTGCATCATGCAGCATTTGTCTTGAAAAGGCTACTGAGTAAATGTCTGTATTACCTCAATAAATTTAACGTCATTTCTAATTTAGTTGTATTTTTTAATACATTTTAATCATTAACTTTAAAAGCATATTTTTACAACTAAAATAACAGTCAAGGGTAAAAAAAAAAAAACCTAATACAAAAAATTAAATCTGAAAAAACGGAATTTGGGAAAAAATAAAATGAATTTCATAGGGCCCTCAGACTCCAATGCTGGATGACAAAATAACCTTATAAACCTCAAACACTAGATGGTTGAGTCCACATTGCTTAAATAAGATGTCATTAGGGACACAACTAGAGAGATAAAGTATACAAGAAGAACAGGAGCAGGAGGTGACACCGTGACCGGAGGTAAAGTGTGCAGGTTTCTGCAGGGCAATGCACCGCACCCCTCACAAACAACACATGATCAACTGAATAAACATATCCTGTCACGAATATTGCCAAATAACTCCAGTTAGACACTTCATGGGGAAAGTTTGGCAATGCTATGGAGTTCTGAGTGTGTGTCAGGGCATTGCTATGTGGTTGCTAAGGTGTTCTGGGTTTTAGCATGTTGCAGTGCGGTTGCTAGGGTGTCTGAAGGCTTAGTAAAAAACAACACCCACGCTCTCTATGATATTCAGATCTGTTTAGTATATGATCAGGTCCCACCTACTATGGCCTATGGAACTGTTTTGCTCATTTTATCGTCATGTTCCAGCAAAACTCAAGGCTTAAAAACATAATAGCACATCCCTCCGTAACATTCTGCATGATTTTTCTAATACAATGCTTTGTATACCATGTGGTATGATAATGAAAAGTTAATACTAGACCAGAATAAGTGCAAACAGAGCAGAAATGGATATTTATATCAATAGGGACAAACTAGTTGGGATAGTTTATTAATAAAATTGTATTTCAAATAATTTAAAGATAGATATTTTATCATTATCTCTTACGATAACTTAAAGGGGTCATATGATGGTTCTAAAAAGAACATTATTTTGTGCAACAGGCTGAATGGTTGAGCTTGACATTTCAACAGTACAATGCGTGTAAAAAAATATTAAAACATTGTAATGAGATAATTTATTCGTCTACCCGTTAGTTTGTATAGAAAAGGAATATAGCCTAATGTTATTCCTAAACATTCATAATTGTAATGACTGTGAGACAGGATAAACCCCCCAAACTTTTTTTAATTTTTTCCAGCACAAATATCTAAAAATTCTTAAAGGGTCACCATTTATTCACCCAGATGTCGTTCCACAAACCCGTAAGACTTTCATTCATCTTCAGAACACAAATAAAGATATTTCTTATTAAATCTGAGAGCTTTCTGTCCCTCCATTGAAAGCTATGACTAACACTTTGACGCTTCAAAAAGCTCAAAGAAATCCATTTCAATTGAGCGGTTTAGTCCAAATATTCTGAAGAGATTAGATTGCTTTTTATGTGAACAGATTTCATTTAGGCTTTTAATCACATAAACATTCATCAACTCACAAATCAGTTGTGTTTAAAACGGAAGCTCGAGCATCTTCTCTTGACATGCAAGAGCCAATGAGGTTCATTCTCGTGTTACGCATCAAGTTTGAGCTTCAGCAAGAACCAACGAGGTTTTTTCTAGCACATCAAGCAGGTTCGATTGAGCTTCTGTTAATGTTCGTTCGCTCATCGATGTTTATAGACTATGTGAATAAAAGCCTAAATTAATTCTGTTCATCATATAAAGAGAGCAAGTCTCTTCAGAAAATTTGGACTAGACTGCTCATTCATATTAGTTTTACAATCTATTTATGAACTTTTGAAGTGTCAAAGTGGTAGTTGCGTAGACTGTCAATGGAGGGACAGAAAAATATCATAATTTGTATTCCGAAGATCTTACGGGTTTGGAACATTAAGAGTAAAATTAATGGCTGAATTTAAATTTTTGGGGGAACTATGCTTTCAAGAATCTTTAGATATTTGTAGTGGAATTAGACAAAAGAAAAAATTGTGGGGTTTGTCTGTCCCACCTCACATTTCATAAAGCTATGAATGCTAAGAACTAATATTACGCTATATGTTCCTTTTCTTTTCCTTTTCCATTCCAATGTGTTCATTACAACGTTAAATTATTAAATTTAATGTTAGATGTAAAAATGTACTTTATTCATGGAATGTTTCATTCAGTCTTTTGTCATTTTGATCTGCCTGGAACTTCAGCGTTTGCTGAGAAATCTCACACAAATTTGATCGTAACT
This sequence comes from Pimephales promelas, assembly GCF_016745375.1. Next base: position 509,313 of record NW_024121141.1, read on the forward strand.
CACAAGTCAATGTGAAAGTAATGAAAAAAAAAAACATTAGGTACTGTAAAATTACATTCAATAAATACCAGTTGATTAATAAAGACCAATTCCACATTGAAATGACAAATCAGATCAACTTTTCACACAGTAGATAACAGCGTACAGCAAATACAATCTAGCCTTGTGGTTTTCTTTGTCTAGTGTTTTCTTGATAACAGTAGCATTATATATCAGCATGCAGAAAGAAATTATCTTCAATCAGAGAACAATAAAGACAGCCCATCTAAACAGATGTCAGAGTCAAAAATCATAATCACATGCAATGGACAATGATCTTGCTAATGGACAACGAGCAACAGCAAAAAAACACCCTTTTACCTTAACAAAGACCTCTATAATGCATTGTGGTTTGAATGTATTTCAGAGTAAATGACATAAAAGGCCTGTTGAATCTAGACACTATGGCAGTTTGTGTATGATTCATCCTTTTAATATGAATCAATATCAGGCCACTTTCCATAATATCAATCTATGGAGGTAAAGCAGTTAAATCACAGTGTGAGGCCTGACCACAGCCTTTACACAATCCCCTTACAATTACACTGATTTGTCCATGACAAATTTCTAGGATTGTTTCTTTCTTCTTATATTTCTATCGTTATGATGAATGATAATTATGTAAGTTATAGTAGACCCGCCGGATTTACTGCTTTAGCTCGGTACGCTACAATCAAACCATAAACTCTCATAAATATCTGTCATCTTACCCTTAAACGATCCGATGTGCACCCCTGCCTCCTAAGTACCCAGCACACACTCGATGATCAGCACTATTTAGGTGTTTTTCAGCTACATATTTACTGATGTGTTCCTGGTAAGGGTTTTCTCAGTGTATCCAGCGTGAGAACTGCGGCTCTACTCACCGCACTGCTGCGCTATCTAACCTGATGAAGGAGGTGGGGCTAACTAGAACATACTCGCTTACCGATTGGTTTACCAAAAGAGATCTCTTTGCTCATTGGTCAGTGCACACGTCCATCAATTGTATATACTGGGCTAGTCCCGAAAGTCGCTACTCGCTACATTGAAAACGGGGCAATGTAGTTTCAGTAGTAGGTCAGTTTCTCAATTTATTATATTATATTATATTATATTATATTATATTATATTATTATGTTATATTATGTTATATTATATTATCACGTTTTACACAAACTTTTGGAGTTCATGTCAGCTTGAGTGCTGTCAGTTAAACAAAAAAAGGCAATCTGACATTTTTTTAATCTGATTTATCACAGATTTATCACATATATTTTTAATGTTAACAATTTAATTTGTAATGAAAAACTTTGTTTTAAAGGTAAGTTACTCTAAGGTAGGTAATTTTCAGAGCGGCTAGCAATAGCGAGTTAGCTTTGAAATCATAAGATCCCACCCTTCCTACTCCTCCTTCAAAACACATGAACACGCACAGCAGGGAGCAAAGAGTGATGCCGTATGTCTCAAAGCACATAACATTACAAAAATAATTTACATAAACAACTTAAAGAGCACTGACCTGTACCACCTGACTGCTGCAGATTCACTTCGACATTGATAGTGTTGCCATTATATTCGAGTCACTCACAGGTTTCCATCTCTTTCAAATTACAGTAGTTAGGACATGGACACAGCATAAGCTCATTGATTTGCTTCAGGAGGAACTGCAGTTTGGGTGACTGACGTCTGTCTAACTCTGTATAGCATAAAACACACTGATGACGTGTGATGTTTAGTGAGCAAGTGTGTGGAGATACTGATATGGCAGGTATGGCATCCTCAGACCAAATGAAATGATTGGACACACATTTTATGGTCCATACTCCATACGCCTTCCACAGATGATAAATATAAATACATTTAGACCACTTAACTTCTATCAGGATGGGAAGAGACTTTCAACCAGCATAACAAAAAATGTTTCTGGAACAAATCACCTGCCTTTAAAACAGAAAAATGAAAGAACTCGTTTATAATTTTGGACCAAACTGTACCCTACACCATATGATTACAGACTGTATTATATGTATAATGACCAACCTTCTGAATGTGCAATAACCTTATTCCAAAACGAACCTGAATGAGTTACATTGATATGACCATATTCAAAGTCCCTCACGCATGGCTGGCAGAGCCATTATGAGAAGTGTGTGCAACACTGCAGGATGCAATCTGTTTCCTGTCCTAACAGATGGACTTTACTGTACGTGTCCTCTCCTGTCCATGAAAACTGTTGACATAATCCAGCAGCATCCTCGCACTTTTCAATATCCCAATAGAGGGAATCAGATGTCTGAGCTCTTTGATTCACACATGCATTACAGAATGTTAATTCAATCAATGAACTCAGATGACTTCATAGTAAATTACTAATAGGCTACTAACTGTTGTATTTTGAACTTTGTTTTTTCTCAAAACATTCTGAACTAAAAACACACACAATAAGTCATAAAGCCATGCAATAGATTTAAATATAGTGTACAGTGGACTATTTTATGGTGCTTTTTTGGGTCCTTTTTATGAGCTTGAAAAACTGTATTGAAAAGAGCAGCGTAAATTCTCCATTTTCCACGTTTTGTATTCCTAAAATCCCCCATTATACATTTTGGGTGAACCTTTCCTTTAAGAGAAAACTGACTCCGAAGTGCCGCCTTGTGGAACACTAAAGAAATCGCATGCTCTGCCTTTTAAAAGATTTATTACAAAAATACCTCTAGGCCTCGCCAACAAACCGAGCAGCGATTCATCATGACCACAGCTTTCACATACCTGAGGGAAACAATGATTACTCCGATCTAAAATGTAACCTTTGTGGTAAGGTATAGACAAAAATGAATACTATTAAATGCCTCTGAAAATGAGGCTGTATATAGTAGAGCAGCTGAGGTTATTTACAGTGGGAGATTCGACCTCAGACCATCAACCTGATGACAGTTATATATTATTTACTGGCGTTTTAGTGCCTTCATATAGGAAGCTGTTAGGGAGATAGATGGAGAATCAGAAGACACCAGATTAGAAAACACTGTCTCTGTGAATGTGTGCACGACGGCTACAAAAATCATGATGAAATAATATCAGATGTCAGATAGGGAGTTGAATAAGTGCTGTAGTGAAGAAGTTTCTGTTGTGCTGGCTGCATGGGTCACATGGACAAAAACTTCCTCTGCACCATTAAAACATCATTTGTGGTTGCGTAATCTTATCAAAAGAGGTTTCCTTTCAAATCTGATGAGATTAAAAGGGGAAAAAAATACCATGACGCCTAATAGACCTTTTTCACAAAAACCGGAAATACGTAATCGTTGTGGAAACGGAGTTCCCGTCAACTGTTAACACATCAGAAAAACCTACTCTGGGAGGAGAAAATTGATCAGAGTCTTCAAAACTTCGAAAAAATTTAAACTTGTCATGGTCCAGTTGTTGATGACTTTGTAAAATGCTGTGGTGATGTTTGTCTGCAGCTGATTTATCTAAGACCAAAGATATGATATTGATTTTAGAACTGAAGCTCATTCTTCCCAATATACGTTAATTAAAGGTAAGAAGGTGGAGTGTGTGGAAAGTTATTCATATTTAGGGAGTAGGCCTATTTACAATAAACTACATTTTGATGAGAATACCAGAAAGAAGTTTGTCAGTTTTATTCAACAGTTATCCTGAATTTTTTGCACTGCTGTTGCTATAGAACGATCAAAGAAGAAAAATTATACAAATATTAATTTATTCCTTGTACACTCAGATTGTTAAATACTCAGAATGGTATATATTAATATTTTAAATTTATATGTAGCCCACTGTTGTGTGTTATTTATCTTGTTTTATTGTGGTGTATATTTTATGTGCTTATTCCGCTGGATACAAATATCTTAATAAAGTTGAACATGAACTAACGTTACTTCAAAAATACGCAAATCATAAAAAATAAACAAACAATGACGGCTTATTAGTGAATGGTGACATGAGAAGTACAGAAGATCACAGGATCAATAACATCCCGCCAGATTGCCTGAATCCATTTCCGTCGAACTTCATCGACAGGGAACTGACGAGGGAAGGAATGAAAACGACAGGTATGGCTGCTTTTGGGAATAACAAAAAAGATCGGTACGCAACAACTCTCACACTAGTTGCCTTCGGCGCTATCTGTTATGAATGGAGCGGAAGAAGATTACCACGCCAATTGCGTATTTCCGGTCACAAATACGGAAGTTGTGAGAAAGGTCTATTCAAAAATTACATATTCCTCCATCACTCAGGCTGGGATTGAATCGATCGCCTTGGCATACCGAGACAGAACTGAAGAAAATCAATATAATACAATTTATAACATTTTACCATGGGTTTTGTTTAGATTAGGGCTGTCAAATGATTATTCGCGATTAATCCAAAATAAAAGTTTTTGTTTACATAATATATGTTGGTGCACTGTGTATAATTATTCTGTGTGTGTATATATATATATATACATATTATATTTAATTTATATATAATATAAATTATATATAAATCTATATACTGCATATACATGAAAATATTTCTTAAATATATACATGCATGTGTGTGTATTTATATATATAAAATAATTATACACAGTGCACCCACATATATTATGTAAACACAAACTTTTATTTTGGATGCGATTATTCGTGATTAATCATTTGACAGCCCTAATTAATATATAACATATAATTAATATAATATAATATAAATGTTGGTTGGATCAGTAAAAGCTGGGTAAAGTATCGCTTCACTACTCAAAACAAAAAGTGAAAAATCCAAAGTTAATTGTGTTGCAGAAATGGCAATGCTGCAGTCTGATTTGTCTGTCAGAATATCCAATCCCGCCGTTTATAGATCTAGACCACTGCATCTTACTTTTGTTTCAGTGACACACACATAAAAAATAATCAATGCTATCAGGGGAGCACTATAGATCACTGTTTATTTCACACATCAACAGTTAGCAAAGACATTACACCAATGGCACTCTTCCAAAGACACGATTCGAAATAAATGCCGAAAATCCAGACATTCAGTGATTGCACTATTGTAAGAGAAGGGAGCAGGGAGACACACACACGCACGCACGCACGCACATATACATGCCCCCTCATGCGCTCAAGTACACACGACGCTCTCATTTGATCGGTGAGTCCAGAATCTCCTGGTAATCTTGTCGGATGGCCCGGCCCACCCTGTAAAGCTTGAGCCCCGTCAGGACGAACACGCTGACCATGATAACCAGCGCTCCGAAGACGTCGTACATGGACGGGATCATTCTCAACACGATAAGCTGGAGAAACATGGCGACCACGATCTCCAGATGCTGCACGGTGCTGACCAGAGCGGGGTGGAACTTGTTGAGGGCGTAGTAGACACCCAGAAACGCCACGGTGGAGCAAATGCAGATTCCCGTGAGGTAGCCCCACGTCTCGCCGTCCAAGGGAATGATGGGTTCTTGCATGATGAACATAGTGGACGCCCCCCACACGGTCCCCGTCCAACCGAACGTGAAGAGCGCGGCCCACATGCTAACGCGCTCTTTAATGGCCCGGTACACGATCATAGACAGGGCGGCGGTCAAACCCGCCATTACAGTCATGGTGTACCCAAACGCTTCTTTCCAGAATCCCAACGGGGACTTTTCCTCGTCCGCGATGTTGGGGATCATCACGAGGCACAGTCCGAAGAGACTCCCTACGACCGTCACTACGTCTGTGTAGCCCAGGCGTTCATCCAAGAGCAAGAAGGCTAAGATGGCGCTGAAGACTGTCGTGGTCGCCCGCCACATGATGGTGCCGTTGCTCGGTGGAACGATGGCGAAGGACGTGTACGCGCACGTGATTGAGATGACGTTGCAAATGCCGTAGAAGAACAAACGCAGTCGGTAGCCCTTCGGTCCAAAGGGAGCTTCTTTATAGTAGAGGACCACCAGAACGGACAACACCTGGATCACCGAGCGGATGAAGATGAGCTCTAATGAGGGAACTTTGGAGCGGTCGGCCGCCAGGCGCGTGATGAGAGCCACGCATCCGTGAGCAAGAGCCGCCCCGAAAAGAGCGCCCCAGGTGACCCGCGACGCCAGGACCGAGGCCTCGCCGAAGCTCGCAAGCTGCCCGCCGACTCCCTTCTCTCTCTGGTCGACCTTGGGACGGGAATCCATAGTGCCGAATAAAGTCCTGCCTTGCCCGCTTTCTGACACCAGTCTCTTGTTGGGGTTGTTGTCCATGAACGAGCTGAAGTCCTCAAAGGACGGAGCGTCATCGTACCCCTCGTCGCCCGGCTGGGGGAAATGCGTGGCGTATTTCACTGTGACGGTGTTGGGATGAATTTTAACCCTTTTTTTGGAGCCGTACTGCTGTGTTGCGGCGGACGGATCCATTTTCCTCAGCTACAGAAGAGCTGCGAAAAAAACATCAGAGGATTAAAGGCGTTGAATGAAACTTATTCACTCTACTAAATCATAAAAATACCATAATATGTTTGCATATGCAAAACATGCTAAGTTCACATACTATACCAGCCCGTTCTCATCCTTTAGCGTCACATAGAACGCTATATGACAAAACGGTGCTATACTACGCACATGGCACCCGTTATCGTTAATATTCACGCGAACCCAAGGCGTCATAAATCCTTTAGCGTAATATGAGTCTACCCTACCCTACCCCACACCTAAACCGAACCATCACAGCGTATGTTATATTAACGATAACGGGTGCCATGTGCGTAGTATAGCGCCGTTTTGTCATATAGTGTTCTATATGACGCTAAAGGATGAGAATGTGTTGCACATACTCGTTTCTCTGAAAAACACTTCTACAGCCGGTTATTTTACTTTGAAATGTGAGTTTCCAGGCTGGAATGTTTGTTTTTGTTTTGGTCTGTGATACTACTTTGCCAATTTGCCAATTTTCATTGACTACGTTTACATCAGACTGATCTCATGAAGTAGCGTGTGTATGAAACGCCAATTCGTATTTCCATTTTTGGCGTGCTATCAAGACGCATAATCGCCTTTCAGCGTGTTTATGAACCCCATTGACTTAACGTTATATAAATATATGACTTACCTCAACCCCGTCCCTAAACCTAACCGTCACTGGGGTTAATGGCATTTATGACTGTTCCCTTACCATCCTAGGTAAAAAAAAGATATGACTTACCTCAACCCCATCCCTAAACTTAACCGTCACTGGGGTTAATGGCATATATGACTGGAGATTTGACTGCGTGTACAGACACGCGGAATGACGCGGACGTTAATGGTGTAGACAAATACGCATACACGCGGATACACGCGGATAGCTCAAAATGCGTAGAGATAACACGCCACCTGACTCGAAAGTGGCGTATATGTTTACGGAAAAGTCATGATGTCATGTTGTTTACATGCAGCCAATAACCTGTTCAAAACCGGGATATTAGCAATAACCCGGTTGCGAACGGGCAATCACCGGGAAAAACCCGAAAATGCTAATATCCCGGATTTTAAAAACCAGGATAATATACCTGTGGTAACCCTTTTTTTAACCCGAATTTTTGGACATGTAAACGCGTATCGACATATCCCCATAGTGATTTGCGTTCTGCGCATGTTCTATTCGCAAGGAATCTTGGTCTTTTAGAGAAACTTCTCGCGTCAAGTATACCGGAAGTAAACATGGCGAGACACAGCACAGCCAGCATGACATCATGACTTTTGCGTAAACATACACGCCACTTTCGAGTCAAGTGGCGTGTTATCTCTACGCATTTTGAGCTATCCGCGTGTATGTCTACGCCATTAACGTCCGAGTGATTCCGCGTGTCTGTACACGCCGTCAAATGTCCAGTCATAAATGCCATTAACCCCAGTGACGGTTAGGTTTAGGGACGGGGTTGAGGTAAGTCATATATTTATATATACAGTAATAACGTTAACTCAACGGCGTTCATAAACACGCTGAAAAGCGATTATGCGTCTTGATAGCACACCAAAAATGGAAATACGAATTGGTGTGTCATACACACGCTACTTCATGAGATCAGTCTGGCACAGCATACTTTTGGAGCAAGGTCAGTAACGTTAACAGCATCAAGGCGCAAACAAAGGCGATCGCTATCTGCCCCGAACTATTCATTATCCGCGTGCTGCTGCTGTTGTTGTTGTCTTTGGGTACAGGAAGAAGAATCGGAAATGACGCATATTGCTTCTTAAGGTTGTCCGTACGTCTAGACGCTAACTGCGTGTCGCCGTTTACATCGGGATATTGCAATTCCATGTATACAGGAGAAACTCTCTCTGCTTACGCATGTAAATGGGTTATTCCTAATGTTTCAGAAACCCGAATAGTGACCTTAACCCAACCATAACCAAAAAATTGGCTGCATGTAAACGTAGTCATTGTCCATTGTGCTCGTTGGTGTTGTGTGTTCTTAAACTGGCAACCCGTGTGAGCGACATCCAGTCTGAGAAATGGGTGAGAAAAAATCTCCGGTTTTTTGAATTTGGACTGCAGTACCTATTTCGACCACTATTTCATTCTTACAGACTGCACCTTTAAAGGGGTGGTTGATTATGATTTCACTTTTAAAACTTTAGCTAGTGTGTAATGTTGCTGTTTGAGCATAAACAACATCTGCAAAGTTACAACGCTCAAAGTTAAAAGCAAAGGGAGATATTTGCTTTTAAAGAAATCGTTTTTAAGGACTACAACAAATGGCTGATAGGGACTAAACGAGCTTCCTCCCGAGTTAGTGACATCACACTAACCCTAAAATTTACATTAACCCCGCCCCCACAGTCCATGTTGAGAAGAGGAAAAGCAGTTGTAGTCCAGCAGCTCTAACTGTAGCAACCGTCTTTTCACATGCAATAGAAAATCACTGTGTGCATCTCACAACAGTTCCTATACAAGCTATTTATGATTGATTTGACATGTGATTTGGGATTATCCTGACAGAATATGCTAATTGAAGATAGTTAACTCCACATCAGCAACATAAATTCATCAACTAACCATTCAGAGACGTCCTGTTGCATTCTACATGTTGTCACTTGTTAGTCTCTCCATCTACTCCGTTTAAACATAAAAGGCAGAAAAGTTTAGCGTGTGTCTGACCTGAGGTAATCGGAGCTGCTAAAACACTCGGTAGCTGCAGCTCATTTGCATTTAAAGGGCCAGACAAAAAACGGTGCGTTTTTGCTAACCCACAAAAAGTGACAACTTTAACATGCAATAAAAATATCTGTAGGGTATTTTGAGCTAAAACTTCACACACACACACACACACACACACACACACTGGGGACATAAGAGATTTATTTGACATCTTGTGAAAAGGGAATTATACCACCCCTTTAATTGATGGTGCAGACACATGTTTTTTCAAAACTAAACCTTTTTTATCAACTGTTGATTTTGAGAAAGCAATCCCTGCGGTTGTAGGCTATTCTCACAAATGGACTACTACATCTCTCTTTACTTTGGAATTGACAACTAATCTACAAAAATGCAAATTTGTTATAAAAACAGTGACATGCGCATTCGTATTAGCCTTATGTGTTTCTTTACAAAGTGAGATCGCCAACTACTGGCCTGACAGCAGATTACAGCGTTACAGAATACAAACATCACCGGAGTCAAAACATCTTGTTTAACCAACTGTCACCATCCCACAGGTGGGACGATTGCCATTATATATTTAAAACAATAATATCTTAGTAAAAACCTAATAATATAACCTAATAATATCTTAGTAATAAAAACCTAATAATATCTTAGTAATATTGACAAACTATATATCATTTGAAAGCTTACAATCTCTAGTTTTTATAGACTAGCCGTAATATACAAAGGAGCATTTATCCATTTTCAACAAGAATATTTTCATATTCCCAAGGCGTGTTCAGACTTTTATTTTGAAATAGCAATGGTTGAAACCTCAGTTTGTTTTCATGCCAAGAGTTCAAAAGATAGCATCCATTCAATTATTTTAGAATAAAAGGTCTGAAAAATAAATTCAGCCTTTGTGATGTGTCAGCGAGCTATGATGCACATGTGTGTTCTTTTTATGTTTCTTAGAGGTTGAATTCATAACAAAATCTGCCAAACTTCCCATACTATTTGAATAGGATTTCTACTTCATAAATTGTATGAAATTGTGTAAATAATGGTTCATATCACTCAAAACACATATGGAAATGGAGGCGCTCTTATATGGGGAGTAATGGAGTCTGGTTGTGCCCTAGTGGAAGCATTCGGTACTGTGCCCAAACAAAATCTCACTGAAAGCTCATTTTTAGAGATATCATATCAACCTAAAATTTGAAACACAACTTGTTCAGATTTTTGCCTTTGATTTTTCTTAAGTTTTAGAGTAGCCCAGGTTTTGAAAATATATATTTTATATAAAATATGATTATTATTTTTTTACATTGTAGCCTACATTTCCATAAACTCAAACTTTTTTTTCTGTTTCACTTCCTTAATTTATTTCACTTCTGCCAAATGTCTTTAAAACAAGACCAATCTCACTTCAATATTCCAAAGCATTCTTGAATTACAAACATTTAAGTTCGAAATGTGCATTTTTATGTATATTCAAAAAGGGGGTGACACTTAACAGGTTGCGAGGTCAATTTAAGGTCAAAAGTAAACATAAAAGCACCTTAAAAGCAGACCATGTTACATTTGCACTGTATGCAAGTTTTTCAAAACCATTCAATATTTTTGTGAGAAGAACAGAAAAGAAATGAACGTTTGGAGAACATTCAAAAGTAACAGGTATGAACCCCTATGACCAAATCACTGAATCGGTGAGTTGAATCTGAATCCGTTTTGTTCAGTGCTCAGAATCTAGTGGTTCACTGAAAATAACTCGTTTGATTCTCATGATCTGTTCACACTGTCAATAAGACCTGAAATTTAATTGACTCAATAATCCATTCACAGAAGCTTACAGGTTAACAATCCACTGAAAGATACACTTTGACCTGTTCCTCACAAGTGTATCATAAGATTTGGAATATTGCACATATCTACTTTTATGGTGATTTTGCCTTTTTTTGAAGCTTGACAAACATGGTCATAATGGGGAAAAAATCTGCATAAAGATAATTTTAAATTCCTTTTTTTGTTGGAAACAAACAACAGCATATGGGTTTGGAATGACATAATGTGATGAATTATCATTTTTGTCAAAACTATAACATACTAAGATCAGCACAATGTAAATGGATGTGTGTCAAGCTTGCAATGTGGTTTCACAGAAATGCAGAAGAGAATTTTACATAATTCATAACTCGTTGCTTCAATGGTCTCCTTTCTCTCTGCTTCTCTCTCTCTCTCTCTCTTTCTGCCCCGTGTGTAAAGCTATTTCTATATTTAAGTGCAGTAGCGCCTGCTCAGATAAGCAGAATTTGATTCAATGTGATGGGACGAAATTATATAACAGGGAAGGAAATAGATAGATGGATTTTCAACCTCAAATATAATTTTAGCATTAGGCTATTAAATAGACCAAATGCTGAAATATGATTTTACACGTAAAATACAAAACACGATATATGATTATGGATTTAGTTCTGTGCATCACACATATTTTTTCACCCGATTGAAAGGAAATAACATTGCCAACAAGCAAAAGCCCCACCAGGGGGCAACAACATCAACAATATCCTGCTGATGAGAGCCCACCTATTATGCTCTTACCTCATAACTCGTAAAAATGACATATTATATGGTACAGCTATTCGTTATCATAAGGTATATCGTCCCCGTGGCACATCGTGAGACTGCAGACAGGAATGATCATGTTGAGGAAAGAAAGGATGATTTATTGCTGGTCTGACCGCCTTTGAACCTTTCTCTCTGATTTATGTAATAAATCTCCTGACTTATGATAAATAATATGCTTTTATCATTGTTAAAATCAACAGTAAATAAAACAGTAAAGAAAGAAGTAAAGAAAATATAAATAGCTAGCCTATAGGAAGTGTAAATAAAATATATTAGCCTACTCTATTTATTTCCTCCCCAAACGATCACTCATGCATGCTCGTATTATGATTTTATATTTATTTGCATGCAATTTCGTGCAAATACTCGAATTACAATTTTTGCACGCAGCTGCAAAAACTTGCTAAAAATAATTGCGGCATTTCACTATACGCTTTTAAACACTGTTGCGCAAAAAACGCACATGCACGCGTCATATTTCTTTTTCTCCTCCTGCAAATATCGCCAGCGCAAATGCGTTTCCACATTGCGCATCAAATGAATGAAATCAAGCGGTTTTTACTCACCACGCTTCTATTAAAGAAAGGATCCGGTGGCTTTAAAGCTCGTGGGAATTAAACATAAGCGTTTTAATTCACTGGCGTCAAGATATGGAGAATTGCGCTTGCCATGTCTCCATCCTTTCCTCATGGACGCGCTGGACGTCTCCAATGTGCGCGCATCTTCAACGCGACGCTCCACACACACATACACGCCCCCTGATGCGCGTGTTTCGGCTGGGGTGTCAGAGAGAGGCGATGCCCCCTTGTCTTCTGTCGGAAAGCAGAGGGAGGGTGGGGTGCACCATGTGAACACTGCTTCAACATAACATCATCATCTTCATCATTTTCATCGTCATATGATTTTCTCATCTCTTGTCCAACGTCGATTAATTGAACTGAATTTAATAAGCCTTCCCAGTGTCTACCTCAATTTGCTATTTTACACATGATTTAAATGTATTAGCCAATAAATAAAGAGACGTTTTTAACACTGATTTAACATCTTTTTAATTGCGGCGTTAAGCAACATTTCACACTTGTCATGAGGAATTAGGGTTAACATCTTTTGAACCGAGTAGAAGCGAGTAGATCCAGTCTGAGAAACGATGCACCGACTATATATGACCATGTTTCACAACACACGACCAATCATAAACGCCCTCAATGCTTGCCTCATTAAATATTCATGAACTTTGTATATATTCACAGAAACGTTCGTGCATGGACATAAACTGTCCAATTAATTTCATTTCAATAAACTGTCCAATTTCTGTTGAATTTGTCTGTTAATTCTTTACAACTGCTAAATTTCCGATCGATTTGGAGAATATTTTTGTAAATTGTTCGTAAAATGTCTGTGTAAATCATAAAGCCATTCTTTTGTGACGTGTCAAATTTCTGTGTAAAATGTAAATCAGTTTTGTGGTTCCTTTGCGGACATTTATATTATGAGTGATCCCATAGAGAAGGTTTACTGCAGAGCCAATGCTAATATTTACAGTCTGCCTTTTATGTACTTTTTATTAAAGAGGGATTGGCCTGTTGATGAACTGCATTTGCACTCTTAGAAGAAAAGGTTCTGTATAAACCCTTAAAAGGTTCTATCAGCGCTATGTATTTGGAACCCCTAAAAGGTTCTATACAGAAGACTTTTTAAGGATTCAATAATAAGAACCCTTTAAGGTTCTAAACAGGAAAAAGGTTCTATATGAAACTTTTGGGTTCATTCATTAACATTTGTTTTGTCCTTTCCGGATTAAATATTTTATATTATTGATAAACATGGATGTGAATCATCACAAAATGCAAGATATGGGGGTTAGAAAATGTATATATTTATATTATTTTATAGTTAATCAATATCAAAAGAAGAGTGCCATTTTAGTTTTTCTCCTCCAAAAATCAGCAAGATTAAAATGTGATATTAAGTTTAATAAACAATCATTTAATAACAACTACAAAATGTTGCAGAATAATAAATGAATGAATAATAGCCTATAAAGAACCTTTGTGCCAAAAGGGTTCTTTCTTGTCATTATACTGTAGAACCTTTTTTTTTTAGCACAAAAAGGTTCTTTGGAGTTGAGTAAAGAACCCTATGCTTCATATATAGAACCCCAATGAACCCTTTTTTCTAAGAGTGCTCTGATCAATGTTCTGAATCTGATCTGGACGTAGTCTTTGACAAAAAAAAACAACAACAATTTTCTCAGCTTTTTCTTTAAAACGTTTTCATGTTAGGGTTAGCTCACCCACTTACAGTACTTACCCACATTCAAGTGTTGATAAAAAACAAAAAATAACATAAAACAAAACAATGCATATTTTTATTGTTTAAAAGCAGAGACTCTGTTGCTTCTTTAGATATATTGTATGTTCAGGCATTAATGCAACAAAATATTCTGGTAAATAAAAAAAGAATAAAAAATAAATAAAAACACTGGCAGGGAAATAAAGTGTTAAAGGAATATTTCAAGTATAAAAAATAATAATACCTAAATAGGAATAATGAATTGAACAATTTAAGTTAAAAAATAATATATAAATAGTGACCTACGATGTTTTAAGTACAAAGTATACAACTAAACTAGCCTATATTTCAGAAAGTGTACTTTCATAAAACAAAAAAAAAATAATGTGCTTCAAGTATTTAACTAGTAAACTATAGTATACCTATAAGTTCACTTTTAGTATAGTTTCAGTACAAACAAAAACATTTGCTAACTACTTGTGTACTACTTAAAGTAAACTTAAAAGTATACTTTTACACACTAAAAAGTGGGCCAATTTACTACCAAGAAATATTGAAATGGCAATCTTGACAAGTATACTACCAGTACGAGTTCATTTACTACATAAAGTACTTAAAATATACTTGAACTTTACTTAAGTATTCTATAAACTTGAAGTGTGCTCATTTGTGTAAGGGTCTGCATTGAGCCGGACTTATCGATCAGGTCCCCCTTCAAGTCTCTAGTTTATGGTATAGTTTCATCTGTGTTTTTGTTCACTGGACTTCAGATCATTTATCCTCAATATGAGCCATACAGTGCTTGCCTTTCTCTTGAGGAAAGCCCAGTGAGGAGAGGCATTATTCATCATGTCGTGAGAGCACCATTGAAGCTCAGACTGGTTGATGTACTAACTGGGACACTCCTCCTTTGGGACACTCACTCCTCCGGATCCCTGCTTGCCCAGACACAACCGTCAGTCACATGGCTACCTCTGGTGGGATGTAATCCATAACTATACCTGACTGACTCCAGCATTTCCACATCATTCACAACACAAACGCTCGACTCAGCATCTCTGACCTTTATTTATTATTGCATTTGCCCAATACCATTGACTAAAGTGATGAATCATGCTAATATATTGATCGAAATGGATTGATTTGTCAGTTTAAGGTCAGGAGCTGTTTGTGGAAAGAAGTTTAGTATTGAATGTTTTCCCTTCAGAGATGAGTTTGTAATGGCTGAACTCGAACACAAGTTCACTCCTGGCTCTTCGTAGTTGCTGTGTTTCAAACTTTGTGGACTTTTACGAGAAAAAGTTCCAGGAAAGGAGAGAGATTTTGTTTGGTGTATCAGAATAACTGGACACTAAAGTTTGTGTCTGGAAATTTTATTAGAGAGTAGATCTATCAATAATCTTGTAAAATATGTCAAAAATGAACAGTGAACCACTTTAAAGTAATATTGTGGGTTAAATACATTGTATAGGCATAGTATTGTGACAACTAAAAAATTATCAGCATTGAATAATAACGTACAAATCCATAAGTCTTTCTACCATCCAAAAGAGAAAAAAATAGCAGAATGTCTGAGCTGAGAATGAGTATGGAAACTGTTGAGCTTCAAATTTACCAAAAACAAATCATTTGTACTATAAAAAATATCCTGTAAGTTTCAGAACTCAAAACTTCGACATTATATATACACTCAGCTAAAGGATTATTAGGAACACCATACTAATACTGTGTTTGACCCCCTTTCACCTTCAGAACTGCCTTAATTCTACATGGCATTGATTCAACAAGGTGCTGAAAGCATTCTTTAGAAATGTTGGCCCATATTGATAGGATAGCATCTTGCAGTTGATGGAGATTTGTGGGATGAACATCCAGGGCACGAAGCTCCCGTTCCACCACATCCCAAAGATGCTCTATTGGGTTGAGATCTGGTGACTGTGGGGGCCATTTTAGTACAGTCAACTCATTGACATGTTCAAGAAACCAATTTGAAATGATTCGAGCTTTGTGACATGGTGCATTATCCTGCTGGAAGTAGCCATCAGAGGATGGGGACATGGTGGCCATAAAGGGATGGACATGGTCAGAAACAATGCTCAGGTAGGCCGTGGCATTTAAACGATGCCCAATTGGCACTAAGGGGCCTCAAATGTGCCAAGAAAACATCCCCCACACCATTACACCACCACCACCAGCCTGCACAGTGGGAACAAGGCATGATGGATCCATGTGCTCATTCTGTTTACGCCAAATTCTGTCTCTACCATCTGAATGTCTCAACAGAAATCGAGACTCATCAGACCAGGCAACATTTTTCCAGTCTTCAACTGTCCAATTTTGGTGAGCTCTTGCAAATTGAACCCTCTTTTTCCTTGTAGTGGAGATGAGTGGTACACAGTGGGGTCTTCTGCTGTTGTAGCCCATCCGCCTCAAGGTTGTGTGTGTTGTGGCTTCACAAATGCTTTGCTGCATACCTCGGTTGTAACGAGTGGTTATTTCAGTCAAAGTTGCTCTTCTATCAGCTTGAATCAGTCGGCCCATTCTCCTCTGACCTCTCGCATCAACAAAGCATTTTCGCCCACAGGACTGCCGCATACTGGATGTTTTTCCCTTTTCACACCATTCTTTGTAAACCCTAGAAATGGTTGTGTGTGAAAATCCCAGTAACTGAGCAGATTGTGAAATACTCAGACACCAACAACCATGCCACGCTCAAAATTGCTTAAATCCCCTTTCTTTCCCATTCTGACATTCAGTTTGGAGTTCAGGAGATTGTCTTGACCAGGACCACACCCCTAAATGCATTGAAGAAACTGCTATGTGATTGGTTGATTAGATAATTGCATTCATGAGAAATTGAACAAGTGTAATAATCCTTTAGGTGAGTGTATGTACATTTCTTAATATTTAGACTGATGTTCAACCAGTATAACAAAAGGTGTTTATGAGAACAATTGCCAACTCTAGATTTAGATACTCTTTATGTAATTTCAAAATTACTTCTATTGTATTGTAACTCAGATACTGTATCTCAGATTAAACAGCTCTTCGGCCTGAGGAAATCTATATAGTAAAAAAAAAGAGCAAAGATTTTAGGCAGGAAAATGACCTCGTCCTACAATCAGCAAAGAATGCCCAGAAATGATTCGTTTTCAACAGCTCAGATAGGCAGGCAATTGACCAGTCTATTAAATATCAACTTAGTCATTTAATGCAACCATTTAAGTCCTGGCAGCCCGTCATGTCTCCCGTAATAATGACACTGCAGTTTGAAATGAGATGAAATGGCTAGATGGTGTTCTGTTCAGTGATACATGTCCTGAGATAAGTCATGTTCAGCGAATCGAAAACTGCAAGCGACTGCCACGCTAATACAGCCGCTCAAGATCAAAGACACGCTATCTGAGAACACTGAAGTTTGAGACGGTAAGAGATTCGGATTATTCAGATCCCTGCTTACTGTCACGCACTTTCATTTACCACAGAGGCAGGAAACCCAAAAACGGCACAATAACATTCTGACATGAAAACATGAGTTATTGCAACAAGTTGGTGTTACCTTATACTGTATATCCATAATAAAGGCTAGATGTCTCGTCTGCGCTACTGGCCAATGGAGGTCGACGTCCGCACTGGCGGCCATCTTGTCACAGGCAGCTCGCTCACTCGTAACATTGTGTTTTAATGGTGCATACTTTTTAAATAACCATAACTTGCTCAATTTTCGACCAATTTTCAAACGGTTTGGTTTGTTATAAACGTCATAGATGTAGTTATGACTCTGTATTATTATAAATAAGTAAATAATCTTCCAGAATTTTAGCCAAGTTAATAACGTTTGTAAGAAACCAAACCGTTTGTAAATCCGTCAAGATTTCAACGAGAAAAGAGTATCTGTGTTCGTGCTGATCACTCATCTTACATCAGGAACCACAGAGCCCGCCAGAAAGCTTGCCTGTGACAAGATGGCCACCGGTGATGACGATAGAGACTCTGCCGTAAGCCTATATTATGGATATCTATGGGTGTTATTGTTAGTGGTTGCCAGAGCATTGGTACATGGTTGCTAAGGTGTTCAGGGAGGTTTTTAGTGTGTTTTTATGAGGTTGCTAAGCTGTGGTCACATTTACCATTGTGAAATCCCAGTGCTAACGCTAGTAATTTCAACAGAAATCCTTTTTTGGCGGTGGAGAAAAACTTCCCCATGCAGATTTCGCTTGTGTTTATGTTGGCTTTGAAAATTCGCCACTTTGACCAACAGAAGTCATGCAAGTGACTTCTGTGTGAGCTGTGCTTTATATGCATTGATAGACTATTGACAATAGACCCCATCTTCAGTCTATGAGATTTTATAAATTGCTTTTCCATCTACCAGGTGAAAATTATCAGATCACTTTAAAAAGCACACAATGTATTTGACAAAACCTGGATGCCGGTATGAATAATATGTCAAATTGTGTGGTTTGCTGAGGAGAGGTATGTGCAAAGCAAAGCGACTTTAAGGCAAGCATGGTTAGCATGAAACAAGTGTAACGCCTGCTAATACTGCGGTGCCAGGGAAAGAGACCAGAGGCCATTTTTTTTAATTGATATCAATGGAGGAAAGGCTTCACTACGCAGAATAAACTGCTTTTGTGAGAAAATGGCTTATTATTTGATGAATTGACAGGTCGTCGGCTAATCATTCATTTTGGAGATACTGTACAAGACAAGTCAAGGACAATTGCTCGATAGTTAGGATTCAGTTAACCCCACTTCTTGGTGTCCGCAAACGGGGATTGACTGTCGCACAACTCAATGACGTCAAGGTTGTAATGTGATTGGTTATTAAGGAACACAAGATCCTTGTTATCCATTACACTTTCTCCACTGATAGAGCCATCTCTCCCAATAATAAAAGCATCTCTGGTGTTCAGATCACGACACTTCTGTCTAGATTGGTTTCGAGGGTTCAGGCTTTCATGCTCTGTGTTTTGTCTGTTGTTGTGTCTGTGAGCTCATTCGCTGAGTGTTGTCATGATTTGATTGTTTCTATGAGCCATGTGCCCCGATGTTTACTGTCCAACCCAGCCCTTGTTACATGTTCAGTTGCTCTACCTGCTCTCGATTCAGTGTTAATAATCAAAGTGTTCTATTCTATTCTATTCTATTCTATTCTATTCTGCTCTGCAGGTGTGTTTTGGATACAGATTGTTCCCTCTACATTTTTTTTTTTTAAGAATAAAAAGCCCATTGCTCTGCACCTCATCCCTTTACCCAAATCTTGACAGTTGGTTGCAGTTAAAAATAAAACTTTAGAAGTTTATAAGTATATTGTAACATATAAAAGTTTCCAAATAAACATATCTTTTTTGGGCTGAGCATTTAAAATATAGGTTACACTTTATTTCGATAGTCACTTTTGACGTTCTACTAATTATAAGTAACTTTTCAACTACACGTCAACTAACTCTCATTAGAGTAGTAGTATATTATAGTAGACTGTCAGTAGACTGTTAGGTTATGGTTAGGTGTTAGGGTTCAGGTTAGGAGAATAGGTTTACTTGTAGTCGCCAAGTTACTTGGTCAGTTGAATGTCTGTTGGGGGACCAACAAAATAAAGTGTTAGCAGATATTAAGCTGACAGTTTTCTAATCCTCTAATGACAGTTATTTGACATGTAGTTGAAAAGTTACTTATAGTTAGTAGAATGTCTACAGTGGACTATCGAAATAAAGTGTTACCAAAATATATTTTATTTATCAGGGTAACATGTCAAACTAGTTCTGACTGAGAGATGCTCATTGGCCTATACACAGAAAAGAGAATGATTGGATGTCTCTTTCACATAAATGTTGAATGAGGAGTGAGATCAGACCACTTGTTTTAGAAAAAAGAGATACATAAAAAAATCAGGAACATTCTCTGATATTCTAGTCTCCAGCTTTTGTCCTACTTAACAGAACTGTAAAATGAGGGATTCGTTTTGAACATGGTGAATCAAACACAAGAAGGACAGAAGCACATTAAAGAAGGCAAACAAATAAAAAAAGAGCGTTTAGTCCAACTGTCTGGAAAAGGTGGATTGTTTTTCCACTGAAAAAAGAGCTGCACATTTTAACACAGTTAATTTTTTTGGGGGGTGAACCATCCTTTGACTAGTAACGGTCTCTGTCTAGCGGCAGTAACCTGTGTCTGTTCATATCTCTATTTAATAATGAGTTTCATAGATCAATGAGCTTCAAGACATTGGATGATAGAAGGATGTGCGGCGTGCGCTCACACATCTAAATTCAATTACTTCTCACAACATCGCCATTGTTATCCATTTTCAGCTTTCCTGCTCTCTTTAAAGACTCTCTGAGCGCATGCCACGTCCTGCAGATTTACTGTTAATATTGATATAGCATACCTTTCAACGACTAAACCATTTATTGATTCGCTTCTTGAAGCGTGACACTTCTGCTGGTCTACAAATATCTATAAAATAATGTTGTGGTGAAAAATAATCAATGGCAGTGAATGTGAAATATTTATGCATGTGGAATAATCACTGCAATCCAATCAGAGACTCCTTAACATTTGCCTATTTAAATCCAAACCGCTACTTTTTTAGTTTTGGCAATGCATAAGTGCCAACAGTATTGGATGCAGATTACTCTCTCAAAGCCTGCAAGCATATGATACAGCAGATCTTTGTGCAACAGTTTCAAAGTCCAATGAAGTGTTATTGGCGGCTTGCGTTGTCTTTCTTTCATTTGAACTGATTTAATGAGCTGTGGTATCACGTAGGCCTATTTGTTTGTTTTTGTTTTCAACAAAAGGCAGTTTTTTACAAGACAAAGCTCATTCCCTTTTCATTTCTAGTCAGCTTCCATTAAACACGCACCATTTAGTTCTAATAAGAAAAACATTACAGCTCTCTAATTTGTCTCACATAAAGAGCAACATCATTCACTGTTTACATCAGATTACAAGACATTTTTATGAGGTTCAGGTAGAAAGATCTTCATCTGTTCCGAGGCAGCAAATGTTCATAAATGAAATGAGTATGACAGCAGAACTAACACAGTCTCATCCCAAATCGTCATATAACTGACGTTTTGGGACGTATTTTGACCATACGTCAATATCCGCCTTTTTAGGGCCCCCTTAAACGTCGGTAGATGGCGATCCCGGGCCGTCATACAACTGACGCTTTACCTTTAACGTCAGTTAGGTGACGGGTTAGGTTTAGGGTTAAGTTTAGGTATGGGGTAGAGTTAGGATCCCATAACCTCATCTACCGACGTTTAAGGGGGCCCTAAAAAGGCGAATATTGACGTATGGTCAAAAGACGTCCCAAAACGTCAGTTATATGACGATTTGGGATGAGACCGGGTTGGCAGAACCGTCATTAATCGACCTTTATTGATGATTTACAAGGAAAGTTCCTGGCTTTTATTTCATAACTCACTCTGTAGCTGGTGTATTGGCACTATGCTGAAAGCTCAATGTTTTCTGATGTCCTTTTATTATTCAGATATTACCTTTTGTGTATTGTGTAATGCAGCTGTTTATGAATGTAAAAGGTCTGCAGAGTTTCAATGATCAGAGTTCAGATAAATTGAGTTATTGTCTCTCAAAAGAAAGAAGTGATTCTGAACTGCCTGAAACGAGTCTTCAGTAATTCCAGTATTACTTCCTACCCTAACCTATGTTTGTAAAAAATGTACATGATGCCAGCTATCGTTACTGTTACGTGTCACTTTGCATGTAAGTACTGAGGAAGATCTGAAGCCCAAATTCAGATACGGTAATATGGCCGGCTGACCAATCAGAGCAGAGTAGACCAATCACAACAGACTGGGAATTACCGTAAGTAGCAGGAAATTACTAGTCATCCAATATTTTATATCAGCCTTGCATTTCGTTAATTTTGTTAATTTTAGTATTTTTATATTCGGTTATATTATGTATTTATTCATATTTTGAATAGCTTTTATTTGAATAGCTTTTAAATAATTCTATATAGCTTATTTCTGCTTTGGTCATTTTAAAAATGTAATCTTATTGTATTTCCTTTGTTGCCATAGCAACATTTCTATTTTATTTATAAAAATGTTAAGTTACATTTTTGTATATAATATTTATATTTTGTTTCAGCTTTTTTTTCAGTTTTTTAATAGTTTTAGTTAACAATAACAACATTGCTTCAGGGATGTCTAAATTGTTATATACAATGTCTCTCTTTTCTTTTTTACATAAACGAGGAAAGAGGAAATGTCAAAGAGTAGCTACACTATAGATAGCCAGATGATATCATATGGTCTTGAAGGGCTATGATTATTATAGTTACTGTATATAGAAAATGCACTATGATGATACAAATATTGCAAGCCAGAATTCTTTGAGACTAGGTAATAAAACTAATATTGTACATGTACCCCCGTGGCTTTGAAATCCCATCAGTTTCACAGGAACAACCAAATGAGCCACAGAATAAACACTGTTGTAACTGTATTACCATACAATTTCAGATGAGTCCCGGACGCACACAGTGCACTAATGAGCCGATCTCGCCTCACGTTCACTGTGATATTATCATCACCCTCTCCAGATACATAATAATGCTGCATATATAGAGTGTGACTGGCAGAAGGCAACAGTTTGATGTGCATTGGTCACACAGCAAATGTTGAAGATATGACTGGCAAAATTAAATGAATTCATCATATATCGTGATCGGGTCTCTTCAGAAAATTTGGACTAAACCGTTTAATTCATATGGGTTAGTTTTACAAACTCTTTATGAACTTTTTGAAGCATCAGATGGGAATTGCGTAGGGAATTGTTCAGTTGTGTTCTGGAGCCGGTTTCCAGCTATTTTAGACCGGTCTATAGTGTTAGATAAACAACCCGGTCTCATCCCAAGACGTCATATAACTGACGTTTTGGGACGTCTTTTGACCAAACGTCAATATTCGCCTTTTTAGGGCCCCCTTAAACGTCGGTAGATGAGGTTATGGGATCCTAACTCTACCCCATACCTAAACCTAACCCTAAACCTAACCCGTCACCTAACTGACGTTAAAGGTAAAGCGTCAGTTGTATGACGGCCCGGGATCGCCATCTACCGACGTTAAAGGGGGCCCTAAAAAGGCGGATATTGACGTATGGTCAAAATACGTCCCAAGACGTCAGTTATATGACTTTTTGGGATGAGACTGTGTTAAGAAAAATCTAAAATGTGCTCATAGACTAGTCTAATGCAAGTTTGACTGTTTCACAAAAATAAACACTGACTTCATTTAGACCAAAAAAATTAGACACGTTTCCCCCAAGCTAAACTTAGGTCTATCACACTGCAGGCTGAAACGACCCAATTACGTTTTTTTTTGTTTTTTTGTTGCCCCATGCGACCTGTATCTGATCTTTTCATGACAGTCTGAACGACACAGATCCGGTCTTTTGGGTATGTGGTCCAAATCTGATCCGATCTTTTGAAATGAGACTTAAATCTGAACGGCCAGGTCACATGTATCCAACCCGCACGTCACTGATATGCGACAAACATAATTCTGCGTTGAGGTAGGCGGGAATGAGAAGATTGTAATTTTTCTGGCTCTGTTGGGAAAATAACTTTAAAATTGCTAAACGAGCTACACTGTTGACATCCATGTTTAGCTACTGCTGCAAACAACAAGTGACGTCGATGACCGTTGAGTACTCTTCTGCGCATGCGGGTCACTTCTGGGTCATTTCACGTTCACACAGGAGATTACAAAATGTTGCATTTAATTGGAAATGTGAACGGCCTTGCAAAAAAATCCGATTTTTTTTTTTTAAATTGAGCATTGCAGTGTGAACGCAGCCTTAACAATCAGTTACCCTACAAACAGCCGAAAGAAAAGGGAAAATGGCTCTTACCATATTTGTCTTTAAGTCTCTCTATGGGTCCTCCTACTGTTTTGGGATATTTGCAACGCGTTCTCATCCTAGGGCGTCATATAGTGACTTTTTTGACATTTCATCTAAATCCAACGCACATGGCACCCTTTAGCTTCAATATAACACGCACAGAGCTTTGTTCGGTTATGGGTAGGTTTAGGTCTGGGGTAGGGTTAGGGTTAGACCACTAGGAGGCGCCGTCTGGTCCATATATATCTGCGTCTCATATTGACACTAAAGGGTGCCATGTGAGTTGGATGTAGACGAAATGTCAAAAGCGTCAGTGTATGACACCCTAGGATGGGAACGGGCTGATATTTCCTCTTAAATATTTTTTTTGGCATCTTCTACCATGTTTTGTAGCTTTTCTGTTCGTCTTTAACGCTCATCATCGTAGCAATCTTCGTCCAAATTAAACAGTTCTACTTGTTAGTAACTACATTCTCCGCTAAATTTCCCAATAAAATGTCCATCTTCCGCTGGGGTAAACTGCACTGAGCGGTTGAATGTGCGTCCTCGATCCGCCATGTTTTTTTGTTTTGAAAAATGTCTTATTTTACCCAGAATGCATTGCAGCGTAGTCCGACTTAAGATAGTCAGAATCTGTGCTTCGTGAAATGGTCTGATTTAGTCAAAGTCTATGTTTGTGAAACCGGCCCCTGAAGATGAACGAAAGTCTTACGGGTTTGAATAGACATGAGGGTGAGTAATTAATGACAGAATTTTCATTTTTTTAAGTGTCTAAATCTCTTTAAGTGTGTTTAGTTGTCAATAGGCCTATAGCTGGTGTTGCACTGCATGCTGACTTCAAAGGAGAAGTGTGTCGTTTCTGTGCAGAAGCAAACAGAATTGCAAAGATTACATGGTTTTTAAATAAAATTGTAAAAATGCCAACGTTCTGGGGAGTTGGCTCACTTTAGTTACGTATGGCTGAATTTCTCCTGGTTTAATCTCTCCCTAGCCCGATCAATTTCAATTTGTTCAATGTTTTCCGTTTCTGCATCTTCTATTCATGACCTTTGCAGGCGAGTCTGATAAGACTAGATTTACATTTCGGCTTGGCTGAGCAAAAAGGGACTCTGCAGTGAACAGTGTGAGTGTTCGAGAGCGAGATGTACGTGTGTTCCCTCTGCGACCATTCAGTCTTCTCCACTTTAATGCAGTATCGGGCCAGCATCTGTCTCCATTATAACATCAGACAGCTTTGCAAGACTAATGCCAACATCTCAGCGGAGACGTCTTTATATCTCAAGCACATTTATTTCATGTGCACTTCACTTTCTTGCTTCTTTGAGTGTCTGTATGGGGATGAAAGGAAATATGTGTGCAGAGTGTTTTTAAAGGAGCAGTGTTGTTTTAGTATCATTATAATAGTATTAAATTGTTTTAAAAAAATGACTATATGCTTTCTAGCTGTAAAAATGAATATGCTTTATCTAATCAGTAGAATTGTGGCAACAGATTACAAGCAATATTATTAATTAAATGTAACAAATTAGAATTGAGTAATAATTAATCAAATTATTCCTTAAATGTTAACCATTTAAAATGAGTAAAGTTTACACCAAAAAATTAACAAAAATGTCTCACTAACAGACAGACGTCAAAGATTAATTAATAACTCTTTATTTTATATTGCCAACATTGAAGACACCTGATGTTAACAAGCAGAATCACTGAAGGAGAAATCCGTAATATTAAAACCCAAAACAAACACTGATCACCATAATCGTGACTTACATTTATGTTTTTTGGTTGTTGTTGTAAGTTTTATTCATTTTAAATGGTTAACTTTTAAGGAATTAATTTGATTAAGTATTACTCAATACTAATTTGTTAAATTTAGTTAATAATATTGCTTTTAATCTGTTGCCACAATTTTTTTTGATTAGATAAAGCATATTCATTTTTACAGTGTACTAATATACTACACTTGTGCATTCACTGCATGCAAATTTTCCATATGAATAGAGGGCATACACTCAACAGTATAGTACTGCTACATTAGTAAGAGTAGGGTAACACTTTAGTTTAGGTCAAATTCTCACTATTAACTAGTCGCTTATAGCATGCATATTTCTAGCATATTGGCTGTTTATGATTACTAATAAAGCACAAATTAATCCCTTATTCCAACCCGATCTCACAGGAATTCGTACGAATTTTACGAGGCGGCTAATTCGTAACAATTCATACGACCTCACTCGTACAAATTAGTACGATTTTGCTAAATCATACATATTTTACGAATTGGCCAATTCGTATGAATTCGTACGAATAACGTACCCCTGACCCCGCCGCTAAACCTAACCATCACGTGGGTTTAGACAAATCGTATGAATTCGTTCATTAGCCACTTTTAATCACTCGTACGAATTCGTACGAATTGGTCGTGAGATAGCGTAGCTTATTCTGAATGACCATATTCTTCATCTTTTAACCCATACTTACTAACTATTACAGTTTTTCTCAATTGCTTTGGCTCAGTTATCAAATGTTTTTTTTATTTCCCTAAACATTAAGTTCAGATCTCTGAACAATTCGCTTCTTTTTCACATCAAATTGGAATTTCTTATTGATTTGAGCAAATTGCAAATGCTTTGGCACATGTGTGCAAAGAGTACATACAACTGTCTGCAGTTTGGACAACAAATAATTGCATATGGCTTGTTGTTCAAAACTGATGACCCGATTCTCACTTATACTGTCAAACACTTCAGAACTTCTCAGACATTTTTTATTGTGTAAGCCATCACATTCAAAACGATCTATTCAATTATCATTATTAGTACACATGAATGTACTGTTTATTCTAAAATATATCTGACATTGACATTGTTTGTAGTGTTTGCTAAATTGGCATATGACCTCTAATTGCATTCGCAATCGAATTGCAAATTACCTCTAATATGAATCAACCATTTAACCATTTAACCAATCAACTTTGGGAGTATATATATATATATATATAGATTATATATATATATAGAATGGAGGACATTCACAACCCTGAACTGCAGCAACATGCTCATGGAAGAGCAATTGGAAGGCGTGTTAGAATACGGTAGAGGAAGAAATAATCGAGGAAGAGGTGGAAATAGAAGAGTCAGAGTCTCTGATGAAATCAGAGCCACACTTGTGGATCATGTCATAAATCTGACCATTGCAGGGGATGGGTGCAGCATTCAAGGAGATTTTTTCCATGGTGTGTGGCAATGGTAACATCAGATGTGATGTTGATGAAAATCTTTGGCCTGACCAACGTGAGCGACAAGATGTCCACCAAGAATAATTTGTTTCTTTTTTTTTTTTCCATGAATGTTATTTGTTGTTTGTGTATTTGTGGTAATACACAAATATGAAATGTAAAGTGAAATTTTGTTACTCTTGTCAGTTACTTTACATGTACAGTAAATGCACTTGTATTGTGTATATACACACGAAGTACAAAAATAAACACTGTAAACACTGTTTTTTCCTTTTTTTTCTACCTAATATTGACTTTTCTCAACAAATATGAGATTTGTTTACAATAAACCCTTAATTTTTATGGTTGACTGTTGTGGTGAAAAAACAACTAAACATTTTGACCAGTGTGGCTCACACAATGACAAAAATACTTTAGATTTTGGTGGCCTTGGCCAAATTTTTGACAAAATAACTAGGTTTTGAAGCATGAATTAAATGTTTTGGGTGAGTAACTACATTTTGCAGACATGCTATAAAGTTTTGAAGTTCCTGCAAACAGTTGTGACATTTGCACTCACAGTTTAGAGAATGTTAAGACCGTTTCGAAAAATGTGCCAAAGCAATTGAGAAAAACTGTAATAAGCAGTAATTAATGCAAATGTTGCAGTTAATAGTAAATGTGTTCCGCAACTAAATTGTGCAGGAGTCAACCATGTTATCTAAACATAGCGAATCCCTTTTTATTTTACCAATTACAGTTACCATTGTAACCAGTTGAAGTTACAATGTTTTCATAATCATGACTGGAGTTCAAATATTGCACATGCAAGGCTTTTATTGATTCTAGTCTGAAAATAACACGGATAACATTTAATTCATGTGACGAGACAAAAGTATTGTGTGCGGTAATCAACAGCAGGACACAGGTGTCCAAAGAAAGGACATTTACTGAATCTGAAACGATCCTTGTAAACACAGAATACCCAGATACACCACTGTTTACACATCTCAAGTACAAAACTCATCATCAACTCCATAAACACACTTCAAATGTCACTGTCGAGCTGATTAACATTACAAACACTGTTGATATTAATTCTGTAATATTCTCACCGGTCTCCATCAACTGGGATTACTGAGGTTATTGCATGTCAGAATTTGCACATATTAACTTTTCCAGATGCATAATTCATTTTATAATTCATAAGAGATGCAATTATTACAGCAAAGTAGGCCCTTATTAAAGTGCACTGGTGATGTATTGTTTTATGAGCTCATTTGACACTTGATTGAACTTTTGCTGCCCAAAGATTCCTGTGAGGATTTCTCACCAGTGCTGATTCATATAATAGACGGCAGTCTAATCCAACGCCTCTTCTGTTAAATTAGTCTTTTAAATCAGTTCATTCGCCTACTTTATTCTCTCTGACTCTCGGCTAATCAGCAAACCTCCTCCTATCTGGGGTTCCTAAAATGAAGGAAAGAATCTCTGTCATTTTGAACAGTACAAATTTTAGGTTGGAAATCAATGTTCGAAATGTTCATGGGCGATGGACGTTCATAGTACAGTATATCAAAAAACTTTATCACAGAAGATAGTGTCTGGCTTCAGAAGACTTGTTTACTTATTGTAATTTCTGTGGAGCTCAACGACATCAGTCTTAATTCAGATTTATTGTATGGAAAAAAGCATCCAGGACATTCTGTAAAAAATTAAAAATAAATCTATATTAAAGCGGTGGTGAAATGCCATTTTCATAAGATGTAAAATAAATCTCTGATGTCCCCAGAGTGTGTGTGAAGTTTTAGCACAAAATACTCAATTTACACAAGATATTTTTATATAGTGCGAAACGCACCGTTTTGTACCTGGCCCTTTAAATGCAAATGAGCTGCTGCAGAGGGCGGGGTTTCAAGAGCACATGTGTGTTAGCAGCTACGAATTCCTCACGCAAACACACTAACAATAACAGAAACTGTTCTGCCTTTAATGTTAAAATGGAGTCAGTCAAAGATGTTGAGACTCAAGAAGAAGTGACAACATGTAGAATACAACAGGACGTCTCTGAATGGTTAGTTAATGAATTTATGTTGCTGATGTGGAGTTAGCTATCTTCAATTAGCATATTCTGCCAGGATAATCACAAATCACTCATATAGAAACTTGTGAGATGCACACAAAGTGACTTTCTATTGTATGTGAAAAGATTAATGCTAAAGTTTGAGTTGACTCAAAAATGTACTCTTATATAACCACACTTCCTCTTCTCAACATGGACTTCGGGGGCGGGGTTTATGTATATTTTAGGGTTGGTGATGTCACTAACTCGGGAGGAAGCTCGTGTAGTCCCTACCAGCCGTTTGTTGTAGTCCTTTTCTTTAAAATCAAATATCTTCCTTTGCTTTGAACTTTGAGCGTTGTAACATTGATAATGTTGTTTACGCTCAAACAGCAACATTACGCACTAACTAAAGTTAGAAAAGTGAAATCATACTTTACCACCCCTTTAAAGGATACATTTTTTTAACTTGATGTCCCTGTGCGTTTAACAACTTGTGAAAGCAGAGCAGTGGCAGATTTATACCCTTGTAAAGTGATATAGTACTTTCTGCCGCTGATGTTAGATATGAGCCAGGAAGAGCTGAACCTGTGATGCCGATATCAGAAAGCCGAGAGATCAGTATTTCATGGCAGACTGTGTCAGATGCAGCGCTTAGATCGAGAAGCATCAATATGTTTATTGACCCTGAATCCATGGACAGAAGTCATTTTTAATTCTGCTGGGACAATGGCGGAAGACAAACTACAGTTTATCATATGTGTTATGAAGAGTGCAACCTCGAGGATACGCATCTTAAGCAAAAGAGTAGGTGTAGGATCAAGCCGGCAGGATTAGACTTCACAAATAGATCACTTATGGCAACAGGAGTCGTCAGAGTAAAGGCAGAGAGAGTGTGTTGAGAGAGCTGAACATTTCAGTCATTTGTATGAGAGGTGTCTTTAATAATGGATTCAATGATTGCCTTCAATTTGTCTGAAAAGAATTGTGAAGAGCTATTCACAAGCACACCAGAGCCCGACATAACATTTACATTTAGCTGACGCTTTTATCCAAAGCGACTTCCAATTGCTATATATGTCAGAGGTCGCACGCCTCTGGAGCAACTAAGGGTTAAGTGTCTTGCTCAGGGACACTGGATTCGAACCCGGGTCTCTCACACCAAAGTCTTATCCACTGCGCCATCACCACCCCCTGTGGTGTAACATGTTGTGGTGGATTAGTGAGTTTGTTAACCCTAGCAAAGAGTGATTTGGGCCTGCATGTGGAACTCCTAATGGTAGAGGAGAAATAAGAGGATCTTGCAACGTTGAGGGCTGTACGGAAGTTGAGCAAATGTTGAGCAAAGGGGTCATGAATTGGCTTTTTAAATTTTATTATATTGTTGTCTGAGGTCAACTTATGACGTTCGCTTGGGTTTTACATTCAAAACCATCAAAATGAATAAGTAATAGGCTATTTTGTACCCTAGTATTGAGCCTAGCTCAAAAACTCTCGTTTTTTATGGGCGTCTCGCACTGAAGACTTGGAAGTAAACGCCCACTGCTGTGAGTGGATAACAGTTTTGCATATGAAGAGTTCAGATGCAAAAGCCTCTAAATGCCATTTGAAATTTTCTTCTTTAATGATGATTTTTATCAAACTTGTATATTTAAGTTCAGTAATTTCACTTAAATAACAATTAATAGGTAAGTATCATTGCCATTTAAGTGAAATTACTGAACTTAAATATACAAGCTTGATAAAAATCATCATTAAAGAAGAACATTTCAAATGGCATTTAAAGGCTTTTGCATCTGAACTCTTCATATTATAATGAGTTTCGACTCACCTGTCGATGCACTTGAGGGAAATTGTTTTGAAAACGTCCAATGTTGTAAATTGGCAACCGGAATGATTCGCCCATACATGTTCGACCCAGAGTCCGTGTGTTGCACCATTCCTGTCAGATCCAATATAGACGACACAGCACCGTTCTTTACTCTTAATCGGTCTGCAAATCCAGTCTTGTTTATAAAAACAATCCTCAGTGAAATGAAGCGAACAGACGGACAATGTTTTACCTCATCAGCTGGAACGTCATTAAAAGTAAAGTTTATCCATGCAGTCCTATTGGGATTCAGAGGAAGCTTATGCAGCGACTGTCTTCTTCCACAACCGGGCACTGCACAATATTTCTTGCTCGGTAGTTCGATCCGGTTTGTCATCATCTATGTTATTTAGCGAATCGGTGGGCGGGGCTAAACCGGCCGTGTTGAAGTAGGCGTTGATCTTCTTCTGCGGGGGTGGTGTTTTATCCTCTTTGACGTCATAGTTCCCCACTTTGAAAAACGAGTCGTTTGCTGAGGCTGGTGTCAATAAAAGCTTTTATTGGACTAACAAGGACGTTTTCAGTTCTGAAACTGATTATTAAACTGATTAATAATATGAATATGGTCATTCAGAATAAGCTACCCTATCTCACGACCAATTCGTACGAGTGATTAAAAAGTGGCTAATTTGTACTAATTCGTACGACCTCACTCGTACGAATTTGTAAGATTTGTCTAAACCCACGTGACGGTTATGTTTAGGGGTGGGGTCAGGGGTAGGTCATTCATATGAATTCATACGAATTGGCCAATTCGTAAAATATGTACGATTTAGCAAAATCGTACGAATTTTGCTACAATTTTCATCATTCAAAGATCAGGAGTGAGCCAGGGTGAGGCACGAGTAGATGGAACCAGTCTAGTTTTAACAGGAGCATGCCTCTCAAGTATTTGAGAAGAAGCATTATTGTAAATGCCTCAGATTTCTGACGGACTGAAGGTAGAGGCCCTTATTGAAACACAGAATTGATTTTTACGATAAGTGAGCATTTTCTCCAGTGGTGATATAGAAATTGTAAAACTAAAACTGAAGTTTATGAGTTTGTGATCTGAGATCGATTGACCATAGACTGTAAAAAAATGGGTGGAGACTCTCCAGAGGGTGAACTTGATCTTCAGCCTCCAAAATCTCCACAATCCACTGCAAACCCACATTGATTCATTCAGGTATGTAACACACAGACTTTTCTTTCTACCCTCTATCAGTTCTCAATAATAAAATCCAGTTCCTGGCTGCATTTTTCCTACCTCAATATTGTGTTTAACTAAGAAATACATCAGAAAATATATAAATATGGACATACTAGAACCCTCGGGCAGGGTTATGGTCAATCTGTTTGTGCTGTAAGCCCCTTGTCAGATATTGATTTTAGCTCTTGAATAAAGTGGAAGATAAATGAGGAATATAAAATGCTTTTCACACCTCACTGAGCAGTCTAGAAAAAATATCCTCCCAATTATTTAATATTTTTTACTCAGCGCAATCCGCAGGGTGTTCCACTTGCAGCCATAATATTATGACACATTGCTGTTTTTCTGTTAATGCAACAATGTGACAATAGCCATGGGTTTGAAAGTGGTTTGATTCAATCGGGCAATCAGAGTCTGTCAGACAGAATAATCAGAGAAAGTTATTCATCTTGGAAGCTGAAACGATGAGCTATAGCAAGCCAGTCAGGAGAGAAATGTGATTTATTATGCAGAGATAAAGCATTCATGTAGTTATTAGATCCAATCTGCTGTTGGCTTTGTCCTAATATCAGTCTCCACATATTAAGATTTACTTGTACATAATAGCACTATATATTGTCATTTTATTATCTCATATTTTGTTCTTCATAACACAGCAGGATAAAAATCAGTCATAGTGAAAATATAAATGACAATGCCCCCATGAGGGGCATTTGCTTAATATAAAATATGAATGTAATGCACAGCTTGCTTTTTTTGCAAATGGAAAATGCTGGAAAACAAGGGTCTGAAAAATTGATTCCAGGCCAGCGGTTTGCATTTGTCTTCCTGTGACTGACAGTGAGTCAACCTCAACGTCTCCTCCGAGACAAAAGGTAATTGATCTACAGACTCGGCTTACCTAGAGAGAGATATTGTGGCATCTCTATGGGGAACGTGTAACATGTTGTTGAAGCATTGGCTGTTCCTTTCCACAATACTTGCAGTGAAAGGACAAGTTGCTAATTTAAACGCTAATAAATCCGTTTCTGCAACACAGCCCTGACAGTTCTATATTAGTTTCTATATACTGTCCTGGTATGTCTTTGTACAACCTTTTACAGTATATTTAAATGTGATGTGTTAATTTCTTTCCCCTTGCAAAACATTTCCCGTTTCCCGCAAAACGTTTCCCGAAAGCATCGTTAGCCAACTATTGTCGCAAGTTCCGTCGTTATCAGCATTCGAGTCGGTGTTTCCCGAAACCATCATTCGAAACCAACATTCGCCAACAGCATCGCAAAGTGGTGTGGTTTGAACGACAGCTCTCGACCTGTGGTTAGAGACATACTGTAGTTTCTATATTGCATCACATTTGGACGTAATAAATCCTTATCTTGAGCAAAATAAGCAAGCTGACATTCAGTACAACCGGTGCCTTTTATTTACAATACATACAAATGGAATTTACGTCTTTTAGTTTGTCAAAAGATTTAAAGTACCGATTTTGAAGAGTGCGCATGTGCGAACGTGCTCTACCATGTAAGAACGAGCCAAATTTTGAGTCTGGTAATAAAGCGAAATAACTGAGAACAATTAGAAATAGTCCTCAGATGACATGTCTGTAATTTATATTAAAAAAATCTAGCGTTAATTGGATCTCAAACAGTTTCATTAAAAGTAGTTATTACTCCACCATGTGCGAAACCAACGTGGTTGAACAATACTTTGCGACAATGGGTTTCGTGAAACAGTCCCGACTAGCTAGTTGATTTTTCCAACGATGCATCGTACTATGGTAGTGAAGCAACGAACTACGTAGTTGTACGGGAAACGTATCCCTGAATTCTCCTACAGCGAATCCTCTATAAACAGGTCAAGAATGTCAAAGCAATACATGAGAAGAGTTATACATTGTGACGGTCAACAGGTTTCTATTTTTGTGCCGTATCACACATGGTTAGAAATAGTGTTATAGTGCATGCACAGAGATGCGTTCTTGTTGCCTTACTCATAAAGGGTTTAATGACTTTAAGGGACTGATGTTGTGTGCTCTAATGTGAAAAGAGGGATAGACACAACATATATTTCCCCAGACGCCCATTTAGTGAGCTATTTGGTTTTAGGAGACAATGAGTGTGCAGTGTGGATGATCTTCATGATTGGTGTTTGGTGATAAAGAGGCACTTTGGGGTCCCAGGTGAGGTGGCCGTGACTGTGACGGATTACTGAGGTTTTGCGTCTCAGATTGGATGCCAGATGTATCAGGTTGGGAGTATCATGACAGTCCATCAGCACTGATGTTGGCTGACCCTGCACAACTGTAATGACCACATCTGAATGATGAAAGGTATATAAATTACCACAACAATGCATTGCTTCTTTGTTTGTTTCCTGTCCTTTAATCAATCCCCTGATGGTAGACCTAGGGCCTTTTATTTTAGGTTAGCAGATAGTTGAGCCTTCCTGAACTCCCTGAGCAGCTTTTGGAGACAAAGCCCAGCAAACAAATTTAGTTTTTGGTTCCCAGAACGTTCCAAGAACTTTCCCTTAAGGTTAAGGGAACGTTCCCGGACCATTCTCCTTACGTTATAAAAATGCAACGAAAAATAACCAAAGTCCTTTCAGGCAAGTCATGCCACTCGGCCGCCATCTTGGTAACACCTCCGGGCAGCTATTTCGGACTTAACAAGACCATGCTCTATCTAAATGAATGGGCAGAGAGTTAGAACTGCACTTTCACTGGTCACCGAGACATAAAAACTGCATGTATAGAAACAGCAGTAAAATATGATAGAAATCGCTAAAAAAGTTTGATGACTTTTCCCCAAAATAAGGTTTAAAACACCGGTTATACTTTTACTGCGCATGGAACTTCTGGGAAACTTGGGATGTCTGATATTTACACACAACCCACATACACTCTTTCAAAGAGTAACATATTTAAATGTTTCCCAGCTTGACCGTTAAAAGCAGACGATTGGCTGTCCAGCGGGAGGGGCGGGGCATTTGCATACAACCGCCACCTGTGGTGTTACAGGTTTTCCCTTTACATTTGTATAAGGATTGAGGAAGTGGCATGTCTCTATATAAATAGTCTCTGAAATAACCTACATGAAACGTTCCTATAACGTTCTTGTTTGGTTCCCAAAAAAATAACCTCATTGGACCATTCGGGAACATTAGGGGAACGTTCTGTGTTTGCTGGGCAGATGGCCCTTTTACTTTTGGTTTATGGCTCTGTTTACACCTGTGTTTTGGTCGATCGGATCACAAGTAGACGACGCTAAACACAGATGTAAACGGGGTCTAAAACGTTTTGAGCTTGCCCAGTTTCAAGTCGAAAACACATTCGACCGGATTGCTTTCGTAGTGTAAACGCTCATGTGGTTGAATGTGTTCAAACAGCCACAAAAGAGCATTAACTCTCCGTCTACTGACCAAATGTGTAAATATTATGGGAAGCGCACTAGCCAGAGAAAGTGTGGTTTGAAGATGAAAAATACCAAGCACAATGTTCTCTCACAATTTCTGATTTCTAACTCACACTCATAGTGCCGTATTTTAACGTTCTGAAACGCAAGTAACTTTGTGGGTAATGACTATTGCGCCCGACGCAAATCTAAAATGGGTTGGTCTGAAGGAGCTACATAACTCAGGTGTGGTTTGGGCATAACGTGAAATAAACCAATCAGGGGTGCGTTTCCCGTACAACGACGTAGTTCACTGTTTCACTACCATAGTACGATGCATCGTTGGAAAAATCAACTAGCTAGTCACGACTGTTTCCCAAAACCCATTGTCGCAAAATATCGTTCAACCACGTTGGTTTCACACGTGGTGGAATAATAACTACTTTTAACTCTTTCCCCGCCAAACACGGAATTTTCCGTGTTTAATGAAAAAACGCATCTGCGCCAAACACGGAATTTTCCGGGTATCCGTGTTTTAGGTGGTATACGGTAAGGAAGACCTGCGCGCATGTCCTGAATGATTGCGCAACTCTTTGTTTAGTGAAACAGATTGCAATCGTCTCAAACAGTGGAGTAGTGAGAATGTATCAGACAGACAATGCAGAGGTATATGGCTGAAGTACTGGAGGTTAATGGACTCGGAGTCCGATCACTCTTTATTTGATAATTCTGAATCTGATCGGGACGAAGTAGTCAGTGAGAGAGATGCACATGTTCATGCTAGCCATGGACGTGCCGCAGATAGATCGTATAATATTATGACACTATAATATGTATGTGTGTGTGCAGGCATTTATGTGTGGCTGTCTAAATATGAAGGTGTAATTGTCAAATTATTTCTCTCTTTGTGCACATTTACCACATTGTAATATGTATTTGTGTGTGTGTGTGTGTGTGTGTGTGTGTCTAGGCCTGTTTATTGTAATTCCAATTATTCATTATTCACAGGTAGAACACAGAGAGGCAGAGGCAGAAGTTTTATTGCAAAAGTTACATTTCCCTTACATCCTGGGAAATTTGATATATTTTACATTTATTTTATGTTTTTAATTTATTTTGGAAAGTTTTATATATGAAGGAAACAACATCTGAATGTATTCTGCTTTTAAATGCACTTGTTTGATAAAAACACCTTTTTCTCAGTTTTTTGTCCAAAATGTTGTGTTTTTGACAAAACCTACCTCTGTTCAAGAGGCAATAAAAAAAGAACAGATGAAGATAAAATAAAAACGTTTTTTTTGCCTAAAAGCAGAGGCTCAGATCTTTATTTTTATATATATCATCTTCATATATTCATGGAAGAAAATATTCAGCGGGGGCATTCAAATTTAGCGAAAATCATCAAAAACCCTGGCGGTGGCTGGCAACTTTTTTTTAAAACGCTGGCGGGGAAAGAGTTAATGAAACTGTTTGAGATCCAATTAATGCTAGATTTGTTTTATATACATTACAGACATGTCATCTGAGGACGATTTCTAATCGTTCTCAGTTGTTCTGCTTTATTACCAGACTCAATATTTGGCTCGTTCTTATATAGTAGAGCACGTTCGCACATGCGCACTCTTTAAACACGTTACTTCAAATCTTTTGAAAAACTAAAAGATGTAAAATACATTTGTATGTATGCTGAATAAAAGGCACCAGTTGTACTGAATGTCAGCTTACTTATTTTGCTCAAGATAAGGATTTATTACGTCCAAATGTGATGCAATATAGAAACGATGCCTCTAACCACAGGTCGAGAGCTGTCGTTCAAACCACCCAACTTTGCGATGCTGTTTGCGAATGTCCGTTGGAACGATGGTTTCGGGAAACACCGACTCGTTAAACTATGCAGATAACGACGGAACTTGCGACCATAGTTGGCTAACGATGCTTTCGGGAAACGCACCCCAGAGTGTCCTCTCACATTCCCTTTAAGGGCAAGTGCTTCTTCCATGGCGGATTACTATTATAATGGCGGATTTGCCAGGAGCGGCCACAGCCGAGGAGACCGACGTTCTCATCAGTGCCATAAAAGACAGAGAGCATTGTATGGGGACGGGAGAAACCCACTCAAATTAGCTTTGGTTAAACAGGCGTATAATAATTTTGGTAAATGTGTAAGCTAGATCACATCTCACGTCTTCATGGACACCACAATGATTTCCCTTGATTTTTCCTTGTATTAATGTATGATTTGCAAAAATGTGTCATCTGTGTAGATGAGAGAAGCAAAGTGTATGCGTGTTGTGCACACACTACAATATGGCCTTTAAAATAACATCTGAATAACGTGCCACTGACTTCAGACTAGGTTTTTCCTGGTGTGTGTTTTCCCGGAATTGTTTTCTGGAACTGCAAAATAGCACCAGGGGACGTTCGGAACGCCATCATTAGCTCAAGAAATGATCTTGAAATGAGATAGGGGACATTCCTAATGCCAATAGTGCCCATGGATTAAATTGTTGGTTGAGCAGGCCAGAAGGTTTCACTTGTCATTACCTTCGACTCCGCTGAAACTCGTGCTGGTGGGGTATTGTGTATCCTGCTGCCAACTAGCCAAGCTTGTCCACAACCCAAACTGGTGTTGGCAGGCATTAGTTCATCCACTGTGCCCAGTGCCATGGCCCCTCTTTCCACTCTGATTCCTTCATAGTATCTTCATCCTAGTTCTATGTTGGGCCTAGGTTTGTGATCTCCACAATTTAACTAACTACACTGTAAAAAAACAAAACAAAAATAGCTGTCAGTTGTGGTTACAAGAAATATACGGTAGCACAACATGACATCATGACTTTTGCGTAAACATACACGCCACTTTCGAGTCAAGTAGCATGTTATCTCTACGCATTTTGAGCTATTCGCGTGTATCCGCGTTTTTTGTCTACGCCATTAACGTCCGAGTGATTCCGCGTGTCTGTACACGTCGTCAACTGTCCGCACGATACGAAGCAAAATGCAGATCTACATCTGGGGAGCGATCTTTTTTTTCCTAGGATGGTAAGGGAACAGTCAAAAATGCCATTAACCCCAGTGACGGGTAGGTTTAGGGACGGGGTTGAGGTAAGTCATATATTTATATATACAGTAATAACGTTAATTCAACGGCATTCATAAACACGCTGAAAAGCGATTATGCGTCTTGATAGCACGCCAAAAATGGAAATACAAATTGGCGTGTCGTATACACGCTACTTCATGAGATCAGTCTGGGTAGCAACATTTTAGGTTTTACAGACTTTTAACCGTATTTAATTTTACAGTAATAAACCCTATTTCATTATCTGATATAATGTTAATTCACTGTTCTTTTGTAGTATTAATATCTGTTTTGTACTAATGTAATACACTGGCAGCCAAGTCACATGATCAATCAAAGACACAATCTTTTCACAAACTAGAAAGATAATACTAATATATAAAAGCTGCACAGTATCATTCACACAAACATTAAACTCCATCATGGTAACACATCAAAATTTTACACATTTTTTGAAACTGCACTGAAACTCTCATTTGGACCTTGAACCGTTTGGTTCCCATTGAAGTCCATTTTATGGAGAAAAATCCTGGAATGTTTTCATCAAAAACCTTAATTTCTTTTCGACTGAAGAAATAAAGGCATGGACATCTTGGATGACATGGGGGTGAGTAAATTATCAGCAAAAGTTTTTAAAAAAAAGTGAACTACTCCTTTAAGACCTGAGGGGCCAACACGTATAGGGCTATTACATGGACTTGGGCTCGCAGCACAAGTCAGTGAAACTATTTACGATTAGCACAATAAGACAAATGGTTGTTTTACCACGGTACATTCTGCATTCACTAATGGACAGGTGTTTATGGCTGCTGTATAGTGAGAGTCAAACATATGCATCCGAACCCTGGAATAGCAACACACGGCAATAAAAGTCAGATTATTATCCAATTACACATCTCACCCACGTCTTCATCACTATGGAGAGGAATGAATTTCAAACTCAAAAGATGTAAACAGACAGTCAAACATTTCAGCTCCAGTCTATTATCTGTTTGTTTTTAGCTTGTGAATCCTAGTGAAGGGGGGTGGTCTCTTTTGGCACAGCTAGCGGGATGAAAACAAACCCCTTCTGAGTCACAATAAGAGATCACAGCCTCACGCGTGTCTCTGCTGTGCTAACTCTAGTGGGTGAGCACAGTTTGAAATCTCATATATGATAGGTGTAAGAAAAAAGATGAAAACAGAGTCAACCGACTGCGCCCTTTCCTTACGCCTCATTCCACTGCCATTCTTGTTTATAGTTTAGTCACTTCTCGTTTAGATTACCGCAATTCCCTTTTGTTTGGCCTCCCGCATAAAACACTCCGTAAACTCCAAATGGTCCAAAATTCAGCTGCTACCTATCATTTATCGTATCAACTATAAAATACTTCCACCGGACCTCCGTAATATTGATTCGATTCCCTCTCACATTTTAAATCAAAACTTAAAACCCATCTTTTTAGAATAGCTTACTCCCTCTGATCATAACTGTGTTGTATTTTAATTGTATTGTATTGATATTGTTTTGTTGTGTATAATGTACGGTGACCTTGAGTGTCAAGAAAGGCGCCTAAAAATAAAATGTATAATAATAATAATAATAGAGTCGATAAACTGAATCAATTAAAAAAGCTAGTAAATACCCAGATAGCAAACTGACATTGAATCAACGTGGAAATATGACATTGAAACAACGTTGATCTGACATTGTTTTGCTCATCGAATTAACGTTGATCCAACGTCAGATGCGTCATTCTTTCAAAACTAACGGAAAATCAACTTGAAATCAACGCGTTGTTTCAACGTTATGAAAGCAAACCAATTTTCGATTTCATTTAGCTTTGAAGAATGCCGCGTCTGACGTTGGTTCAACGTTAATTCGATGAGCAAATCAACGTTGTTTCAATGTCATGAGAGACGTCGTTTCCACGTTGATTCAATGTCAGTTTGCTGTCTGGGTATGGATGTGGATTGAAAATTCATGGAAGTTAATCTTGTGTTATAGCTGAAAAAAATGCATGAATGGACAATTAATATAGTGTTAAGTCAAATAAAACGTATAATAGATAAATGTAACCAAAAATTCATGAATTATCCTTCATATTCCTACTAAATGCTATGCATTGACCTTCACCATGATGGACGAACTAGATGTAATCAGCCATGATTGTTAACATCTGCTTCTTGATTATTTGGTCAGACGGCCAAATGCACAGATGATTACATGACGGTACTTATTGAATTAAAAACGCAATGTTATGAGTCATATGACAACACTATCGTACTACAATTTTAAATGTTTGAATATTGCTGTCTGTTGCCCTTGTTCAAGAATAAATAAATAAATAATAATAATATACATTATACAGAAGGAAGTAGTACATTTAATTCCAAATATATAGCCATTCATTTAGTGCATATGCAAATTGTGTCCAGATTGGCACCAGAACTCAAATTGCAAGGCAGATGCGCCTTTATTTATTTATTTATTTATCTATTTCACATCGAATGCATTTTGATCGATTTTTGGTTCTTCCACCCCAGGTGACTAAGAAGAAAATTGCTCTGAAATCAACACCTGGAACACACACACACACACACACACACACAGACATAATGCTTTTTCTACTGTACAAACATATTCTCTCCCCCTTCACTAAAGGTGATGATACACAGGGCAACTTTAAAAGGTTAGTTCACCCAAAAATGAAAATTCTGTCAGTAACGGCATGCTGTTCCAACCCCGTAAGATCTTCGTTCATCTTTGGAACACAAATTAAGATATTTTTGATTAAATCTGAGAGCTGGATCACTCCTCCATACTACTCCATAGGCTTCTTGAGGAATTGAAACTTGCCGGCCTCGGAAAGTTATTAAAGACATCGTTAAAATAGTCCAAGTGACTACAGTGGCTCAATCTTAACTTAATCAAATGACGAGAACACGTTTGTTGCTCAAAAAAATTCAAAAATAACGACTTTATTTCAACTATTAATTTCCTTCTCTCTCTGCCTCGAGTCAGGTGACCAGTTTAACAGCGAATGATCTGTTGATTGTACGTCACACGCACCACACACATGACCAGCGTCGGCCAATAGTGAGCCTACGTGTTTGTTTTTGTGCACATAAAGTATTCTCGTCACTTGATAAAGTTAAGATTGAGCCACTGTAGTCACTTGGACTGTTTTAACAATGTCTTTAATAACTTTTCGAGGCCGGCAAGTTTCAATTCCTCAAGAAGCCTATGGACTAGTAGTGATCCAGCTCTCAAATTTAATCAAAAATATCTTTATTTGTGTTCCGAAGTTGAACGAAGGTCTAACGGGGGTAATTACTGACAGAATTTTCATTTTTGGGTGAACTAACCCTTTAAAAACAATGTTTCTGGGCAATGTCACCGATGATGTTGCGGTCCAGGGCCCTGTGTCCTTTAATGGAAACATTGCTCAAAAAGTTACCCCATGTCTCATCACCTTAACCCTCCAAACCTACCCATCACACAAAACTTTCTGCATGTTTATATTTTTAATATAACACACACACACACACACACTAATAGGAACTGACAAGTAACCACAGAGATATGCTTAGTCTAATTGCATGACATTAATTACAAGATGGAAACAGGGATGTTCTATTTTTCTCTCGAAGGTCTCTAACTACAAAAGAGCAGAGCCTTAATTTAATCGTGGATCTCTTTGGAGGCTGATAATTATCTGGCTGCTTGTTATAAAGCCTTTGAATGGTGGTTATTACAGAACTAACATGGAAATATAATTATAATGTTATGATCTTTGCCTCAGTGTATGGTCAAACGCTCATTTAAATACACCTAACTAAAAATATGAAATTATACATTGAATTTGATTATTAGGCGGTCTCTTATAGGTATAATCCATATAAAAAATCACAATTTTACGAATAAACTCAAAATAAGACACTTTGTAGAATCTCTGTGCTGCTCTTTTCCATAACAAAAGCACACATAGTTGTTATTTAAACCCCTTAACTATGCAAAGCATTGACAACATCATCATGGTGTTAACTAAAAAAAGTTCACAGTTATTTATTTGGTCAGGGGTGTCACGATTCGATTAGATTCTCGATTTTTATCAATCGGCCAATCAGGATGCTCTCTGTCATATGCATGCGCTTTATGAGGCACACACTGCAAGGTCTCTCGCTCTCTCCCTCTCTAACGAGCGCAATAAATCGAAATCGCGACACCCTTGGCTTCAACTAAAATGTCTTCCAATGGGCACCCACTCGCTTCCATAAAAGTATTTCTCAATTATGTGCAATTATACAGCAATCATAGCAATCATGCCCTCTTGCCTGATCATAAGACAGCTTTGTGCAATAACTGCCTTTGGCAGATGAGCAAACAGTATACAATAGACGTTAATGAGCCTTTTCCTGACAGGTGAACTCAACTA
This sequence comes from Pimephales promelas, assembly GCF_016745375.1. The sequence continues at coordinate 552,464 of NW_024121141.1, forward strand.
ACCCTCCAGGATAAAGGACGCACCACCGTATGAGTCATCATCTCTGACTGCTTCCTAACAGCAAAGGGAACATGTGAGCCTGAGCTCTTCTGGGAGGCTCATGGGCATGACCTGATATCAGCATGGGGAACAGCCTCGAGGCGGTCGCGCAGATGTGCCCAGTCTTCGGACACCACAGGGACTGGCGAGACCACTCTCTTGACCGCCTGTCACACACACAAAATCAAGCCCATCTGACAGTGTCCAAATCTTACCCCTGTGCTCTGCTGGGATTTGTTCTATCTCAGTTGTCAGCAACATCCAAATCTGAGACTCTCAATTTGCATATATCAGGATATAATGCAGCAGAGAGTGAAGGAAGTGTGAGGCTTTGGTACGGATTTGGTATTTTGAGAGGAGATTATGTGATATGCAGGTTTGGGGATTAAACATGCTTAATTTTTTGTGCCAGTGTTAAGGCAGCTACTTTAAAACTGCTACAGGCTACATATCATTTAAAGTAGTTGAACTAGAGTCAAGCTAGCCCTTATTTCTCACTCACCATAGCCTAAAACGCAGCTGCTCTTATATATTGCCGCAGGACAACAAATGTCATATTTGCAGGACTGTGATATGAAGAGTGTGCAAAGTAACATTAGCAACTGTGTGAAAGTTAATAGCACATTAAAGACACAATCCCAGTATAAACATGAATGTTGGTACAATACGAGTCACATGACTAAACTTACGTCATCGTTTTTAAAGGGGTCATATAATGCCATTTTTATACAAGTTAAAGGGATAGTTCACTTTGAAATTATTTTTTATATGTTTTGTCTTTGTTTCCACAGTATTTTCAATTTTGATATTTTTCGGTCAAACCGTTCTTGTCTGTCAGTCATATAATGGAGGTTTAGGGGGTCCTCCCTCGATTCACCAAAAAGAGCATGCACAGAGAAGTCACAATTAAACATGATTGAATGACTCGTAAATGTAAGTACACATTGATGGCCTAAGACACGAAACGAGCAGTTTGTGTGAGAAAACGAACAGTATTTATATCGCTTATATCTCGTGTAACCACAGCCATGTCCAACTGATCTGAAGGCATGTGCGCTTCGGTCTGCGCAAGCGCCGGAAGTGATCGCTTGTGCGTCTACGTCACTCATTGTTTACACAGAGATTTTGGAAGTTTTACCTTTCATTAAACATATTTAGATATACAGGAAATCACAATGGAAGACGATTTCGATATATCTAAATATGTTTAGTATCGCATAAGCGAACACTTCGATCAAACCGCTCGTTTTGTGTCTTAGGCCATCAATGTGTACTTACTTTTACGAGTCATTCAATCATGTTTAATTTTGACTTCTCTGTGCATGCTCTTTGAGGTGAATCGAGGGAGGACCCCCTAAACCTCTATTATATGACTGACAGACATGAACGGTTTGACCAAAAAATATCAAAATTGAAGATACTGTGGAAACAAAGACACCTAGGCTACATCTTGGATGCCCTTGAGGTAAGTTAAAACATATCAAAAATTAGTTTCAAAGTGAACTATCCCTTTAATATGAATGTTTAGGGTCTAAATGAAAACTTTGTAATATACTTTTATTAAAAATTCTCATTAGTATTGTAAAGAAAACACTCATTTTACCTGGTCAAAATCAGCTCTGTTTTCAGCCGTTTCAGTGCATATACCTTTAAATAATAAACCCCGTCCCTCTGTTCTGCAGGCATTTACACATAGCGCACATGGAGTGTTGCCTTGACAACAGTTGAGGGTATATTTTGGAGAGAGATGGCAGTGGGAGTCTCTGAGGACACATCTGTGCAACCGTATCAGTTTGAACCGGAGTCGCACCCTGAACAAGATGAAGAAGTTCGACAATTAAGGCTTGAACAGGACGTTTCTGAATGGTTGGTTAACATAATGTTACTTTGATCTATCTTTGTATGCACTGGCAGGGTAGAGTAGTGAGATACGAATGCTGTGTGTTTACTTATGTATACGTTAGTTCATTGACAGATTAACGTTACAATTAATCAAACATGAAAGTACAGCCCGTTCTCATCCTTTAACGTCATATAGAACGCTATATGCAAAGACGGCGCTATACTACGCACATGGCACCCTTTATCGTTAATATAACACGCGAACCCAAGACGTTATAAATCCTTTAGCGTGAATATGACACACACACCCTACCCCACACCTAAACTTAGCCCTCACAGCGCGTGTTATATTAACGATAACGGGTGCCATGTGCGTAGTATAGCGCCGTTTTGTCACATAGCGTTCTATATGACGTTAAAGGATGAGAATGCGTTGGAAAGTATTGACGTTGATCAGGGGGAATATTCCCTTAAACAAAATCATGCGCCGTCATGCGCCGTGTGATGTCACGGTCGAACGGCTCGATTTGAGACGGGAATACATATAAGGGTATTAAAACAAAAACACTGGATGGATTTTTATCACTAAATGATGGTTGTGTACAGGCACTGCCAACACACATTGCAGTACAATCAACTTGTAAAAGTGCATGTACCATTATATGACCCCTTTAAATACGTCTGGTTTCACAGTCCACACTACAACGCGAAAACAGCGTCCATTTCGGAGTGTTTTGAAAAAGCTTTGTTTTCATTAATAAAACGTTGTCTCAGTGTGAACGGAAGGCCAAAATGGAGAGAAAAAGATGCGTTTTCACACAAAAACGCATTAGTGTGGACAAGGCCTGAGAGGGCAATGATGCAGTTGAAGTTGAAGATGTTGGTGTGTGAACATCAGAGATGAAAGCGGTCTGAAAGGAAGAGAGGGAAGATAAAAGCGCAGTGGAGGCTGGGCCCAAACACCACACACAGACAACCGCAGAGTCAGCCGCTGAAAAAGCACCATTACGGAGATCACAAGCCACATGACACTGTACAACACACTCTTTCTCTCCTTCTCGCTCTCACAGCGAGCTTCTCAGAGAAGGCATGGGTCTTGCTAAGGATCATCTGGTTAAGGACGTTGTCTCTAGAGGGTTACGAGATCTAATCAGAGCTGTGTGGGATCTGGAGGAAACCCTGGATTGCTAATGGACGAAGGAGGATCAATGCTGATGGATCTGCTGGAGTAAACCAGCTTATGTCATTGCATTTGTGGCACATGCTCATCAGTGCTATACAACCGACGACTTCAACACAAGCAAGAGCAGTTCCCATTGTAGATAAGCTTAAGTCCATTGAGTTTCCATGGTAACCACAATCAAATTTTCAAAAGAACCAGGGCACCAGAAAACCGTGCTAATGGTTGGTTGCTATACATAGCAACAACTACACACAAATTTCACACAGCTTTAAATTGGCTGTTATACGCTATTTTAAAGGTTCCTGTTTTGGAGTCTCCTACAAAAGGTACATGCATCCAAGTTCAAAAAACATTCTTATTTTCTCATAATACATCGCATAAATGTCTGAAATGGTTCGATATATGATTTAGTCTAAACCCATCCTCTCTTATCTGAGAGCCTGCTTTGCTCTGATTGGTCAGATGGCTAAGTCTGTTGTGATTGGTCTGCTCTAATTTGGCCGAAAAAGCATACATAGGGGCACTTTAATACATTCAAATAATGAACATAATTAATGAACACACATCATTCATGCTCACCTCGGCACATTCACTCTGACTACAGTTCTTTCACACATAACATATTGCGTTGTGAACTGCAGGGAAAACACTATTATTTTGGAAAACACACCATGTATCTCGTCTTCAATCTTAATTACTGTATCATCTGACAGGTTTATACGTAATATAAGAGGGGTGTTTTCTGAGGGCTGAGTGCCAAAATGTTTTCATTTCTGTAGTGTTTTCTCACACAGAGCTGCCAGGCAGTGAGACAGAAGATACCTGAGATGTGAAATGAAGATGTTAACTACAGCGGTGAGACTATTTATACCTTCCCATCACACCTCAGTGTGAATATACATTTACATGTGTGTGAACTGATACAGTAGATAGATAGATGGATAGATAGATAGATGGATGGATGGATGGATGGATGATGGATGGATGGATGAACGGACGGACGATAGATGGATGGATGGATGGATAGATGGATAGAGGGATAGAGGGATGATAGATAGATAGATAGATAGATAGATAGAGGATGGATGGATAGATAGATAGATAGATGATGGATGGATGATAGATAGATAGATAGATAGATAGATAGATAGATAGATAGATAGATAGATAGATAGATAGATAGATAGATAGATAGATAGATAGATAGATAGATAGATGATGGATGGACGGACGATGGGTGGATGGATAGAGGGATAGAGTGATGATAGATAGATAGATAGATAGATAGATAGATAGATAGAGGATGGATGGATGATAGATAGATAGATAGATAGATAGATAGATAGATAGATAGATAGATAGATGATGGATGGACGGACGGACGATGATGCATGGATAGAGGGATAGAGGGATGATAGATAGATAAATAGATAGATAGAGGATGGATGGATGCTAGATAGATGGATAGATAGATAGATTAGAAAATTAGCATCATTAAATGGAAAAGATCTGCCTTAATATTCGTCAAAAGACATGAAAGTGAGTAAATATAATGACATCATTTTCATATTTGGGTGCACTATTCCTTTAAAGCGCCAGTCTTTTCCTTGCACACGGTGCTGTGTGGAATGAGAATCGAGGAGCAGATGGTTCACCTCAGGATTCCTGTTGACAGCATTTGCAACACATCTCTGACTCTTCTTTTAGAGATCACTGTCTCTGAGCAAGAGTCAAGCACAGTTATATCACGTACAGCTATTCTGCTATTCACAGTTTTCTCTGAATTATCATCCGAAATCACATGTGGAGAGACTGCGCCTCACTGTGCATCCTTTACGGAAACATCAGGTTGCCATGGCAACAGATTGGCAGTCATTTTAGGAAGTGGAGGCAAATGAAGTAATTAATGTATCATGCTCTAACGAGAACAAACCCCCAAAAGTCTATCATATTACATTAAATGTGTCATTAATGTGTAAAAAACATAATTGAAGACAGGGTCAGTTACTTGAAATAATAAAATCAATCGAACGTCTTTCACTGATGCACTAAAAATCGAACTCGTTCAGCTAATGACTCGTGCTTTACATTAAAACTAACACGCACATGTGCAAATATATGAATGTATAAAATACATAGCACTCAAAAAATAAACGATTCCTATCCTATGAGGAAGGAGGAAACCTGAGAGGGGTTATCATATACATCAGATGCTGTCCATCAGCCTGTGTGAATTCAGCTTTTCAGTGCTCAGTATTCACTGTGATGGCAGTCATCAAGTCTGATAATATCAGCAGGCCTGCAAGAAAGAGGCGGATTACTATTCTGCTGTATAATGAACCATCATAGTCGGCTTTGGTTGCAAACATGATGATGCAGTAAAACTGAATTGCTTTTATCTGATCCACAAACATTTTTTTATATGGAATATTGCATTTATCAATCATGATTTATCTGTGTATCTTAATTTCATAAATTCATGTTCCATGTCATTTTTATCTAAATAAATTCCCCTCCCTCTTGCTGTTGTTTTGTCTTGTGCTGTGTTAATGTGAACGTGGCTTATGAGTGTTCTCATTGGCTGCATGTTCATGTCTCGTTTTGTGTTAGCACATGGCTTGTGATTTGTTTTACTGGTCATGTGCTTGTGTTTTCGTCATGTGTGGTGTGAGCACATGGCTTGTCATGTATGTTTCCTTGTGCCATGTGCTCTCCTGATGATTGTTTAGCCCCTCCTATCTTGTTACCTGATTATTGATTCATTTGCCCCACCTGTCCTCCTTTGTTTGCTCTCCCTATTTATTCTCCCTGTGTTTGCGATTCTGTGCTGGTTTGTTGTCGAATGTACCCCTTGTGTCCTGCCTAGATCATAAGGCTAAGTGTGTACACACACCGGCGGCGCCATTCGGCGTCTGTCAGCGGTGGCCAGCGACGGCCCAGGACCGTGTTCAAAATCCTGCAGCGACACAGAGTGCCATTTACATAGTTTTATATACAATTTAAATTATTTTTGTCTCAAATCGTTGCTAATGGATTCTGAATTCACCCTATGCTGCAATATACATGTAGTTTTGCATTCATTTTCAGAAATCAGCTGCTTGAATGACTTGATGTTAATGGATTTTTCAGGTGAGATTCTCAATTCATTCAGTGAACGGATGCTCTGAGGTAAAGTTTTCAGACTGCAGACTCAGCAATGATTGTATTTAATTATACAGTACAATAACATAGAACAGACATTATCTTCATCATTTCATGTCATTAAACATAACAATATTGCTGGCCATACACTGATGAGAAAGTGCACGTCAAGTGTGTGATACCTTGAGTTGTCCTAGACGCGACGCGGCGTGCGGTGTGCGACCCCCTTAAGGCTAAGGCAAGTCTTTTGTTTCCCCCCATGGGTTTTGTTTGTATTTTGTTTTATTTTTATTATTAATAAAAGCCCATTGTTCTGCATTTGAGTCCTCACTACTCCCACCTACCCAAAACCTGACACTGTCACTCACATGAGATCCACCAATAGCAAACCACAACAATCTAATCAATTTCCCATGTTCAAAATCAAGTCTCATCCTATCTTGTTTAAGAATAAAGTGTACGTCACAATAGGGAATACAATTGCAACTTCTGTTTCATGCTGACTTAAAGGGATTGTTCACCCAAAAATGAAAATTAAGTCAGTAATTACTCACCCCCATGCTGTACCAACCCCGTAAGACCTTCGTTCGTCTTCGAAACACAAATGAAGAAATTTTTGATTAAATTTGAGAGGTGGATCACTACCACATAGGCACCCTAAGGGATTGAAACTTGATGGCCCAGAAAGAAAATGTTTAAATATTCCATGTGACTAGTGGCTCAACTATAAGTTTATCAAGCGACAAGAATACTTTTTGTGCGGAAAAAAATCAAACAAAAATAACGACTTTTTTCGACTATTCCTTTTCTTCCTTCTGGGCTTGAGACGAGAGTTCAAGTTCAGTTCTCGCGCATGCGTCACGGAAATCTCTTGAACTCACGTCTCAGGCCTACAAGGAAGAAAAGGAATAGTCAAATAAAGTCGTTATTTTTTTTTGTGTGTGTGGGGGGGGGGGGGGGTTGCACAAAAAGTATTCTCATCACTTGATAAACTTATAGTTGAGCCACTGTAGTCACATGGAATTATTAAACATTTTCTTCTATGACTTTCTGGGCCATCAAGTTTCAATCCCAGCCTATGTGGTAGTGATACAGCTCTCAAATTTAATCAAAAATATCTTCATTTGTGTTCCGAAGACGAACGAAGGTCTTACGGGGTTGGTACAGCATGGGGGGTGAGTAATTAATGACTTAATTTTCATTTTCGGGTAAACTATCCCTTTAAGTACTCATAATTCATCTCTATATAAAAGAAAATGAACCAAGTGTGTAGTGGTATGAAAGGTTGTTCTTTTAAACAGGTACTAAGGCTGCTGGGGGAAGGGATATGTGGTGCTGATTCTTGCTCTGGCTGTGTGTGTGTGTGTGTGTGTGTCTGTGTGTGGGTGTCTCAGTCTGTCAGTGGTAATTACAGTGGGATGTGAGGGTGAAGGAAATTTTCAGCTGCTCAGCTGTCTGGGACAGGCTGATAACAAATAAGCACTACTTTTCTGCTACTTTCTGCTCTCGTTCCCTGCATCTCTTGGGCTTTCTGCCACTCTTTCCTGGGCCTCTACTTTTACCTCTCTATCTCTCTCTTTTCCTCTCCTATTCTTGGTAAAAGAGATCCTGTGTTCATCAGAAATCAGTAGTACAGTATAATGTATAGATGGAGAGATTTAAAAAAATAAATGATTTTGACATATTTTTGAAGACAACGTGAATAGTGCTTGCCCACGTAAAACTCAACATGGACAGCCACAAGGCTAAGGTCTTGAAATGTGGTTGTTGAAGTGTAATAGGTGGTTGTTAGATGGTTACCGGAAATGGAGACCGGAAATGCAATCTCATGTTAATTTTACAACATTTCAAAGTGGTGAACTCTGACCGGTCAATTTGCATCACATGAAGATGTACAACTGAAGAACAATATATCACGCCATGACTTCCTTGCTAAATAAAAAACAAACAAACAGGTTTTCAGCATTATGGTAAAGGCCAAATGATTTGAGTGTCATTTTACTTCATTTTTATGACCATAGCACAAACCAAGTTACGAGAAATCAAGGATTTCTGTTCCCGCTTTACTGACGTGAATTATTGCGTGCGCTTGACAAATGATAAAGCGCGTGGATTTAGCCAGGCCTTCACACCCTGTCACTTGCCGTTAGGAAGGATAGGCTATATGCCAGTCAGGATGGTTTGTGGGAGGGAATCGTACAGCCAGGGCCATTTTTCTCTGTCATCATGAAAATCTGTCTGGCTCTGCCCTCTTTCTGTGGCAGTTTTCTTTGTTGCCTGTTTTCCATCTGTGAACCTCTCTCACAATTTGCCTGCATTTTCACTGGCTTGAGGTCCACATGAAACAGACTACATTCCCAAAAACAATGCTGGATCAAGGAGAATAAATCAACACCAAGGGCAATAACTAATGCATTAAATTGTGCACTCAAAGAAAATAGGGCTCAATCGTCAGTAGCAATTGCAATAATGTTTTTTTATTATTATTATTATTGCAGCAGCTCACAAACTCAAAACAAAATATTTGCAGAACCAGGGAGACAACCGACCTCAATGGAGTTAACGGTGGTGGAGACCTAAGAGGAGGCGAAGAGACCGGGCAACACAGAAGGTCCTGGAGACCAAGGCAGAGCCGCAGGGACAAGCGGCCAAGATGAAGACAAGACACGGTGCCGTTGTCCCAAGAACTAAGGTGGAACCGGAGGTAAGGTGGAGCCCAACAGAGAGAAAGGGCTGGATGGACGAGTCACAGAGAAAGGCTCGTAAGAACATGGTGGAGCTGAAGGGACAAGGAAAACCGGTGGAGCCATAGGGACGGCAGTCCCAGGTGGAGCCAACTGGTTGACAGGCTGAGGTGGATTGATGGGCTTCAAGGTTCCAGGCGACGCAAATGACTCAACAGTCCAGGGAGCTGAAGGGACGAGGAAGCCCGGTGGAGTCGTAGGGACGGCGGTCCCAGGTGGAGCCGACTGGTTGACAGGCTGAGGTGGATTGATAGGATTCAAGGTTCCAGGCGGAGCAAACGACTCAACAGTCCAGGGAGCTGAAGGGACGAGGAAGCCCGGTGTAGTCGTAGGGACGGCGGTCCCAGGTGGAGCCGACTGGTTGACAGGCTGAGGTGGATTGATAGGATTCAAGGTTCCAGGCGGAGCAAACGACTCAACAGTCCAAGGAGCTGAAGGGACGAGGAAGCCCGGGGGAGTCGTAGGGACGGCAGTCCCAGGTGGGGGCGACTGGTCGACAGGCTGGGGTGGATTGATAGGCTTCAAGGTTCCAGGCGGAGCAAACGACTCAACAGTCCAGGGAGCTGAAGGGACGAGGAAGCCTGGGGGAATCGTAGGGACGGCGGTCCCAGGTGGAGCCGACTGGTCGACAGGCTGAGGTGGATTGATAGGATTCAAGGTTCCAGGTGGAGCTAACGACTCAACAGTCCAGGGAACTGAAGGGACGAGGAAGCCCGGTGGAGTCGTAGGGACGGCGGTCCCAGGTGGAGGCGACTGGTCGACAGGCTGAGGTGGATTGATAGGATTCAAGGTTCCAGGTGGAGCTAACGACTCAACAGTCCAGGGAGCTGAAGGGATGAGGAAGCCCGGTGGAGTCGTAGGGACGGTGGTCCCAGGTGGAGGCGACTGGTCGACAGGCTGAGGTGGATTGATAGGCTTCAAGGTTCCAGGTGGCGCAAACGACTCAACAGTGGAGCTGAAGGGACGAGGAAGCCCGGTGGAGTCGTAGGGACGGCGGTCCCAGGTGGAGGCGACTGGTTGAGAGGCTGCGGTGGATTGATAGGCGGAGCAAACGACTCAACAGTCCAGGGAGCTGAAGGGACGAGGAAGCCAGGTGGAGTCGTAGGGACGGCGGTCCCAGGTGGAGCCGACTGTTGGACAGGCTGAGATGGATTGATAGGCTTCAAGGTTCCAGGCGGCGCAAACGACTCAACAAACCAGGGAGGGATCGCAATGCACCGACCAGACAGCGTTGGAAGAAACGAAGGACTAATGAGAGGCGTGAGCTGAAGACAGAGCTGAAGGACTGGACAGTGCAGGCAAGGGTTTAATAAATATCCCTTCTGGCCAATACAGGACAGGCAGATTTCTTAGGAACGACCCACTTATATGGAACAGATACGGAACAGACAGAGGTGGGAGTGGGAACATCAAAGACATCCTGGGCTCTGGGTTCAAGCCAAATTCTGAGCTGGGCGCCCTCCCATCAGACAGCACGGCAAATATACATATTTTATTCTACATCTGCTTATATGTAAGTGCAAACTCGTGAAACCCCTTTGTAAAGCTGTTGCATTTCCTATTGAACCTGTGGATTACATCTCACACAATGCATGTTATAATGCCCTATTTGTGAAAAACAAGGTTGTTGTGTCATGCTTGTTTGGTCTACTCGTGTAGAGGGGGGAATAGTCTCTGTTTCAGAATTAGAAATGTGCCACTTTTTGATACTCGGATGAGACCCCCGCCTTTTGCGTCAATAGGAATGCATTTGTGTTTGTTTGAGTGAGTGAGTCATCTTATAAAAGCTTAACAATAAAATATAGAGAAGCTGACCTACATTGCTGGATATTGTGCCTGAGTGTGTGTCTACAGCCACATTTATGCAAGTAAGCTTCCCCTGTGTAGGTGTACACATACTTGTTTGTATCCATGTACCATGTAGCACAATGTATTTGTGTTCCTAGTACTATCTTGACCTTTTTCTTCTGTGTAGAGCCTTGAAGCCTAGAGCTAGTGTGTGTGTGGCAAACAGTAATGCTACGAGACATTTCCTAGGCAGGTCAGAGCTAGCAGCACACGCTGATGGAAGTGTCAAAGCAAATATGTCACGCATGTACAGCACACACAGTTGGCCACCCCTGAGTCCCATTTTCCATCTACTCTTTCTCTTGTTTAAAGATGAATAGATAGAGAGCTGAAGGCCAAAGAAGAAGAACTCACAGACTAGTCATAACATATTAATTCTCCCACTCAAAACGCACACACAGTACGGACACACACTCGCACAGAAACATGATGTCAAGTACCGCTTTGATGAATTTATCAGTAAAATAGTTTAACAACTTAAAAGCTTCATGACATTTCTCTCTAGTGAGGTAATAACGTCGCACTTACAGCTTATAAACGTCCAGCTTCGCTATTAGTAGAGACGATGCTGCCGAAAACTGTTGAGAGACACACAGACTCAGGTAATTCACACACGCTTAATCTCGCTCTCTCACTTTCAGAGTGGTTGTTGGGTGTTGAGAGTAGGTGGATTTGCATAAGTGAATTTTTTTTTCTCTTTTGTTTTTATTGTTGATTATTATTTTATTGTTTCTCATTTTGTTTTAGGGCCACGTGCTTTAAAAAGGGAAGCATGGCGGCCCCAGGTGTGCCGGTTTTGGGTTCACTCACGCGACACCATGCGGTTAAAGTGGCGTCTGTGGCAAGTTGTTGAGGAATGTTGCATGGCTGTCGGAGAAGTTGTGGAGCACGAGTGTATTTTATCTGCCTCTAGAATGAATAATGTCGGTGATTTTCCTCAGCAGTATTAAAAAAAAGCAAATGAATTAGTTGAGCATGGAATTGGCGATGAGTTTGTTATTCTCATTACCATCAAAGAGAGTTATCCAATGTTCCCCCTTTTCTTAGTGAGAAGATATCAACTCAGGCATTTTCTCATTGCTGAAAACTAGTATACCCAATTAAAAAGATTCTGATCAGCTCTGAATCCTACGACACACATTAATGACAGCAAAAGGAATTCACTGAATACAGTTTTCTGGGAACCTGGAAAAAAAACAGCTATGTGGTGTTACAGAAAATATTGCTTTGCCGATGTTGCAGAGTGTGTGTGAGGGTGATTGCGTTGATACAGAAATAGAACAAAATGTGGTACCCTAGAAAAAGTGTGATAAATCTCAGGATGCAAAAGCTTCCAACTGTGTATTTTTGCCATGAGTAAAGTACGCCTGACTGAATGGTGCCAGAGACATTAGAAAAACAAAAGAGCCATGTTGAATGAAGTAAACAGAAGAACCTTGATGTTATCTTGCTGCAAGAAACACACAGTGAGCGAAAGCGAGAGCTTGTTTTGAAAATAATTTGGTAACACTTTATTTTGATGATCCCTTTTGAAAATTCTGTTAACTATACGTAACTTTGCAACTTCATGTCAACTAACTCTGATTCGAGTATAAGTAGACTGTCTTATTAATATCTGCTAACTCTATATTGTGATGTTTCTCCAACAGACATTCCACTGACTATAAGTAACATTGCAACTACATGTCCCTACCAGTCTATTAATACTCTACTAACACTCTAATGAGCGCTAGTAGACCTGCAGGTGCAACGTTACTTATACTTATAGTCAACTGAATGTGTTAAAGGGACCATCCAAATAAAGTGAAACTAATGAGGTGTTTGTTTTTATCTGTTCTAAAATTGTTCAGAAGAGTATGTATATTTTGGTGGTGATTTTAATACTGAACACATTGGACAGAAGAAACCACACTGGAGGCAAACTGAATGAAAATGAAAGGCACTATACATGGGTTCAAGAGATAATGTAACATCTTTTGCCAGATTGGACAGATTTTGCAGGTTTAAACATAATTTTAAAATTTTTAATAGTTTAATAAAAGTTTTATAAAGTATAAAGTTTTATAAACTCTATTAAACCTAGAAGGGACTCGGGAGAACAATAGAAATATAAAGCGTGAGTTGAAACAGTGAGACAACAGTCTCACTTTACATCAGTGAGACTTTGGCAAGGTTCAGATTAGACAGTTCTGTCACTGTTTAACTAGAGAGTTAAGACTATATTTAGACAATTTAGAAACTGAAATAAAAGAATGTCAATAGCTAACTGAATCTACTGGAGAAAATTACTACTTAGAAATCGATTTAATGAAAAAGGCCCGGTTAGCTGATTTACTGGGCTATAAAACACAGAGCACAGGTTCGGTCGAGATTAAAGTGTAGTACAGATGAATGCACCATCCAAATACTTTTTCAGCCTCGAGAGAAAGAATGGGTAAAGGAGTTTAATTCAGGCCTTGCGCTCTGAGGATAGGGGGTTAATAGACCCTGTTGATATCCGAAGGAGAGCTGTTACATTTGATCAGAATCTGTACAGAAGTGAGTTTGAGTCGGGGCGTAATGAAGAAAATGCCCTTTTCACGTCCTCACCCCCGATGTCTGAGGAGGGTAATGGTGCGTTGAGATTGGGAGAGTTGATTTTTATAAATCATTTTGGATGGAGTTGGGAATGGATTTACTACAGATATTGAATGACGGCTAGGAATGATGCCGCTGAGTTGCCGTAGGGTGATAATCACGCGCACAGCACTCGTTGTGTTCTGTCTTCCGGTTTGTATTTCCACATGACGAAGGTAAGATCTTACAGATTCATGAATGAACTGCTCGTTTTTAAAGTCTCTAAAGGGGTGGTATGATTTTACTTTTCTAACTTCAGTTAGTGTGTAATGTTGCTGTTTGAGCATAAACAAAATGATCAAAGTTACAACGCTCAAAGTTCAAAGCAAAGGAAGATATTTGCTTTTAAAGAAATCGTTTTTTAAAGGGCACCTATTTTGCCCCTTTTTACAAGATGTAATATTGGTCTCGGGTGTCCCCAGAATGTATTTGTGAAGTTTCAACTCGAAATACCCCACAGTTAATTTATTATAACCATTTGAAAATGTCAAATGGTTATAATAAATTAACTGACCTGTTTTGGTGTATACCACCTTAAATACAAATGAGCTGCATATCCCTGCCCTGCCTTTGGATGAGGGCGTAACTTGATACCTATGGCTGTTGGTAAGCAGAAGGGCTGAGAGAGTGAGAGACCAGGGGCCTTATGTATAAAACTTTGCGTATATTTCATCCTTAAAGTGTGCATGCACATAAGGCAGAATTTGCGTACGCACAAAAGTTTTCAGATTTATAAACCGTTCGTACGCTAGAACCTACACAGAATTCACTTTATAAATCCCAGTCAGCGGGAGATTGTGCACACGTGCGTCTCCTCCCTGAAATAACCATATATGGAGATTACAACGCCTAGTTTAAATATGCACATCCTCATCTGCATATCAATTGCATATGATTATTCATCCATGTGATGTTAAGGTAAGACATTAGGAAAATATGAAAAGCGGATGTGCCTCACATTATTACAAACACATTTTTTTTAGTAGCCTATATCCTTGCCTTGTTTTTGAATGAATGAATCAAATAGTGTTAAATACATTTCAGAGAAAGTTTTTCTCAATCTTTTCCTCCACTGGCCAAATAGTATTTTTAATTAATTTATATTGTTAATGGAAACAGATAGACATGGTTGTGCATTATTTGCACGAAACAATTTCTCATACAATCTGCTATTATCTTGATTAGCAATTATCTCTAGTTAAAACATTAAAACACAGCATACCAGAAGAAAAGTGTTCAAAAGCATTGCATCCACAACAAATAGGTCTATTTCTATTTATTGAATATAATTTTTTTTGTAACTTCTCAGTAATGATTTCATGTAGTTTAATTGTTTAACTCCATTAATGAGAATGGCATATTTAATCTAAATGTTTATATCAGAAGTAAAACATAGTTTAAATCATTCTTTTTTAATTTAAACTGTTATTGAGAACATGCACTGCATTTATGATTTGGACTCATAATGAAGATTTACGGTTTTACTCCATCTGCCGTTAGATTATAGGCTATATGTGCGTCAGTTTTACTAAACAGCCCAACGCGCGTGCTGGCGCGGTCATTTAAGAAGGGATGGATGTTTGCTTCAAGTGATGATAGGTTTGTGAAATTATATTTGAATTATATTTCTGTAGATGTATAATCTTCTTTAGATTCTCTGTCTAATAGTAAGCAAAAAGACATTTGACTCCAGCTCAACAGCGGTGTCGCCAAAACACTCTTCTAAAAGAGTGCATACGCACGGTCAAGAGCATCCTTACGGTGCGCACTTATTTACGCCAAGTTTATTTTTTATAAATCCCGATATGTGCGTGGAAAAATGCGTACGCATAATTCTATCCCCATTTTGTGCGTACGGAACGTTTATACATCAGGCCCCTACTGTTTTGAAAGTCATTCAGCGTACGTTTAATTCGGAATATATAAATAGTCTCTGATCAGACCCAGATGACGAAGAGACTCCGGCAGAATAAACACAAATGAGAATGGTCCAGTATGTCTCGGTATGGTTATTTATTTGATACATTTATGTACTTATAGAGTTGTAATCGCGTCCCCTTTGAAATTATGCATCACACACACACACAGACACACACAAACACTAACGCTGGCGCAATTTTTTGAAACTACATAGACATTCTGTGATAAAGTTTGCTATGTACAAGCGAATTTACATTTATGCGAGGGACCTGTTGAGTCATGTTTACTTTTCATACAGATGCTTCTGTGGCAAATGTGAGAAGATGTACAGAACAATGACATGCCGTTTTTAATACAATATCTTTAAATATATACATATATTTATAAACGTGTGGTTACACACTATACAAACAAGGTTTAAATTACATACATCGACTGAAATGACTATTTGTTTTATGCCTGGTTCAGATTACACCATTTTAGCCCGATTTTGGCATGATCCATTTGATGTAGGGTGTCGTGGGGATTTGTAAACAACAACGGGCGTCGGGACGCAAGATTCGATCATATCATCTCGTATAGTGTGTCATAGTGGGCAACAACCTACGTCTCGTCTGCGATGCTTCACAACATCACGACAAAAAGACTAGCATGTTTAATTTTTTTAACGGTCGTCCACGACGGTTCCGTCACATTTATGAGGTTGACCAATAGGAGCACAGAAGCCTTTCCATACACAACTTTCAAAAATGGCGAAACGAAAGAGAGACGATGATTAAAAGTAAAAGTAAAAATATATAAGAAAACAATTTTACCTCAGGTTTTCTCTGGATGATCAACAGCCCATACTGTCCTCTTCGAGCAATCCAGGAACGTGTCCATTGTCGGTTTTTTTTTTCTGAAAACAGGACAGCCAATACAACACTCACTGCTTGATAGTTTAAGTTCGTTTTCGTAAGTCACTCGCTTCTAGTTTCGCCTTCTCGGCAGCAGTTAAAGGCAGCATCGATGACTGGCCAGGAAGCAACGTGTAGTCTGACATGTGTCTTTTCCACGACACAACAAGATTTTAGGAGTCAAAATCGCGTAATCTGACACAGTGACTATCGTAACAGACAAATCCTGTAATCTGAACCAGGCATTATGTAGTAGATCGTAGACTCTTTCGCTTAACTTTTACCCTCTAATTCTACTTTTTTTGTCTCTCAGAAGAGCTGAACCAATTCTCAATTCTGTGCTGATATTGCCATGGTATAATGAGAGAGTTGTTTGTGATGAAATAGAGATGGAAAGAAACAAGATTATTAGGACATGCTGATTGACCGGCTGCGTCAGATATTCATTTAATCTGCTCATCATGGCGGGAAAAGCAATTAACTTTGGAGACAGACAGGCAGTTTCTTATGAGAGCAGGTGTGTGAAGAAGACCTGCTAATAGATATTGTATACACGTTTAATACGAGTAACTTGTATCAAATAAATATCGAAAACAGCTGCATATATGGTTTGCAAGGTTTAAAATGAATTGTGTATTATGGCAAGAACTTTATGTAATCAAAGTAGATGAGGAGTACTCAGCAAGTGTGCAATGTGTGTTACTCCTGAGACACGCAGAGTGCTTGTTATACACTGTTACGCCCAGTGCTCGAATTGAGGGGGGGCTGGGGGGATCCGGGACCCCCCATAAGGTATTAGGGACCCCCCATAAGAAGTAAAAAATAGAATTAGGGGGGTCCCTCAGATATTTTTATTTTAGTAAAAAAATAATAATAACAAATCTGATTAAATGCATGCAATGGATACGGTAAATTTCGTGAATTGATTATTTACAATATATTTTTTTTTTAAGTTGGCTAGTTGCCATGTCGCTTTAAAATGTAAACGTCCGCCCCACATCTAAAGAGTGCTGTGCACATGATATCGTTGACTGACAGGACTTGGATTGACAGAATTGACAGGATTGGCGCCGCTCCGTTAAAGCTAATTTTAACTTTTAAAAAATAGAGAAAGAAACATTTTTCCCGGCGGGGCATACCCCCGGACCCCCCTATCATTGACTGTCCCCACCCAGGTTTCAGGATTGCTCCTACGGCCCTGCACCTACTGGACGTAACTATGTAAAAATCGCATGTGCTGAAATAGTTGAAAAATCCCCACAATATCTAATAAACAAGTTTCATCTATTTAATCAAGTCCGTTGGAACAAACATTGTTACCACAGTGTCAAATAATTCACATTAATCATCCAGTTGTTTTTAGGTTAAAAACAACATTTGTAAATAAATCATTCTGTTGGATTTACACAACTGTTCAAAAGTCTCTTCTGCTCACCAAGCCTGCATTGATTTGATGCAAAATACAGTAAAAACAGTAATTTTATGAAATATTATTACAGTTTAAAATAATAATATAATAAAATATTGTTTATTTCTGTGATCAAAGCTGAAAACCATCGTTTCTCCAGTCTTCATCATGATCCTTTAGATCTGAAATATAAACTTTTGTAGCATTATACACTACCATTTAAAAGCTTGCGGTCAGTAAGAATGTATTTTTTAAAAATGTTGGGAAATAAATTAATACTTTTATTCAGTATGGTCGCATTAAATTGATCAAAAGTGGCAGTAAAGAAATTTATAATGTAACAAAAGATTCTATTTCAAATAGAAACTGTTCTTTTGAACTTTCTAATGATAAAAAATCCTGAAAAATAAAATAGATGTTTATTACATAAGTGTTTGTTGATCATCATATAACTATTAGAATGATTTCTGACGAATCATGTGACACTGAAGACTGGAGTAATGATGCTGAAAATTTGTGAAAATTCTGCTGCCCTCTAAATCCAGTATTACTTTAGTAAGTAATTTAAAAGAATAATTATATACGTATATAGCCTATATAATTCTTTATCAAGCGGTTTTAATACATTGTATATATTTATGCATATTGTGTATAAATATATACTATTTATCCCCCCCCCCCCCCCCCCCCCCCCCGGAAAAAAATTGGGGACCCCCCATAAGACTTGACCCAATTCGAGCACTGGTTACGCCTCACTGTACAGTCGTTTACTCTGATTGCTGCGTTAGTGCTCCAGTGCATAATAATCACACACTAATGGGAATGTTTGTTTGATCTGTGGAAGACAAATCTTGTTGCTTTCTTGAGTGTGACGTGGAAGCCATGAGATTTAAAATTAAACGATAAAACCAGAACCTCCCACTCAAACACACTCACATACATTCAAAACATTCTGCAAAAGAAAAGATGCCATTTCGTGCGAGTAAATGATCACAGAATTTTTTTTTTTTTTTTTGGGTGATGGGTCCCTTTAAGAACATAAATGGACAATAATTCCCATGGGTTTCTACTGAGCTTCTTGAAATCTGACCGTATCAAAATACTGGCAAGCTGGCCTGATTTTGAAATACATCAGCACACACACACAACCCTTGAAAGAAATGTGATTTATATTTTTCAGGATTGCATCAGCTAGACTCAGTAAGAACACAGGCCTTCTCATTTACTCGCTCTCTTTCTCTGCTTTCACCTTTAGCTCTCTTCAGATGTGCAATTCCTTCGCTGTGAAACTCAGAAGGCTGTTCACGGTTTCCACCCATCCATCCATCCATCCATCCATCCATCCCTCCCTCCCCCTTCATCCATCCCTCCCTCCCTTCATCCATCCATCCCTCCCTCCCTTCACCCATCCATCCCTCCCTCCCTTCATCCCTCCACCCACCCGTCCACCTGTCCATCCATCCATCCAACCATCCATCCATCATTCAACCACCCCTCCCTCCATCCACCCATCCCTCCTTCCATCCATCCATCCCTCCCTCCCTCCCTCCATCCCTCCCTTCATCCATCCATCCATCCCTCCACGCTTCCCTTCATCCATCCATCCACCCCTTCATCCATCCACCCACCCGTCCACCTGTCTATCCATCCAACCATCATCCAACCACCCCTCCCTCCATCCACCCATCCGTCCATCCACCCATCGATCCACCCATCCACCCTTTTCAAAAATCATGATCATCAGATTTTATTCTATTCAGCTTGATTGCTGCTGTCATTAATGCAAAGACTAAACATTTTCTCCTCAACTTTGAAAGGTTAAATTGTTACAATTTTACTAAAACAAATTTCAGTTTTTGCCTACAAAAATTTATTAATTTTGCAAATGAATGCAAATTAAAGGCCTCTTTACTAACAGTCTTACACCTCGTTGTACAAAAACAACAAAAGACCAAAAAAAATGTAAGAGGGAAAATAAGGCATTTCAGAGGACAGGAGGTTATGACGGGTCAGGTACGCTGGTTTGAACATCACACCTCGATGTATGTGCTGCTGATGCTTGCGGCTCGGTGTGATGGTCTTCAAGCGTTCTCAGTCCTCAGGGCCCCCTGGTGGTCGTTCTTAGAGAACTCTTCTTTTATCCACCCTTCCCCCACGAACAGTCTCCATGTGCACAATGGAAAGGATTCTTTCCTCTACAGCAGCCGTGATATTTCCAGGCATATCTGATTGTCTTTTATGGTGCGACACCAAAGCATTGTTGTTCAAATAAAGGAAATCATGCCATTTACATGCTTGTTTTTTTAATTTAAGGTTTAAATGTTCTACTCTAGATTCATTCAGATGAATATTTTATGAAGAGTGTCAGTGCTTCATGCATTATGGGTAAAGTGCAGTTATTATAAGCTTTTTTGATGATTGACAGCTATCAGGAGTATCTTGCAGATTACAGCACAGGTGGCACGTTCTCAGAAGAGCTTCGCTGTGACAAACAAAGCTACAGTATAGTCTTTAACACACATATCCACAACACATGAAGTGGAGCAACAGAACATTGTTGAGCTGCTATGAATGGTTACCATTTTCATATTTATTAATAGTTCTATACACTTAAGTACTTAAGATGAAACAAGACCATAAAAGCAAACTACCCAGTTGTTTCTTAAAATATTCTTGCCCTATGTTGGTTTTGTACAGGCTGTTCCCTTGCTTCTGTGGTGACGTTTACAGGGCTCTTTTTGGGGTTTGCTGTCATCTGCTGGATAAAATCAAGTATGAACTCTATAAAAAATAATTTATGCTGTTTGCTAGGAGAAGAATCCAATGTGACCATTGATACTTAGATATATTGATTTAAGTTCGATTTGACTACTAATAATGAGAAGTAACTTGTCCTGAACCGTTTTGTATGGACATTAATGAGGGTTTATTTTCTTGAGCAGCAAATTACCATATGTGCATATATGATTTCTAAAGGATCATGTGACACTGAAGTCATGAAAATTCAAATATATATATAAAAAAAAAAAAAAAACCCGTAATTTAAATTGTACTGTTTTCACTGTATTTGCCAATTAAATATTCATACAGAGCATAAAAGATTTTTCAAAAACATTTAAAAATATTACCAATCCCAAAATAATGCAAATCACATTGCTTACATTTGATATATTTTATATTTGCTTTAGAAGTGATTATGAGAGGAAAACATAGGGGATGAATGAACGGATAGATAGACCATATTTTCCCATCTTTATTTTCTAGAAATGGTGTAAAGAATGAGCTGAAAAAAATGAGACTATGAGAAACCAAATTTTATTTTCCTTCTCTAAAAATTACTTTACATAATTGTACACCGTTTCATGAGCCATCTACACAATACATTCTCTCAAAAGCAAAGTCTCTGATATGAAACTAGGCACTTTACACAAATCGACAGTGTTTGTTAACCATCCTTCCTTAAATCCTCTGACAGAAAGACGGCAAATGCTGAGTACGTAAGTGGATTAAAGTTCTAATCTAGAACTTTAACACTAAACAAAAGTGCAAACATTTATAAACAAAGGCTTTCTAACAAGACAAGCCCTTTCTCAGCGTCCAGTGTTTATCAGTGTGTGGCCTATTAACCGTTTAAGTGTCCTTTAGTAAATAAGTGTGTGCTTACATGCGGTGGATCCTGTCGTGGTCGATGAACTGTTTAAGGTTATGGAGGTTGTCCCACCACTTGAAGAGGAAGGTTTCGGCGATGAGACTGACCAGGGCGTGATCTCAGCTCTTTCCTCTTGGCTTTCTCCAGGATCTCCTTCAGCTCCTCTTTGGACACGTAGCAGTGGCTCTGGATCTCATTGGGGTCTGGATTCAGGTCCACATCTTTCTGCATGAAGAGGATGTAGTCGATCTCGTGCTCGCCCAAAACGCCGTCTGACTGGGCTTTGTACTGGATGCGGGTCAGGTAGGTCATCTCTTCTGGAGGCACCTGAGAAAACAAGAACACAGGGCCTCAAACTCACTTTTTGCCCCACCTGCCAATGGCCAGTGACTTAAAGGTGCATTGTGCAATATTTCATGTTAAAAATAGCCGTTTTTCTAACCCATACATGCTTAAACAATCGCCTGATGGGCTGAATGAGCCCTTCTCTGATCACTGCGATTGCCTCTATAATCCTGTACAGTAAAATAAATCAGAGTGATTCGGGACGGACTTTGAGACTGGGCGTGACGTCATGCGCGTTCACAGCTCACCTGGCTATGTCTGGCAGGTTTTGTGTATTCACCGCCATTCTCCGTATCAGCGAAGACACTCGAGCGACCAAACTTTAGTCAACCTTCGACAAAAGTAGAAGATGGATTCAAAGAGACCGGCTTGTAGTTCGTTCCAAAACCCCAACGCAAACTCCACGTAAGACAAAGAAAATAAACTTTTGTTCTAGTGCCAGGCGTCGGAATAAGACGAGAATCGACATCGGGAAGGTTTCAACAAATGGAGAGATCTCCGGTCGGGGTCCAGAGATCGGGTCCTATACAAGTAATAACTTAAATATTGTTCATGAACGTGTTTCCATAATAATATAATCATAAGTGGATACAGTAACACATAAAACAGTTCAACATGGAGATAGATGGAAA